>JAGFPH010001543.1:49061-90052 GCA_018207615.1 Philaenus spumarius
TTAGTTATAGTTTTTTGCTCCTTGTTTTGTGGTTCGGGTTTTTATTTTTATTTAAATCAGTGCGAATAAGAAACAAATTAGCGGAATTATGGCTTAAACGAAAAAATCACGGTATTATCATCATATATATGTAAAGGAAATGCAAATGTTCTCTATAAACATTAAAATTATTTGTTTTTACTCCTAATTATGAAATAGTAACTTGCAATACTATGAGCTACGGTTCTCGCCGAACGCCCGCGTTCCTTTGTTCTTGATTCATACAGTTATGCATTTTACAACTAAACTAAGAATCTCATAAAAAAAGTTTTGAACAAAAAATGTTATTCATTCGATTTTCTACAACTTTGCCATAGACAAAATCTTGCTGACCAAAAAAAAATCCTCGCTTGATGAAAAATTCCATACATGGCGGTTTTGAATTAAATTAACATTTAGGTTTTTGTTCTTTTGTTAATTACTTGCTGCCGTGTAAACAATAAAAAAGACATACCATTGGAATCAGTAGCATTTTCTGAAGGCAGTGGTATAATTTCACAATGCTCTGTAGACAGATTCACAAGCACGAGAGAAAGCACACTACCTTGCGCTTCAAAACCTTTACATGACGGGTGTAAGTTGTAGAAATAACTACAGCACGAATTATTGGCAACACCGATATTTCTCTCACCCGCCTAATTTCATGGCCGTGAGTACAGTTCTTTATACCAATATGTAGTGTTTGATAGAAATGAACAGTTGATTGCTGTTGCAACATAATGTTTGGGAAGTTTTACAATACTGTTGATTAATTTATTCTAGCCTCATATGATCATTTAAGAGATGTATTTCAGTATACCAGCAACACAAAATGATCCCCTCTGACATCCATACCCTCTCCAAATTAAGTGATCCAGTTCTTTTTACTTATACCAAAGTAAAAACTAGTAGGAGTGTTTATTTGGCCAGGTCACTCAATAGCCAGAGATGAAATATAGATCGTAAAAAATAAATAAAACATAAAATTACTGTATGCACAGGCTTACGCACGCATATGTAATACCTTTTTAGGATAATTACCTCATTTTGCCTATTTCCATATTTTAAAATTCTCCAATAATTGCTGCGATTTTATTTTTACAATAATCATACATTTTCCTGACTTCAATATGAAAACAACGACAGAACGTAATCGAAGGAACCGTTTTTTTTTCTAAAAAAAATCTACGAAAAGACCTTTGGTGAATATGATATGGTGTTCGTTTGAAATTTCAAAAGCAAGTTCTTACAAGCAGTACATTTAACTAAATCCTGGTGTATTTTACATTTCAACATGTATGGAAACATCTGAGAATATGTGTACTGTGTAATTTTTACAATGCTGTTGTGACAATAAATTGTTATCACAATAAAGCATTTAGACCAGGGAAATTAGGAAAAAATTAATTAATTTTGAGATGCAGCTGAGATCGACAGGGGGTTTTCTGCATTGTGTTCAGAAATGGATCAGGAAAAGTCTACATATGATGATTGACGGCTCCGAATCAGCTACCCTATCAGCGATGTTTTTCCCTAGTAGAGCCCCAACGAGCATCGGTCATATTTTCTGACATCAGATTTGAAATCAATGACCTCAAACCCCCCCGAGAAACTATTCCCAAGTAGTTTTCTCAACTTTTAAAATTTAGCCCCTGGGCCCTTTGTGGCCGCCCGGGGCATCAGCAACGTTTTTCGATGTCAAATTAGGAACCAGCTACTTCAAAAACTCCTGGTAAACGGTTTCCAAGTCGTTTTCTAAACTTTCAATGTTTGCTCTTTGGGGCCGCCTGGCGCATCAGCGATGTTTTTCAACACCAGATTTGGAACCAGCGACCTCAAAAACCTCCAAGAAGTGATTTTTACCACTTTTTAGACATTTAAAAAAAATGATGACTTTTGGATGCTATTTATCCAGCCCCGATGCAATTATGTCCGAGATGTCAATCATCAATATTGTAGACTTTTATCCTGATCCATTTTTGAACACAAAGCAGAAAACCCCATGTAGAACCAAGCTTTATCTCAAAATCAAGTTATTCCGGTGGAATTTGGCCTAATTGCAAAGAATAAATAAAAGTGAACTGTTGAAGAAGGTTGCTCCTGCGTTTGATGTAGGGACAATATTGTGAACTTTTGTTTCAAAATGATTTCAAAGTACAGTTTAGATAATTTGAGTAAAGAAAAAATGCTAAATTTGGATACAATAGTCGAGCATTATTTGTTTGGTCGTGTTTTATTTTATTGCTTCTTCCACATTCTCTGGTTAACCCAGATTTTAGTTAAACTTGGCCAACTTTGGTCCTAGTTGATCTGACTTAATGTGGTTCTACTGTACTTTCAAATTTGTAATTGTTTTTACAAAAAGTGTAATAAATGCAGTAAAAAGAAATCATTTTATAAAAAAAAAAAACTTTAAAAGCGAGAGATAATACGATTTTAACAGGAATGTAAGAGAAAAGGTTAAAAATTTAAAAAAAGATGTTCTAGCAAATTAAAGTCGTTCGTCTAACTTTTGACGTCATTTAATGCCTATACTACAAGCTGAAAACGTGTGATGTCAAACAAATGTTGCACAACAAGGGTCTACAAAAGTATTGTTTTAATTATTTTGTATACAATACATTTAGAAATCTACATTAATATTTACCATGTTAAAACAAATTTTGTAGAATTTATAATGTAAAAATAAACAGCCCTTTTTTTTGTTAATGAATACCCTTTTACCAAATTTTGTCTTTCTAGGTATTATAGTTTTTGGGATCTACAGAACTGTACAGAGGACAGAAGAAATACAAACCCGAAATTAATGTAGAGAGGGTATATTTACACACTTAAAATAAAATGAATGAATAATAATTTTAGAGTAATAGAACAATTAAATGAAAACTTGTAAAAATTCTACGAGTAAACAAATTTGTAGTAAATAGTTATTACAAATAAATAATATATAGTTACTATTATTAAATAAAGGTCAAAAAAATGTAGGAATTGTTTAAATTCTACAGTTTGTAATTTGAAAAAGTGCAGTTTAGCATTGTGAAATCTATGTCAGAAATAAATGATTAATAATATTAGTTTGTAAATTATTATCAAACAGGCCTAATGCTCTACTTACTATCTTTCCACACCAGACTGACATTAAGTTTTGACGGTGCCGTCTGTTTTGGACTGTTTTTACTCTGGAAATGAGCAAGATGAGAGGGTGGTGAAATCACTGACGAGTGAGTGTAGCACGTAATCTGCAGATTAAACACATCTGACCACAGCTGTCTAAGAGCTAGTAGTGAATGAGGTGGACAATTTGGACTTGCGTTTACTACAACATCGTGGATGACTCCATTCTGGAAAACACAAAACAGATAACTAGATATCACGAAGAAAAATAACAAAAAACAGTATTAATTCTTATTTTTAATTTGTAATAAATTACCTGCTCACACGCTTCCTCAGCAAGGGTTAAATTAATTAAATTGCATGTGAAAAAACATGGACCAAAACCGGGATTTGAACCCAGGACCTTTGCCTTGTGGAAAGGCAAAGGTCCTGGGTTCAAATCCCGGTCTTGGTCCATGTTTTTTCACTTGTAATTTAATTAATAGTATTAATTCCATAAATACAGCAATTTTAAACTCTACCCCACACACCAGTATCATTTAACCCTTAAAGTGAGCTGGCATATTCAAACGCCACATGACCAATGTTTAAACCAGATGTATGCCTTCAAACTCAAAAGCACAAAAAATAGGTGAAATGATTTCATAGTTCACAAAACTTCTGAGAGTACAGAGTCATGTTCCTTGATTATGTTTAGACTAATCTAAAAGTATAAGCAAAGTCAATGTAGCCTGGTCAATGTGAAATAATTTAATTGGTTGTCTGTTGATTTTTATTATTTTTTTACTATATAAACTAATGTAGGCCTACCATTTATTGAAAAAAAAAACACTTATTGTATTTAAGTTTTTATATTTTTAAGCCAAAAGACAGGTTAACTTTTAGTGATTTTAGGGATCTGCAGAAAAGCAAATATTTCCACTTCTGTAGGCCTATCTTAGAACATTCAAACAAAAACTAATGTCATCAAAAAAGAATGAACTTAAAGAAATGTCCATAAAAATATTTACCTAAAATCAAATCTAAGGGCTTTAATGTTACTCTACCGTACCTAAAGTTTACGACATAAAATACAAAAATAGGATTTTCATAATCTTTGTATTATGGAAGGGAAGTATTTTTTTTTTTTTTTTTCAAAGATGTATGTAGATGTAGCATACAATGTTTGAGGTTTCAGTACTTTTTTACCTTATATCTTTGCCGAGCATGAAAAGAACAGTTTGGAATTTGGCTCAGATTATACACTTTATAGTAAAAGAAATTTAGAATAGTAAATATATGTAGTAATAGAAACAGTAAAACATTTGTTTTATTACTTGTCAATTTGCAAAGATATAAAATAATGAAAAGTGCCTAAATACTGTCAAATCACTTTATACACAGAGTAGGCCTAATTTATTAATTTCCAAGCAAGTTAAATTTTATCTAAAAACTAATTTGAATATTAAAAAATCTGGGAATATCTTATATCATTTCAAACCTGATACAAAAGGATAGGATAATAATGTCTAGTAGGTTTCAATTAGAATTTGAATTTTACTATGAAAGTGTAGTTTAGCCTATAATACCGAAAGTAAGTAGGCCAACTGAAAATACACGAAACTAACAAATACATATTTTAATCTTTTAGTTGGACTATAGTAAAAATTAGCTACATTATTTTCAAGTGAATTTCAGTAGGCCAGCAGTTTTTCATCAGGTCATAAACTGTTCAAGTCAGTTCAGGTACCTATTTTGATATAGGCCAACAGCATCTTGATTGAGCAGAAGCTGAATTTAACTCTTAGACAGAATTAAGAAGAATGTGTCATGTGTCTGTAGTGCATATGGTTGGGTAAGTATTATGGTCAAATGCATTTTTCAGCAAGCCTACTTTTTATATTGTACATATTTTCACTAAACAAAATATAATTCTAATTATCATAACCTACTAAAAATTGCAATAGGCCTACTATTATTTTGTTCCAGATTTAAAATGAAATACAGATTTAATTTAATATTAAAGTTATCTTTTTAAATGATAAAATTTAACTTTAATGAAAGTGATAAATTTCAATGCTTATCAAATGATTTGATAAATATTTTTCTTTTTTTTTATAAATAGTCAGGACCACAAAACAAAATTTACCTTTATTCTGTTCATGAAATAGGTACTCAATTTGAAATAAATTTTAATTTTATTTGCATGCCTGACAAAGTTATAGGGTGTTCAAATTAGAAGATTATAAAAATCAAAAACTTCCATGTTTACTAAAAAAAAAAACCACTCAAGTCCACAATCTCAAACATTGTAGCATACATAGGATATACATTTTTTTTAAATAGGCCTACAAACATTTATTCACATTCAACCAGTATATAAAAAATGTGCAAACCTAATTTTGTAATCCACGTTTTTGTTGGCCTCCACTACCAATAGGCTATATACATTTTTTAAACAAATGCATTTTTGTTTTATCAATAAATGATAGTTTAAACAATTAAAATTTTCTAAAATTAAAACATTTAAATTCAAATCAAAAATATGTTGAGATAAATAATTAGCCAACTTATTAACAGATCAAAAAATTTCATATTTTCAATTGGTTCAAAATGTAGCCTATTTATACAAAAATATAATAGGATAATATATAACCTCTATTTAAATAACACAAAGTAAACATAGCCTATCAAATTTAAAAATTGCACATCGACACCCTATAAATCTCCCCAAAACCATAGTTAACAATTTGAGCCACAAGGACTTGTTTTAAAAAAATTAAGAAATGTATTCATGTGTTAACGAATCTAAAGAGGTAATCAGCGTAGCAATCTAATTATTAATTACTTTTGATTTATTAAGAAGCAGACCTGATCTTTTTCTTAGCAAAAAATGCAATTTTGTCTTAAACCTTGTATTAAATAACAGTGATATAAACATAACTAAACCGATTATTAAATGATGTTATAACACAACTAAAGGCTACAATGATGTGTAAAAAATAAAAGCTCGCATAATATAACTTATATAAAGTTCAGTTATAACATGACACACGGAAAAATTGTAAAATCTACCAAATAGGCTAATTACATTTAGAATTTTGCAAGACAATTCACAACTTAAGACCAAACAAATTAAATCTTTTAAATTAATTTATATTACATACAGGACAGGAGGTATTACAGGGGTTTTCAGACAGGATAGTGATTGCTTGTAACTCAGCCTCATCCATTAAAAAACTGAAGTTAATGTGCAAGTTGATTTTATTAGCGAAAGAGATATAGAATAAATGTAGGTTATATTGTAATATAATTGGCTTTGAAAATATAAAATTAATATACACACAACCTTTTTATTATCAATATATTCGTTTTTATACAAAATTTAAAGAACAAATACCCATTTGTTTAACTTCGGAAACATACCTACGCCTTTGTAAAGCTTATGATCATTTTTTATTATTAATTTTTTCATTATGATAAATTAATAACTTCTAATCCCATTGATATATATATCAATATAAAATGAAAAGCAATTAAAATAGCCTATAATATTTGTATCTTTATTTTGATACATACAGAGTGGGTGAAAAGTTTGAGAACAGCTTAATATTTTGTATATAAGGAAAATTTTAAGATATAAAAATACTATAATACTTTATAATAATAATAATAATAAATTAAAAATAAGGTACCGGTACATTAAAAATCCCTACCGTACCTAAGAAATTCAATGTTTAATACACATGAAAAAAGCAACACCAAATGTTAACATTAAATTCAGCTTCAAACATTAAGGTAACAATATCAGCTGATTTCCTTGTTGAAATTATCAGCTGTTATGTTTTATACATAGAGATTAAAAACTAGTACAAACATTTAAGTTTTCTTACTTATTTATTTATTGTAATCCTTTGTGATATATATTATTAATTTTGTTCGTTATTGTTCAAATTGATGTACATTAAATTAATACCTTATGATTTGAATGTTTATTTTTACTGAACATTAAAATTTGACAGGTAAGAAGTTAAATGTAATTTACTTCATTTTTACATTTAATGATACGATTCAATGTAAATAAATGCAAATCTCTTCAGAACGGTTTGAAATATGGATGTGTGGTTTTCACCATTGATTTTGTCTTGAAATTCTACATTGAAATGATGTATCACATGACCACTTTCCTACTTAAAAAAAAGTTAACATTCAAAATATCGGATTCTAAAATGTCGGACCAAATTTTTGTCATCTTAAAATAGTATTTTTACATAGAGTAGGTTCCTCAATCACATCTACCTTCAAATTTTCTAAATACGAAGTATTAGGCCATTTTCAGACTTTCCACCCACCCTATATAGTAAATTATATAAATAAATTTTTTTTACAAATGTAGGCCTTCTTACAGTTTTATAAAATCATATCTAAATTGTACAGCACTTGACTATAATATAATATTTATAACATCAAAACAAATTGATATAGCAATATGAAATAAAAACAATTAACAGATAATATTTTTACCTTTAATTTGATGTATAATAATATATAAATGCAAAAATTTAACAAATAGGCCAAACATTTTATAAAATCATATCTAAATTTTAGAACATATTATGTCTTTTTGTAATAGTAATACTGTATCTTCTAAACCATTTGATTTCTCAATATGAAACAAAAATCAATTAAAATACAATATTTTATCTTTCTCTTGTTTATATAATAATATCCTAAATACCAAATTTTAACAAAAAGGCCTACATTTTTCGCCATATCGTAAAACATAAATAGACATAACCTAAAACTTTCCTTGGATGTCAATCAGTTCTGGTTATGTCAAACAAACATCTAGATGTTGGTTGTTTTTTTATATAAAGTTATAATACATTAAACATAACATTTTTAATTTATATTTTTTCTCATGTCTATCAAATTAATCTTCACGTGATTTTTCATGGGATCTTACTAGTATAGTCATAAATATATGTTAACTAGTTGTAATAATTCATCTTTTATAAATAATTTTGTTTGTGGGTTCCCATTTTCTATCTAAAAAAAATAAAAGTGGTTACTTTTCTTTTTTACAACAGTGGAAAATGTTGATTATACTTCAATGACAAAGAAGTTTTTTTTTAATGCCTGCATGATTTAGTTTTCTTCCCAAAATATGTTATTATACTGTATCACTTATTCAATTTATTAATTTAAAATCATTTAAATCTTAAAAATATTTTTTTTAAGGATAAATGATGAGTTAATTTAATGAATACATTATAATTATAACATTATAATGATGTTTTATTTGAAAAGGAAAGTTTATTACCAAACATGTTACTATAATCTAAACTTAAGAAGAAGAAAGCATTCATAAGTATTTTCACACAATACTCAGATGGCTTTGTTGTGACTCACCATAACATACCTTCACACAAAATTACTACAAAATGTATTAACAATTAACCTGAATATGTAACAAAATTATAAGTGAACAACACTCAACCATTGTAAGTAAACAACAGTACATATTTTAACATATTTTCAGTTATACTTAAGTTTTATTGTGCAAGAATCCATTCCTCTGATCATTAACCTGTACATAGCCTATTTTACCACAGAGTAACAAGATAGTTATGGCTTTATACAAGAATTCATGTTTAAAAAATACAAAATCAATACTTGCTTATTTAACTAGAACTGCATCAACAAAAGAAATTCCACTAGTGCATTCATGGAATCCATATGTAGAATCTGGGTGGACATGTAAAGGAGAAACTAAAGAAGGATCTGGTTTAGTAATAGGTGTTTATCCATTTGATGATAATCCAGCACAGCATACTGTTTGTCTCACAAAAACTGCTGCTATCTTTAATGAGCACACTCAAAATAAATTAATTGAATATTTAGCAGCTTCAGGACCCTTACCCGACCTAGGCGAAGCAAGGACATTTTTTAAACTAGAACCTACATTTACAGCAGTTACAGTAGTTGGTTTGGGTTGTAAAGATGCAGGCTACAGTAAAAGGGAAGTAAGGGACGAAGGAAAAGAAAATATAAGAAAAGCCGTAGGAGCTGGGGTACGTGCTTTACAAGCTCTCAATATAGACAAAATATATGTTGAAGGTTTTGGACATGCTGAATCGACAGCAGAAGGTGCTGCTTTAGCTCTATGGGTAAATCAAGATCTTAAGGATACAGATAGAAGGAAAAAAATTCCTGATTTAGATATGTTTGGATGTTGTGACTGGTTAGGTTGGAGAGTTGGTCTGGAGAAAGCTGAAGCACAGAACTTTGCAAGACGGCTAATGGAAACACCTGCAAATTTAATGACGCCAAAATCGTTTGCTCTAACTACTGTTGAGGCTCTTTGTGAAACAAGCGTGAATGTAGAGGTTAGAGTTGAAGATTGGTTAAAAGAAATGGATATGAATGCATTTTTAGCTGTGGCCAAAGGATCTGTGCAACCTCCAATATTTATGGAATTGACCTATAATGGCTGTGAACGTGATGTCCCACCAGTTATTTTAATAGGAAAAGGAGTGACATTCAATAGTGGAGGTCTTTGTCTTAAAAGTGCCGAAGGAATGAAACACATGAGAGGAGATATGGCTGGTGCTGCTGTAATTGTGGCAGCTTTTAAAGCATTGTCCAATCTTGCTTTGCCAATTAATGTCAGGGGACTAATTCCTTTATGTGAAAATATGCCAGGTGCAAGTGCTTCAAGACCAGGAGACATTGTTAAAGCTGTAAATGGAAAATCAATACTTGTTGGTGATAAATACTTTGATGGCCAACTTCTACTTGCAGATGCATTGGCTTATGCTCATAGATATAATCCTAAATATATTATTAATGTTGGAACAATGACAAAAGAAATCCGAAGAGCTTTGGGAAAATCAGCTTCTGCTTTGTACACAAATAATGAAGTATTATACCAATTACTAAAAGCAGCTTCTGTGCATTCTGGAGATCGTTTGTGGAGATTTCCTTTGTGGAATATTTATTCAAATGAAGTGACTGATAAGGGAGAAGTTGATGTCTCAAATATGACGAGATCAGGAACTGGTGTAAGTTCAACAGCAGCAGCTTTCCTCCGCCAGTTTACTGTTAAGAATAATTGGGCACATATTGATACGTATTCAACAATGATGGAAGATGGTAAAACACCTTATCTAAGAAAAGGTATGGCAGGGAGACCTACAAGAACAATTATAGAATTTTTGGGACAACTTTCGTGTTTAGCACCGAAAAAAGATTTAGAAGGAAAGGATAAGCATGAACATAAAGAACATGATAAAAAGTCAGCTAAGGGTGATCATGATAAAAAGTCAGCTAAAGGTGAACATAGTAAAAAGTCAGATAAAAAGAAAGATCATGATAAAAAGTCGTCTAAAGGTAAAGATCACGCTGAAAAACCAGCTAAATGAGGTTAAAAAAAGTGTAATTTCTCTGTTATATCTGTCTCTTATCTTAGATCAAATGATTCTTGACTATAAAACATTACAGTATACATGAAATAAATTCCTGTATTTGAATAAAAGACGTTTAATTCATTGAGCAGTAGTAGATAATATTCCAATGATTTAGCACATAATTACAAAAAATACTATTCTTCTTATGTAACAAATTGTTTGTTTCTTTTAAATAAACATAGTCAATAAAATAATACTGGTTGAAGTAATTGTTTAACTAAAATATAAATTAAAAATATAATTTCCTGTTTAAAAATAACAGTTATACTTTGAAAATAATAGCAGAGATCAAACATAACATTTTAAATAAAGTTTTTTTTTATGTACCTAATTTATTTAGTACAAATTAAAAAATAGCAAAAATAAATTGAAAACCATAAACATATCAATGAAATTGTTTGAATAAGAAAACAAAACTCTAATGTATTTACTTACAAAATGTGAACGAGTTAGAAAGTAAAGAGAAAAAATAACAAAAAGGGTAATTAAAAACATATTCAAACTTTTATCAATTAAAATAGCAATAAGAAACATTTACATAGATCCTGACTTTTACCGATTTTTAACTGTAATGATTTAGGAAGAAAATGGTTAAAGTCGTCCATACAACCAATACCCTATAGAAGTGATTTCAGTAATGCCAACTTATTCTGATAACCATCAAAAACTAAATGATGTTGATTTTCAGTCCAATTTACTAACTCAAAATTAATTAACATTAAATTGTCTTTAAGTAGCTGATGTTTTTAAAAATCTTTGTTGTAGCCTACTACTTTTTATTGTCATCTTTATTAGGTACTCTAGCCATGTATATGATGTTGGTTAACACTACCAAAATGTATAAATTTTCATAAAATGTTACCTCTCTTCCAAAATTAAAATCTCATTCTCTTGTTTTACCAGATAAATTAATATTAGATCTAATAATGAATTTCTATCAGAATATTAAAATGTTAATTTAACGACTAATAACATACATATAAATTTAATTTTGTATGCCTATTGTTTATGTGTTGGTTTAATTGTTAACTAAAGATTTAAGAAACAAATCTGGATCTATTTGTTTGTTTTTAATAACTGGTTTACATTGAACTAGTACTAAGCCTCAGCTTAACCTACGTTATTATGGCCCAAATTTATGAAAGCTCCTTGAATAAACTCTTAGTTTTCAAAGTTGGCATTTATAAACCTTCCTTAACAAAGTCCTTCTTAGACAGACTGGTTTCAAGAAAGTGTTAGCGCATGACATCAAATCAAATGACCGACGAAACCTAAAGTTTAAAGTAAAACCGCCATCAATTTAATTTTTGACAGATTGTTTCATTTTGTATGACTTTGTAGTAAATATAAAATTAAAATATTAAATACAGTACAAAATTGATATTAAATTTAACTATAACTTAACATTACAAAGAGCAGATCATACTTTTAATTAGGGTTGAGTACAGTTATTTTTTGAACGTATATTAGGTAAAACTTAACTTGATACAACACTTATTTATTACATGAACACCATTCAAATAATGAATTAGCAAAATCTTAGAACAGGTTAAGTTCAAAATTGAATTTATGTACACAATCCCAACAAACTAAATTATCTGAACCAATCTAATCTAAACTTTATGAGTATGTTACAAATTTGTTGTTTGAATTTGTAGATAGAAATTATAACAATACTATGAAGTGCCGAGTTCTTTTATAACAAGGTAGGTACACTAATTTCAGTGTAAAGCCTACATTTGAAAACTATTATGTAGGAAAACGTTATATACTGGAACAGAATAATTAGACCTAAAAAAAACTACTGAAATTATTGTAAATTAATAGGCCTATAAACAATTTGCTAACAGTATCATTAATTAACTACCTAATATAGCAAAATTCGTTTTATGCCTAAACAACAAATATTTGTTTTATTATAAATATCCCTATTAAACAAGGTGAAAGTGAAACTCCAAGCATTATCAAACCCTTTTGGAAATATAAATATGACATGAGTTCGGCGATGAAATAACAGCTAGCCCTATTTTTGTGGCCTAACTTTTTAAAAAATTTTAAAATAAGTGCGATATTTATATTTAGGCCAATGAGACCGCATATATAAATCTACATTTTTCAAGTTTTGTAACATTCAACACTTTTTGTTGTTTTAAAAAGTATTAATCCTTATATATTATTTCTCAAATGTGAACTTTTGTGGCAATGCCATGTCTCCCTTAATTCTTCATCAAAATTAATGATTAAAACATAATTTTAAAGATTGTGTTCCCCGCTATTGATGAAAATAGACAAATAGCTTAAAATGTATGTTTTCGTTTAAAAAATTGATTAAAAATCTTTCAAATGATTCCCAATGAAGCGCCATCTTTTAACAATCTGTTTAACTAACATGGCAGCTGTTAAAGTGTGTACATTCTATAATAAGCAAGTGTAATCTATCACACAAATCAATCAAATTAAACAAACGTAAATAAATAAACAATAAACATAATTTACTTAATTAAATCCAGGTAAGTAGGCCTACTCCTAACGTGCGAAATATTCGCACAGTCAGCTAGTTTACTTTATTGGTTGAAGAACCTGTACACCATAAAACATTTTCCACTATAACCTTTAATTAAACATTTATACCATTTCGTTAGTTTGAATATTTAAGATTATTAAGTTCTAACTTAAAATATATCAATGTTTTCAAGTTTGTGTAAATGTTAAATTATCTCTGTTAAAACATTTTATAAAATGCACAATAATAATAGCTATAAATCTTTACAATTCTGTAATACACTGATTTAAGATTTCTTACTTTGATTGCTGTAGGTATTATGCAGGATGTTTCTGTAATGCACGGAGTGTTTGCACACAAAGATAATTAAAATATCTAATTTTTTTAATACATTTAAATTAATACTCTTTTTTTTAAGGGTTATTTTTCCCTAAAATAAAAGATATAAATATTAGTTTAAATTTCAGACATTTATTTGCAAATATCAGTGGTTTACAATATTGACACAGCATTGAGCACTGACTCCCAAAAGGCGGCAATGTTGGCGAGAAGTGTTGTGAAGGCGTCGCTGCTGGCAGTAGCTATATCAGAGCCCCACATGTATTCTGCTAAATATGAATCCAAGTGGTGATATGATGTTCCTGTTGTTTTTTACTACGCCATTTAGCTGACCCCCACATTCGCTCGACCCATTGGGTATTTGCCTCAGTTTCCGGATCTACAAAATTATATTTGTGATTTATGGTAAAATGTTCTCACCACGCGTTATGAAGTTGCTCAGAGCTATACCCCTTCCAACAATCAGATATTATTGTGGTACCTGATTCAATATTCTTTGTTATTTCTGCCAAAAGGAGTAGCAGCACTTCTGTTTGGTATTTTAACTAAAAAACACCCTCCAGTCTGGCGGCCCAATTCACCAAACACCCACTGTTGTGGTAAAACTCGACCAGCATTATTTTTTCGTTTTGTAAACAAATGTTTGACAACTTTGCTGCCCCCTCCAATTTTACCTCAGTTTTTATTTTCAACAGAAAACACAAACCTCACGCATGTAGTTATTCCAATCAAATGCGGTAGACTTGTTCATAAATAATTTTGTTACTCACACTATTTCACTGAGGTCATTTCTTTAGACTGATAATAAAAAAATCGAACAATTATAGTGAGTGGTAATTTACTGTTCTGGAACCAAGTCCCAACACGGAGATTTTTTTTCTTACATTGTTTATTAGTTGGCAATAAACTTTTATCTTGTAAAAAACTCACAGTCTCTTTAGGTAGATCCCAAATCATAACACTATCCCTTATAATTAAAACTGAAGAGTAGGCCTACAGTGAACAAAAAAGCAATTACTAATACGCAAGTTATCAACAGCAGTAACGGAACTAGACTGACGCAAAACAATGAGAGACCGAATTATCTTTGTACCCAGAAGTCAGACGCATTAATATGAAACAAGCGGTAACCGAAATAATGAAAGTATGATTGACATATTTGTCATAATCCGACTACACCACCTTTGTTCGATCTATAATTTGGTGGTGTCTATAACCGACAAGTACTGAAAATTGTATAGACAACAATGCTTATACATTGATAACAACGCATAAAAAATTGATACCGATGCAAATCATCATGAAATAAATATACCGTGGCAACACTAGACGATTCAAATGCAATAACACCAATCGCTGACTTTCCATCAACTCCAAAGTGTACGGCTGTGTGCTGCTTGTTTGATAATTCTACGACATATTAGCTTAATAGAAAACTCTGCCATAAACAGACTCTGAATGTTATTTCGTTAAAAGTTGTTTAAAAAGATTTTTGACGATGTAAAAGTTTTACAAAGTATAAAAATGCCGTTATTGATCGTTCTAGAAAGGATTAAATAATTTTTCAAATATTTGAACTTTTAAAGCCAAAATTGTGAGTTTGTGATTGACAGTACAACAAAGAGGTTATAACATCGTGTTGTGTTCAGTGAACAGTTAGGTCGTAAAAAATACTAAACATCTATAAACGTCTGGTGACCTGATCACAATACAAAAGTGAAATTATGTACTACCAGGGTGGCTGGCTAGTGATATGACCTTTGGAATTCCCTGACTTTCCCCTGATATTTCCCTGACCAATCTTAGAAAAAGCACAAACAAAACCATGCAAATTTTATTTTAGTAAATCAATCAAATTATTTTGGTAAGTAAATCAATTTGTAGGGAATTAATTAAATATTTAATTAAACACGGTAATATTATAACAGTTCAATATCCTAATACTATCTATGTTACTGTACCCACCACCAGCAGTTGCAAATTACACATTAATGACTATAAATATTAAATTAAACAATGAATTAGTCAAATTATATTTTATTATATCATAAGAAATAACTAACTGGTTTTTGTAATCCAACTACCGGTACAGATTTGCATTGAATATTTAATTAATTGATACCCAAATTTAAAAAAACATTTAATAATAAAACTAACAATTTTTAGAAACAGCATGTTAAAGAAAGGTTTCAAGGTCATAACACAGCAAGTGCATTGAAACAAGCTGCCACAATCACTTCCCGATAATGGGTTTTACGTAACAGAATACATAGTTTTCTTATTGTTTAATTTAGAAGTTCATCTTATCTTTAATGTTTATTACCTCAATTAAAAATTGTATTAATCAATGATTTTAAATAGTTATTTTTAACTATTTTCCTTAGAAATTTTATTTTTCCCTGACCTTAACCAAAATT
Organism: Philaenus spumarius; assembly: GCA_018207615.1. Classification (NCBI taxonomy): domain Eukaryota; kingdom Metazoa; phylum Arthropoda; class Insecta; order Hemiptera; family Aphrophoridae; genus Philaenus; species Philaenus spumarius. Next base: position 64,901 of record JAGFPH010001543.1, read on the forward strand.
CCCTGATTTTTCCAGAAAAGTAAAATTCCCTGACTTTTCCCTGTTGCTAGCCACCCTGACTACCACAAAATAATGGGCTGGAAGTATTTTGAATATATTTTTATTTCAAAATTGTTTTATTTTAAAGTTGTCTGCTGGTTAATATTTTTTTGTCATGTTTCATCTTATTTATTCAAAATTTATTTGTATTTGTTCTTAAAAATAAATAAAAAACGTGTCATTTAATCTAAATAATCAGCTGTTATGTTTGTCTGACGTTCATTTGATACATAGTCTATGATTGTGTATATTTCCGTAGCTTCTAAAAATCCAGGTATACGAGAAGCGAAGGCTTGGGTGATGTAGTAGTTTATATGAATAAAGGTTGCACCGTCACATAACCTAAGTAGGCATTGGAGGTATGTAAACATGGGTCATCTGTGTTCATGCAACTTTGTTTAATATATTTTGATTTTAAATTCCATTACTTTTAAATTTAATTTTTTTTATTTAAAAATATTTCTTACGTCGCAGGATATAATTCAGAAGGTGGTAACATAAAAAAATTTAAAAAAGGAGAAGAATAATAGTAAGTAGGTTTATCTGACAAGCTAGTCACAACTCTATGAGGCACTCTAGCTCCGACAACTTTTAAAGGTAGGTGTACACTAGAGAGTTTTTGCCCTAGCTAGAGCTTAGAGTAGCTCTAAGCTCCTCTTCAGTGTACACAGCTATTAGAGAACATTAGCGGAGACCGCTCTAAGCTCTAGCTGTAGATGGCCGACTCTACTGTGTACACACTGTTTGGGTGCCCTAGCTAGATCATCTAGCTCCATTCGTCCGGTCGAATATTGGAAAGTGCTCTACGTAGAGTCAGTGGTGGTTTTAAACAAAACCCAGCATAGGTTATACTTTGGGGATATGTTTACAACATCAATCATTATAACAGACTTCTTGTGAAGTTGATTTTTTTAAATATGAGTTATATGCTGTAATTTTCTTTGAGATTATAAACTGTATATCAATACAACCTTTTATCATCAATATATTCGTTTATACAAGTTTAAAGAATGTTACCCATTCGTTTAGCTTTGGAAACATTCGTACATCTTCGTATAACATACAAACATATTCGATTATTAATCTCTTCTAAATCATTTGATCTATCAACATGAAATAAAAAGCGATTAAAAGGTGATATTTTTATCTTTCTTTAAATATATAATAATTTATATAAAACAAAATTTGAACAAATAGGCCTACAGTTTTATAATTCTTATAATTTTACACATTTACCGAGTTAAAAATCCCCGTAGTTATAGTTACATAATATGCCTAGATAAAGTCTGTGGTTTTTACATAGTATTTTTTTCAAATTATGTATTTCTGATATGTATCTAATAATTACTCTGTGATTCTTAAAATTATGAAAACTCCTCATAATTTTCTTTTTTAACAAGGCACAACCACCCCAGCTGCTAAACGCTCTCTTGAAGGCATTTTAACTTCACAACACAGCTAAAAAATAACCTAGACTCACACTGGTCTCAGAAATTTTTAGTGCTGCTCTACTTGGTGCATTTACGTTTTTCAGTGTACACAGGTTCAGAGAGTGCTCTAGCTAGATTTGTCTATCTCAGCTCTACCTATCTATTACTCTACAGTGTACAAGCACTCAGTCTAGCTAGACTTGCTCTATGAAAATCACTCTCCAGTGTACAGGCACTTCTTTACAGTAGTAGCTAGTCAACTGTTTTTAATAGCAGTGAGTAAAGTTGCATTGTATGATAACTATCAGACCAAGTTACTACATAGCTTACAGTGATAAAAAAAAGTAAAATAAACAATTTAGACATGATTGTGCAATTATATAAAATGTTTTTTAATTAATTAAAGATTAAAAGGCCAACCAAAATATTTTTCTTTTTAGTTATCATGTTTATTAATTAATGCCTAAAATGCTTCCAATAAATATTAAGAATGCACATTATAAGAAAGAACTGGATTCTGGTCAGTTTATCTAACTACACTATTCTCACTCAGCACAAGAGGTTATCAAACAAGCAGTCATAGTTATTAATACTCACGTTGGGTAAAAAAGAAGCCGTAACCCACGTGGGTTATGATGTCGGCACAAATCTTAATATTTGTAAATGATAAATTAAAATGCTTAATAGTTTTGTTTTACTTTTCCTATTCAAATTTAATTTTAACCTTAGAACTGAAGCACTTATGACACAAAATTCTTCGGGCTAGAAGCTTTTACAACATGTATTAACCATTATGTGAACTCAAGGACACTAATCTGTTTACCGTTGTTGCGCTTGTGTTAGTTTGACAAATTAATTTTCATTTATTAAATCTTAAGAATAGTAAAGTTGTTTTGGAAATACATTTATTCTAATTTACTACATGAACAATTCAAATTCTACATATTTAGATTGTTATTCCTATTTGATGATGTTTAAAACATTCAGGTCTTAAGCTGAACACATTGTGCAATATATATTTAGCTACTTTTCCAGTGTTTCAGTAGTTCTTGTATTAAAGTTTTATATTTAGGATCCAAGATGGTCAAAATGAACCGAATTTACTCTTTATTTTGGAAGTACACAATAATCAAATAAGTAAGTGAAAAAGTAAAACTGATTTATGGTTTGTTAAATCATACCATTTTTACAAAAAAAGTTTTGCAAAAATTATACAAATTTGTTCTGCTCTTCTATGGCACAGTACCTTTTGAATTATATGTTTCATTCCTCTACTTTTATAATAAACTAGCTGGCCCGATCCGGCTTTTGCACGGATAGACAAATCAAAGTTAAATGTATATTAACAAAAAAAAAATATTAATAAATATATTTCTATATATTATATTATATGTATTTCTTATGGTGATTTTTAGTAACTTTGACTCCCCAAACCCCCCTAAAATTTCGAATTTTTTGAAAACCTTTCTTAGCGAGTACCTAGGACCCTAGAGGAAGTTACATACCAAATTTAATTCCAATCCATTAGGTAGTTTTTTTTTAGTAATTTTGACCCCCTCCCAAACATTTCGAATTTTTTTAAAACCTTTCTTAGCAAGCACCTAGGATCCTAGAGGAAGCTACATACCAAATTTAATTCCAATCCGTTTGGTAGTTTTTGAGATTTCGTGATGAGTGAGTCAGTGAATGGTATTTGGATTATATACATAGTAGGTACTAAAAAAGGTTACTTCAATTTTTGATGTTCACATATTAATAATTTATGATTAATTTTTATTTACATTTATTTTGAATTTCTTTTTTTTAGACATGTGAATGTGAAATTTTTACCTATACAAATTTTGTTTTAGTATTTTTTATAATCTAATACGGAGTTGTAACACCAGAGAGTTTTGGTTTGGTTAGTTATCTCATAAATTAAGTCAATGAGAAAGATGGGTTCATTTATACTACAAACCATTAATATGCTGTTGGACTATTATCCAATAAACAGTGTTACAAACCCTTTTCTTATTACCCGGATTGAACGAATCCTGTCATTATGATAGCAAGTGCAGGCAGTTTTCTCATCAGGTTAAAATTAATCTTGATTTGAACTTCAGTTAGAATAGAAAATCCTTGTACTAAAGCGGATGCGTGATCGTGCAGCTAGCAAGATTCAGACAGCAGAACCTTGCAACCTTTTTTCCCCATAAAGTACACTCTATATACTACTGTTGTTACAGTATGAAAGTATATTTTTCTTGTGTAAATGTGTTTCTAATACTATTTGAATTACAGTACAACACATGCAGTAGATTTTCTGTAAGTAAGCTTATATGTTTTATTTTAGTATTTTTCACATTCTCTTGCTAAGCCAGATTTTTGTCAACACCCAAACCGGCTCTGGTCTTAGTTGATCCAACTTAATAAGGTTCTACTGTTTAGGCCTAGATTAAACTGAGTGTTGATTCCAGTTGGTAATCACTGGAGTTTGCTAATTATATTTGATTATAAAACAAGCATGTTATTAATGAAGGCAACTAGTCAAAGTTTAATGCTCAGAAAAAATTTATCTTTGTAATTAAATAACGTAAACATAAAACAGATTAGACCTCAAAGGTTTCTATTCGCTTAGTATTTTAGTTGCTATCATTTTAACCTCAATTAGCAAAGAGTTATCATTTGCCAATTTATATCTAGTCTCGGACATTTTTATTTCACAAGTAATCTTATGACTTTAAACTGTTAGACGGTTCATAAAACTTTCTACGTTTCTAAATAACACAAAACAAACTTGTGCTTCAATTAAATCATTATTATTTTGAATCTTAAATTTTGATCAGTAGACGTTTAGTTTAGTTCGCATATTAGAAGTAAAAACTTTGTTTCAAATGAAAAGCTTACGTAGCCTTACAAAAAGCTTTAAAATGAGCTATATTAGACATCCCTCTAGCAACATCGGTTGTGATCCAAAACTTTGTCAAATTCCGCTATTTCCGCAATTTTCAAAAATCGATATTAAAAAAACTACTGAAGCAAAAAATATGAAAAATAAAAGATTTGTAATGTATTTAGTTGCTACAACTAATCACAACCAATCTTGTAAATCTGAGACATACAGGTTCAAAATTTATTTTTCATAGTGTGTTTTGATACGGAATGACCCCGATATTAATTTTGAAACGCGTATTTCTGTTATGCCGGGATATGAATGATTGGGACTTTAGATAAGCGATAGCATTAATCAATTAATAGCATTATCCGTTATTACAATAAACAGTGACCACTGTAGTGCTGCATGATCAAAAAGAAGAAGGCATGACAATTTGATCAGTTTAACTATGAAAATCACAAGTAAACATACCCACGTAACAGGCTTAGAAGTTGCTGAAGAACATGAAGCAGACTTTGTTCGAGGAATAGAGGCTTGTTGACTTAGTTCCACTCGAAATGCAGCCATTTGTTCTTTAAGCAAAGCCAACTGCCTGAGGATAGCTTCCTGGTGCTGTTCAAGATGTTCAACCTCTGCTAATGGTTCCTGAAACACAAACTCTTAAGTTTAAACGGCCAATCCGAACTAGGCGTTAGTCATACAAAACCTAATTTGAAACGAGTAGGTCTCCTTTTAAATGTAATTAACTTGTCTATAAAACTTTGAATATGATCATCTTTTTGTGCTTTGATTAGATTGATAATGACAATACAAATTTCTTATAAGAGCAATTGTCTGAATGGATCTGTATTCAAGAAGTGCTCCAGGTTAAACATTAATTGTAAAAGTACCTTACATCATATTTAATATTCCTAAGTTGTTAATTGGTTTTACAATACTGGAATCAAAGTACAGAATTTTGCACCTTATATTAAATTTAATTAATTGGTCTACTATCAAGACAAGACTGTATAGTTGGAGGTTAGTTCCATTTAAAGTAAGTAATTCACAAACTTTTACAACCCATATACAAATAATGTATAGCCTACTGATTTTATTTATACAGAATTGCTACCAAAAATTGTGCCCAGAAGTATCACACAAGTAAAACAATGAATTTATCTGTGTACAATATCTGTTAGAAATAAATGTGTAAAGTAATTATAGAAGTTTTTATTTAAGTGATATTATTATATGATTATTAATCTAGTTGATATTAAGAATATGTTGCAGCAGGCTTATCTATGCACATGGCATATCAATAAAAAAAATTGGGTGTGCTTAAGACCACACGTTGGAAGTGATAACTTCTATGACCGATTTATTTTATCAGTATTAATATTAGAGGAGAATAAGGGTCAACAAATTACACAAGTCAATATATTGTCAAAAAATATTATATCATATTTTTAAATTGCATAATTAATTATTCAAATAACAAATTATTCTTAACTCCTAAAAATTGTAAGTAAGTAATTTAAGTACGGTATTTTATTTCCAGTTATCAGTAAATCTGCAGAACATTATATTTAATATATTTTCTCACATTATACATTACACATTTTTATTCCATTTTAAGCGTGTATATAATCTAATTATATCAAATTATAAATAATCAATATGAAAATTGATCATATTTCATTTGTTTAATTAAAAATAGAGTAAAGTCTTTAGTTTTTACTAAAAAAATGTAATATGGTTTAAAATTTCCAAAAGTTAAGAAATTGTAGAAACTTTCAAAATTTTTAAAATAGTTATTTAGGTATTACATATTGTTAATTATCTTTAAAAGTGTTAATTTTTCAAAAAATAATAAGTTTCCATTCCGTCTATTAGATTTTAAAATGTATAATCAGAGGTTATAAATTTTCCATTTAAAACAGTTATGGAAAAATACGGTACTCAAATAATTATAAATATAATTGTAACCGTCAAGGTCCTTACTTTCTGTATTAACGAATCCAACAAAGAAAATTCAACACTCTTAGCTGTATCATGAGTCACTTTCTATGGTCCTACATAGTAAATCACGTGAAAAGAGGTGGCGATATATTTATAACAGAAATTTTAGTACTAGGCTATTAAAAAATAAGACAATGATTTTAAGTTATATTTTGGACTTATTCAAATTAACTGTTAATTTATTCAAATGATACTAAAAATAAAGTAAAGTCAAACGGCCAAATAAAAACCGTTAAATCACTCACCGATGTACAATATACTCGAAGTTACGACGAGTAAACAGCCTATGGGCTAGTAATTCTTAGTAATCGCAGGTGGCAGCACACAACAACGTTCCCCGATGACCGCACCAACACAATATCAAATAAACGGTACCAGAAACTGGCACATACTTTCTCACAAACACATTTAAATTACTAAACAGATTCACTGTGATTTGTAGGGTGGGGTAGGAGAGTTTTTTTTATTAAAGTTGGAGATTAACTAATAAATGTTATTATTGTTATCTAAAGTGAAAACTATTCGATCGATTTCGAAAAAAATTGCACCAAACACGTCAATTAGGTCTTTATAGATACACGTAAAAAGGTTTTGAAATTTTTTGAAAAACAACCCTCTTTATGGCCAAAAAAACCCCCAAAAATCAGTTATTATTATTATTATTAGCTAAACGAGAATTTTTAGAAAGATGCGGGTTTTTGTATATGGTAGGGCACATTAAAGGCTACAAATAAGCCAAATTTTATCAAAATCGTTAGAGCCGTTTTTTTATAAAAAAATAATAACTGATTTTTTGGGGGTTTTTTGGCCAAAATGGGGGTTGTTTTTCAAAATTGTTCAAAACCCTTTTTCGTGCATCTATACAGGCGTACTGGACATGTCTGGTGCAAATTTGGTTGAAATCGATCGAATAGTTTTCTCTCTAGCTTTGTATACTTTTATTAAAGTAGGCGATTAACTAATAAATATTATTATTATTAGCTAGAGAGAAAACTATTCGATCGATTTCGAACAAATTTGCACCAAACACATCAATTAGGTTTTCATAGATGCACGTAAAAAGGTTTTGAAAAATTTTGAAAAACAACCCCCTTTATAGCCAAAAAATCCCAAAAAATCTGTTATTATTATTATTATTAGCTAAACGAGAATTTTTAGAAAGATGCGGGTTTTTGCATATGGTAGGGTACATTAAAGGCTACAAATAAGCCAAATTTCATCAAAATCGTTAGAGCCGTTTTTTTATAAAAAAATAATAACTGATTTTTTGGGGGTTTTTTCCCAAAAATGGGGTTGTTTTTCAAAATGTTTAGAAACCCTTTTTCGTGCATCTATACAGGCGTACTGGACATGTCTGGTGCAAATTTGGTTGAAATCGATCGAATAGTTTTCGCTCTAGCTTTGTATACATACAGACATACAGACATACATACAGACATTTTGTAAAAACCACTTTTTTGGACTCAGAGGATCCCATAACGGATATTTCCACAAAAATCTCAACATCGAATTTTTTTGCGATCACTATACTTTCTCTATACTATAGTATAGTGAGAAAGTAATATTTAAAGCAGAAGAGCGCTAGAACACTCGACGATTCACACTATACTCACTTATTAAGCTTATAAGAACAGATACTACACTTTGATCTTAGCCAAGAGGCCGAGAAGCGATACTATTACAAGGCACTTTATGAGTAACCAGTTAAAACATTCCTAGTCTGTAATAGCTTAAAGTTTATATAAATTGTAATTTTTATACCGGTCGCAGTAAAAAAGAGCACGATTTCCGGGCGAATTGCCTTCAGGATTACTGAACGTTTGAAACGTTACTAACTACAATTTAACACGGAAGCACGCGCTTACTCGTCTATATACTATATATCGCCCATTCCCTCTCCACGCTCTGACTTGTGTCTACGCAAAAAGTTTGTGATACGAGATTTCAGAAACATAGTCAAGCGAAAGTGCCCCGGCCAATAGAAGTTATCACTTAAAAAAAATAAATATATAGCCTATGTTATTAGTATACTGTCTTTTATCCATCACTCCTGGAAATGATGGCAACAGAAACCAGAACTTTATTAAGAAAAATGTTTACAGAGAATCTAAAAACTTATTGATTTAAACAAGTATGTTTATCCGGAATAAAGGGGGTGGCAGTGTTCCGGATAGTCAATTTTTCCGGTTAACCAATGCTACCTAATATACATTAGATTTTCGGTAGAATTAAACTACTGTACAGTACAAAGAAATAAATGTTCTTAATAATGAAACTAAAGCCCTGAATTTTTCTGTTTTTTCGTTAGATCGTTTTCGCTTAGACCGTGTGGTTTTCTCGTACTAGTGTTAACTGATTTAGAGATGTTTATTAATTTTTTTTTTTTTGCACGAAAATCACTACGGTTAACCCGGGTTCTGGTTAAGTAAAATTGTAAAAGCAAAAAAAAAGAAAAGATTATACACACAATACCTGAATATAATTTAGATATGTAATACTAAAAAAAAAAACAAGAACAAAAACAATAGAACTATCACACTATAACACTTCCTTATTTATGAAATTAAAATAACCTTCCTAAAAGTTGCAACTAAAGCCTGTTGAGTTATAATAGCGGTACCCTACTATTGCTAGCTATTCAAAGCGACACAAAAGTCTGGCCACGCCTTAATAATTTTAAAATTGCTGCACATATCAACTCTGTACTTTCAGGAACCTATTCAATTTTTAAAAAAACTATTGTATTATGATTTCAAAAAATGTATCTGCCATCTTGGATCCACCATGTTGAATGTAACTTTTGTTTTTTTTTTTTTTAAATGGGAAGGTGATCATGTGTGATACATCTTTTCAATGTACAATTTAAAGAGAAAACCAACGGTGAAATTTGCACATTCATATCTGTAACATATTAAAAATGGCAGCTAAAAAGTCTATGAAATCGTGTAAAAACAAAAATCGTGCAGCAAAATGTGGCAAAATCAGAAAACACGATTTCGTTGCCTTTTTGGGCACCATTTTTAATCGGTTAAAGATATGGATGTGCAAATTTCACCGTTGGTTTTCTCTTGAAATCCTATATCAAAATGAGGTATCACATGACCCCCTTCCCATTTAAAAAAACAAAGTTACATTCCAGATGGCGGATAGTTTTTTTAAAATTGAATAGGTTCCTGAAAGTACGGAATGTAACAATTTAAAAATTATTAAGTCAGACTTTTGTACCACTCTTTAGGGCTATAAAACATAATAAATTCTAACCTAATATGTCTTGATTTAATTCATTGCAATGTTTATAAAGCAAGTGATTTCTTTTTTACTCTCCTACCTGTTTGTAATCTTGTTTTGGAATCATTCGAATTTTTTAGTTGGACTCTTTTCATATGGATTCAGTATACATAACATGACCAGATCTTTTCTATATATTCTTAAGTGGGGCAGTATTTAGGCCTAGTACGTGATATGCGGTATATATATACTACAGAGATTTACAAATTGCAAAGAAGCCATGACGTTTTAACCCAATTATGAAAATCGTACATTTTATTTTAGCGAACTGTTAGAATAATAATATACCACTACTAATTATTGAAATATATGTTTACAAATTGGAAACATACTATGATAAATTTACTTTACAATCTTCACCTGGATATGTTTGCAGGCAACAACCTTTTTTTAGGAAATAGAGTAGCCTATTGCTGCCAACCTAAGCATATATTCTACTATTAAATGCAGGAATACAAACTGTGACTAAAAAGTTGTAAGTTAGAACAGAATTTGTTTTTTAATACTTGCGCTTCTGTTATACAAAACAACTTAATTGATGTTACCAACTTAAGATAAATGTATAAACGTGGAAACATACTGAGACTAGAGACAGGCTTTTTGTTATTTTCATCAATTAAAAACACGCTTGGGCCGTTGTTATACACATCGGACTTATTCAATATAGGGTATTGAATCGTAAATATCGCTGTATATAAAATATCCGTAGATTGATGTAAAGTACAGTTAACATTAAGTATTTATGTATTATAAAATTTTATAAAGGGAAAATTGTATGTTCCTGTTTTGTTATATATATATGAATTTAATTTTTATGTGATGTTAAGTTGTAGGAATTTTAGCAGAGTCCAGCAATCATGATTTACGTTCGCATGGGCAGTCCAATGTCATTCAAAAGATACATATAATCAGAGGTACAAATATGGAAATCAGAATTGCATAAATTGTGAATTGAGTTTAAATTAAGTTAAAATGTTTTATTTTCTCTGTCTATAACTAATTACATTAAATTTTGGAAATTACAATCTCTGTTTTCATTTATTTAAAACGTTTAGAAATAAAATTGAACATTACATTTATGGTACGTATTAGAGCAATTTCTTACTTACACCTATATACGCAGCACCTCTGGCGCAATATGACATGGGTTGTAATATAAACTTTTGCCTAAGAAGATTTTTTAGGCTGCAACTCAGCCGTGATAGAAGAAGTAAAATTAGTGGTATTCTAAAATGTTATGTGCCTTAATTTTCTTTATGATTTGTAAATAACATGGGCCTATAAATATTTGTATAATATATATAAATTATATTATTTGTTTACACTAATAATATAAGACATTTAGAAGTAGAATAGAACATTACAATTAGTGCTTTGAGGAGAAAACCCTGGGCGGTTATGCGGTCATCATTGCTCCTTCCCAATATGTTTAACCACTCTACAAAATCGCAAGGAGGCGAGTTGTAAATTTTACTTCAAGTATCCTAGTTGACTAGCCTATGAATAACTAATAATAGAGGTAAATTTATAAATTAAATATTAGGAAAATATAAACAACTTAAGTAGCCTAGCCTACTTGAACTAGGCTTATAACCAAACTAGAAAAAAACTTCATTCAATAAACAATAGCTTATTTAATTCGTATTCTGTTCAAATAAAAAACTATATAAGTTCAGGATAATTTAATTTAAATTTTTTACAAACATCATGCACATTGACATAAAATTTTAAGATATATATGATTAAATAAACCTTTAATAACTTGTTAACCTGTTCCAAAACGTTTGGCTGTTTGTCTTGATTTTTGCCTAGGCCAGGATTAGAATTGAAATATGATCCATGAATGTTTTTCATTACATACATAGAAGACGAAATATCCACACTATCCATTACTCGAATCAGAGGCTTCAAGTTATACATGCTTATTGGTCCATTCATTTTGTATTCGTTATGATTTTACTACACGTCTTTCGTAAACTCGGCTTATAACCTACGTAATCAAATCTTATATCAAGTCGTTCGTCTTTACATTAAATCTTCATACAATATTTTTTTAGAAAAACAATACTGTGCACCGGCTATCTGATTTGTTTGCGCTTTACTCTTACTGCTTTAGGAATTTAGGTTTAAGTTTTGAGTCACAGCACACTGAAGCACAAGAACACATGAGCACAGTAGTAGCTAATAATCGAATGAATATCCCATATGGCCATATCTGTAAAACCCAGCTGATATTTTGTATATGACGTCACATTGTACTCAATATCCAAGACTATATTGATAACGCATAGCAAGTTGTCTATCAAAACTTTATTTATTAAAAGATTTTTAATATTTATTTAATATTAATAATGATTAGGGTTAAGCCTGAGAAAATAAACCTACCTAAATATTTGATTATAGACTTGAAGGTCTCTTTAGTTATACTAAGTACCTATCTTTGATAATCAAAGCTAGTATGCAAATACTTAATATAGTTTAAATTTAAGTACTTAGGAGCAAAGTTGTTTAATAGACTTCCCGCCGACTCCTACTAGTTATTTTTTATCGTACTGCATTTTGCATTATAAACTGATGTTTTTATTTATATGAATATGAGTTATAAAAATAATGAAAGACTATAATAATATTATGCTATATGATCGCTTTTGAGGTTAGAAATCATTGAAAATGTATGTATTTTTACAATCCTTTTTGTTTACCGTACATAATTCTTGACACCTAAAAAATAACTTCGTAAAAAAATTCACTTGTAATTTATTGGAAAAATAACTTAAGCCTACAAACATAAAACTATCCCTGTAATTTAACGAAAAAATAACTTAGGCCTACAAACATAAAACTATCCCTCTCTTGGGCTTTTGGTTTGAATGATTACTATTTTAATAGCTTAATAAAACTTGTGTAAATTTACAAATTAATAGGCTTACTGTTGATGAAAACTTATGTGAATTTTAAAGGGAACAATACTGTAATATAGTTTTGCCTAAATGATTGTATTAAAAACAGTGTATTAATCATTGATTTAAGTAAGCCTATGATTAAAATTATGTTTTGTTTTCCAAAATTTATTTCAGGTCTTTGAGTAAAATGTTTAATTGTAGGCATTGTAGATTTCTTATGTTGAAAATCCTGAACGGCATATAGGTACCTAACTAGTTAGATATAGTTTGTAGTTTCTTCTGAAAAGCGAAGTAAACAAAAACAATTATGAAGGAAAATACATTTTCAACGACTTCCCAATACATTTTTTTGCCTTTTCCCAATGGAATTTGTGATGTGCGGGCCATATATTTTCTGCAATTTTTTGCCTACGGCTAATCACGTTTTTTTTAATGACCTTTTATACTTACATTTAAACAAGGTGTTTTTGGCTAACCAGTAAAATATATTATTACTTCCATGGTGGCAAATGTCTGAATAATTAATACCGTACCGACAAAATTAAACATACACTTTTAGTAAATAATTTCAATCCGAAAATGTTAAATTTTATAATGCAGTAAAATCTGAATATATTTTATTTTAAATTATATAAACATAAAAACAAACTTTTTTTAAAGTTAGGCATTTTCTTTTTTGTTCCTTGTATCCCATAAAATATATATATTTTTGTATTGATCGGGCTTTAGAAAATTATCAATTATTTTTTCAAATAATACAAGCTTTAGTGTAAACTATAATTTTTTTGGTAGGGGAACAATACAAGGGCGTCATCGCAATATCAAAGGTTTGTGTTTACGTCCCTCTCAATATCTGAGATGTAAACAAAAAAGAATTTCTTTACTAAAAGGAACTATAAATACTCTACACGATTTTACTTTTCTTTATATATTTTGACTATTCATTATTATTATTTATCATCATCATTACTGTTACTATTTATTAATTATCAATCTTTAACACGTTCACTGCTACTCAAATTTCGTATTTCCTATGCTTGGAGCTGACCTTTTATTTTTTATATTTATTATAGCCTAAATGAGTAGAAATTACTTTATATTTTTTATCCTTTCTACGTTATAATCACTAATATTTTAAAGCGGGCACACATGTACGTCCATAGTACACAGGCTTAAAATAGGCGAGCGAAGCACGTAATGTTCTATGTATTGAAAATTCACCCAATACGGGGGTTGGCATACGAAGCACGCAATGCACTGTGTATTGAAAATATTCAAAATACGGGGGTTGGCGTGCGAAGCACGCAATGCATTATGTATTGTAAATACTCCCAATACCGGGTTTGGCAAGGTAACATCCTGGATTAATAAATAAATATTTTAAGATTTCTTTAAAAAATCGGTACTTATGCAAGTAAAAATGAAACTTCTAGACTATGACAGCATGTTTTTCAAGTTTAACACCATTTTCAGAATCTACCCGTCGCATTTATTATGTTTCTATGACTCGAACATAGCAAATACATTACATACATAAAATTTGGATCAAGAATAAAAATAATCGATGTGTAGTGTTAAACAAGATGAAAATATGGAACAAGTTTTCGAGACCTCGGCTCGTGTTTAAAAAAAATAACTATCCAAATCGGGTTTCCCGTACCCAAAAACATATACGATACCCCACACTAGATTTTTAAAAATTTGCCCCAAAAATGTGACCCCTACGCGCTACGACTCACGCTAGAAAACTCAAAAGCTTTTCAACTCTCCGCAATAAAATTACGAAGCTTTTGGCACCACCAGATGTTTTCTACGTCTGTGAGTGCATATATCGTGTTAACAGACATACAAAAATTATCACATGATTTCAATACTTTGGTATTTTAATGTGAACCAAAGTTAGTAACACAAAGAGTTTTCGCTAAAATTCTAAATTTGTAGTAATTGTAAGAAAATTAAAAAGATTTAAATCTCTCTTATGGTATGGTTTAGAAGGTGTCAAATGTTATCAAAAACGTTTCTGAGTAAATAAGCTTTCAAATAGCCTGAATACGGAAAAACATTGCATGCTGAAATAAACACTGAACGTAATATAGGATTAAAATACAAAGGAATTCGTACTTTCAATATTTTCCAAAAGGATATATTTAATATATCCGTATTATTATTATTTTTACTTAATTGCCATTGCTAGTTAGTTTCATCAATTATCAGTATAGTCAAGAAGGTTGTTTTAGATATGTTCAATATCAGCAAAAGAGTAATGAGCCAATATTTCTTGGTTGAAATGTCAGTAATAACATTATAATAATTGAACTTCAGAAGAACCAGTGTATTGGATTCTCTAAATATAAAAACATCTTAACTCTTATAAACAAATTGTATTTATGATACAGCATTTTATTATTTGATGAATTTAATAAATTAATGTAGTAGTAAAAACAAAGCACCGATAATTATTTAGTTACACATAATTTTATGGGATTAAACAAATATATCGCGTAGTACAAGTGCCTACAGAATTACGCTTATTGACCATTTTTCTCAACTTCCCTGACCAACTTACATTATATTTTGAAATTATTTTACTAAATTTTAGTAACATAAATTTTATTACATACATTTTAGCCTCCTCTTACCTTACCTCAAGCATTTAATTTGATAAGTGCTAGGTATGGGAAAGGTTATTCGTTCATCTTGAGTTTTTAGTAAACTAGGCTAATTTAAATATAAAATAATTCGACCACACAGCTGAACCGCTGATGTGAGTTGAGCGAATTTCCAAAATTAAGTTTAGGCCTACATGTTTTAGGGTTTCAACCAACTATTTGGGAAATTCATCTACTTATGAAGGAGCTGAATAGCTACCTGTGTGTATGAAATATATTACTAGAATTTGTTTCCACCTAAGCCTCCAGCTTCGGCTCACGCACTCCTTCGTTCCACTCGCGGCGGAAAAACTCAGAGTTTGAACTCCTATCCTTGCGGCCTTGGATTATGGACTACTTCGCTTCTGAGATGGATATGGATTGTTGGATATTTTGGCTGAGGAACTCGTCTGAGCGACGTAGACAATCAACGTGTGTACCAAATTTGGAAAAAATCCGACTTAAAATGCGGTCGCTAGAGTGCGAACACGTATTATATACAGTAGAACTCCAATTATCCGGATCAGATTTGAATAAGAACATAGTCAAACGGATTCGCGACTTGGCGACACGGAATCGATTTAAGGAAACAAAACAACTGACTCTGCCTAGTATGTTTAAAAAATAATGTATTTTACAATGATTTAGTATTGTTTGTAAATATTGCGTAATGTAAACATTGTCATTGATATTGTTTTTACATAATACATACCGTAAATGTTCTCTATTGTGTTTTGTTTACGTTTTTCTCCTAAAAATGGAATTTTTCGAGAAAAATCCAATTATCCGCATTTTTGATTATCCGGATCGAGTCCGGACCCAATTATTCCGGATAATTGGAATTCTACTGTATATAATTTCTAATGACACCCCAAAACGTGTTCTGAGGACCATGATTGGTGCACATTTACTACTCCCGACCTTAGGTCTTACCATAAGGGTCACTGCAACAGCTAATTTTTCTATGGAAATTCGCTAATAAATATCATAAATACATTTTATTTAACAATCTCAAATTATAGAATTAGTCCATTTGGTATAAAAAATCTACTTAAAAATAGGCTACTTTTTAAAAGTATTTTTTAAACTTTTAGCAAACTACTATTGGAGATGTTGTCATGAAAAAAATTGCTTTAAGTGTTTGTGTTACACCAAGCAGTACCAAAGAAAGCTCTATCTGTTTTTGCATCATTGGAGGCCTAATGATATAAAACAATTTTCCCACACCTTTTTACAAATTCCCGACTATTTCCTGAGGAACCCTGTACGAGAGAAATACACTACAAGAGCGGCCCAATATTTAAGGACGGCAAAATAAACAAAAAGCACTGTTTGAGCTTGTAAACGAAATGATACATTTTTAAATCTGTATCGCTTAGGAGCATCCCTCTGCTAGCATCATTATGTCTGTGCGAAGTAATGAAACATTAACCTGATTTAGTTGCACTAATATTTTTTCTTCCCATCTATTCAAATAACTTCATTACCTTGCTATGGATGGTTTCATTATTTGATCTTCATCTGCGTGTAGTGAGTTGAAATTGGAGTGCGTTTGAGCATCTTTTTTTTATAATATTTAAATGTATTTGATTATTTTGTACAAAGTATAATTTTTATTTGTTTAACATAAATATTCATTACAAGTACTTTGGCAGTGTCCAACGATTAAAACTTCAGATATTGTAGCATTTAGAGGGCTTATAAGTAGTTATCGTTTTAATCAACCTTTTCATTATCAGACCAATGCAGTATTCTAATTCCATGGAGGTCTCCTGCACAGAACAATAAATTAATATACAAGAAATCAAAATGTTAAATTCCACTGACAGACAGGAAAGTTATACCGCAACAAGCGCTGTAGCTCTGATGAAGCAAATAACAATTCAAATTGGATCTCATACTATTTTCATCTACACGTTACTAGATAGTTATTGTTTATTTTTTTCCAATGAATTTTGTATATTTAACTGTATAATTTTTCAACTTGGTTAGTCGTTTATATTATATTTAAGCTAAAATAACCTTGTATAAGTATTATACTGATTTTATTTGACTTTTTAAGTTACTTCTTTTTTATCTATTTAATAAAAGGTAATAAAAATCCTCTAAATAACTTATAATTTAAAGAAATTCGTTTCATACAAAAGTAAATTTAATCAATTAATTAGATAGGCCTAACACAATCTACTATTTATAAGGCAATAGTAGATTCTATTACGCTTTGTGATTTGATCATATCATTCTCTTATTTAAACGCATCAGATAGATTTAGATTATTACTAGTAAATTTTGTAAAACACATATCTTAATGTTATTTAAAAACGATAAATACTACAGTTTTCGTTAAAAATTAAATTAAACATTCCATTAAACTTATTCAATAAACAAATTTAACCGATATTATGTTTTAAATTAAAATAAATACAATGTTTTGTCAATGTAATACTCTTACAAGATTGGCAAATTTTGAAATGCCAATTTTCAAAAACATCTAGCAAAGGACACCATTTTCCATAAATAGCTCTGTTGAATTTACTTCCAGTTCTTTTCCAAACAATTCCTACTCATTCAGTCGGATAGCAGAAATTTTGCTACCAATCAGAGAGTGAGAAATATTTGCAGCAAAAGTGGCCTATAATTGCACCAACAAAATTAACTAGGAATCTGTCAAAGGAAGATCACTCTAAGTAAACCAGCCATGCCTACTGTAAATGAAAAAAATTAGGAGAATAAAACAAAAATCCTACTATAAAACAAATAAGTTTTATTGTGTATATAATGAATTCTTAACTTTTATACTATATAACAAAATATAAATTTTAAAAGGTTAAACCTTTTGGACTCAAACATTTGCTAAAATTTTAATAAGTATGCATATTTAGTATTTATACTGAAGATTATAGAAGTAAACTTAAATGTTCACTTATATGTTTTGTTAATATAATTATATTGAAAAAAATAAATTTATTTACAACTTGTAAACTATATCCTTAGTTGATAAAACATGCATACAAAATATTGTCTAGAATTTAAAAAAAATGTACCTAAGAACAAAGTTAGTTTATATCTTCACAGCTATCAATATCGGAATCATTATCTACAGTCCTCAGATAAATATTTAGATTCTATTTTCTGTATGCGGTAGCATTAAAAATAAACGAAGAATATTTTAGTAAAAGTGATGATATAATATAATATTTATTAACAGTTTGTACGATATTTATATTTACTAAACAGTGTTTTATTTTACTAAACTTATTTTTAAGTTTTTATTATTAGATTAGCACACAAGTTAAGTTTTTCTTAGTGTTACAAATAATGCACTATTTACTTAAAGTTTGTAATCTGTATCTTTATTAATAATTTTTCATTTCGTTAAAAAAAATTGTATACTGAAGAATATAGAAGTAAACTTATTCCTTACTTGTTTTGTGAACATGTATAGGAAAAATATATATGTACAACTTGTGAACTGTATTGTTAAGTAATAAATAAAATATAGCCTATATTAGAGTAAAAGCATTACAAAAATATTCTACAATATTGCCTAATCTTTAAAATATAGCCTATAATAGAATACAAGCATTACAAAAAAATATTCTACATAAGATCAAAATTAGATTAGATCTTCACAACTATCAAAATCTGATTCACTACCACAGTCACTACTGTCATCCATGTTGACAGCTTTTGTTGTAAACCTTTTTGTCAATATTGGTTCTGCTTTTGAATCAAGTACTTGATTTAGTAACTCTTTCACTGCAGGATCAGGCTCTAATTTCGATTTTGCAACTTTCTGTTTTCTCGGTTTAGTATTCGCTTTAGCCTTTGTCATTTTTTTAGCAATACGATCTGCGGCGTGGCTCCTGTAAAATAAAATATTTTTAAATCATGAACTACACAACTTTTTAACTCCAAATCTGGCACATAGAAACCACTCAACTGGTAGGGTCTTTTTTACTACTTATTCTTAGTAAAGTTTGCATTACTATATATTTTCTTGTTTAGAAAAAGACAGAGAACATTGCTATGTAGGCAACATAGTTTTGGAAATTTCTCTCCATTTTGTATTTGAGTTCTAAACGGCAAATGTTTTTTTTAAATAAAAGTGCCAAAAGTAGAGCTTTTGAAAAAATACAACAAATGTTTTTTGATAACATATGAAATATAGCAAAAAAGGTTCTTTAGAAGAAACTATACAAAAGTTTTAATTTTGAAAAAAGAAAAAACAAACTATTTTTCTCTTCGGGACAACTGTAAAAGTAAGCATTTTCCAATTAATGACTTATACATATTCAAAAATCTATCGAAAATTTAAAATACAAAATAAGTTTTTGTAAACTTTGTAATATTATAGAGGAAAAAATGCACAATAATTATAATAAGTAAAACACACTAACAAACCAAAATAAGCACAACACACTAAAAAACAAACATTGTGTCGTAGCAGAACTACTTCTACTTTCAATAATTTAGCTTCGTGAGATTCCCCCGCAAATATATATATATACAGTCCAGTGGAAAAGAAACCACAATTTGGCCAGCCCTTCTGCGATTGTCCTGTGAATACCTTTTACAGGAGAACTCGCCTTAACTTCCCCTTAGCTTCACTCCAACACCTACCCGGTCGATGTTCGATCTGTTCGGCGAACATAGACGTGTTCGTCCGCCAAGAATAGTCGACATCGGCCGGCCAACTTCAAAAGTCTGATGTTCACTTTCCTCGGAAGTTGACACCTCATCTTCCGAGAAAGTCAAAACTTGTTTTCCTCGTGAAATTTTTTGCCCCTCAAAAGGACCATTCCGGCGATGCTACAGCAGCTGTCTGGGAAACGTAGGCATGTTTACCCGCCAAGGACACTGTGTCATCGGCTGAATAGCTTCTTTCTTCTCCCCGCAGATGAGACCTCATCTCCCGAGAAAGTTACTTGACATTTTCTCCGCGTAAACTTCTGTCGTAAATCTCTAAATCCCTATTAAATTCAGTTTCCTGGTCATTTTGAATATTTAGTTGGCAACTTAGACACGTTTGCTGAAAACAAAACTAAATAAACTTCGTTCGAATGACCAGAACTTCATTTCAAACTTTCTCGTCTTTCATCAAACATCTTCCCGCGTACATAGCTTCTTTCTCTTTTCCTAAGTCCCAACGCGAACTTAAGATCCTAGCCATGCTAACTTAAATTCCCGTCAATCACAATAGCTACCAAGCTCTACTTGGTTCGGAACACCGCAACTAAGAACTCGCTTACTTCCACGCTGTTTCATAGCACCGAAGCCTGGCATCACTCTGATTGGCTGACCAATCAAGCCACTTTCTAATTTCGCTGGAAATCTGTATATATAGGGCCAAAAATTGACCAACAACATCAGATCTTCACCTCGACACAAGAACCACACCAACATCAAGCCAGGAACATCAGGTCATCAGCATTAGAACTTCGTAGTTGAAAAAAGACGCCAGACCACAGCCCGCAGCCAAGGCTAACCTACAGCCGAGGAATAGGGCTAACGAAAAGTAGCAAGAGTTAGTGAGGAAGTAGTGTCGACCGCAAGGCATAATAAATACAAAAATAATTCAATTCAAATAAAATTAAACCTGCATCAACAAACAGCGTACCGATCACGGAAAAGAGGCTAGCTCAACTAGAAACACCACCATAGCTGCCCGCATGTACTGAAGTCCCATCAGCCCTGCAACTGTACATGTACAAGGCTACGCGACACCCGATATTTACAAGGCTTTCAGGCAAAATACGGCCATTTTTAGGACCTTTACATGAACCACAACAGTTTATTTCCTTGACTTCGGCCTAGGAACCGGGCGGCCATTGCACTGTTGGCTCAGAGCTGTTGTGTTCATGTCCTTCAGGCCAAACACATCTGACAAAAGCAAAGAACTTCGAAAAAGTCATGGAAAAGCGTTACAAAAACTCCACAGGCTTCATCTGCAACAGCACGCCTTCAGGCTACACGTTTTCTCCCAAACGTCAGCCCTTTTCAGGGTAGAATCAGAAAGGCTTCACCTCAAGCCCTTAAGGCTACATTTTTGTCCTTCATTCGGCCCTTTTCAGGACCAAGACTCTACCCCTACTTTTGCTGCCTACTTGTGCTACGTCCATTTCACACAAATACATTATTCGCGGAGCGGTAACAATTGTGGACAATCAATTACAATACATTGCTATGTCAGATTCAAAATTTTGTATATTTTTTTGTTTAACCAGATAGATGGTCAAAAAGAAAAGAAACTGAGACAGAGAGATTGGAAGTTATCACCAGTAAGTAGTCCATACCTATCCGATTCAATCCTAGACATATACAGTGAGGAACTTCCACATGAAACTTGACTATCTAAACACATTGTTAAAGACATTGACAAATAAGAATAGTTGTCATTACAATGTGAGATGTTTACCCCTCGAGTCTGAAGTAATTTATTCAGTAATTCTTCAATATTAGGGTCTCGAATAAGCTTTACAGTCGTAGGTTTCAATAAATACTTGGTGCTAGACGATACTCCTTTGTAAATTTTCTCACCCTCTACATCTAGTCTGTAAAAGATAAACATTACATGTACTACATTGTGAATAAAGAGCAAGAGCAAAGGTACTAGATATTTTAAGTTGGGTAAAATAATTCTTGACTACGAACTGTTCTGATCAGAATTAATGGTGGCAGAGTTTTATTCGTTGCAGATTTGATTTCATAGCTTGCTACTCCCAAATCGTGTGTTATAATTAAAAAAAAACTGACTGATACACTTTAGCCCTAGTAGGACCAAGGTTTACTTTGTTCCTCAGAGGCCCACATTTAAAATACCACATTAAACTGAATACAAACTTTATTTTACAATTAGTACAGGCTTTGCACTATTAAATAAGAGGTAATGAAGCTAAATCAAAACATAACACACAGATACAGTAGAGCTCCAGTTATCCGAATCAACTGGGACCGAACCTCATTTGGATAATCGAAAATTCGGATAGTTGGATTTTTCCTGAAAAAAAAAGTCCATTTTAACATTTTCGGGGCTGACTTTGCATTTACGCGACTGGAGACAGGAGTAAACTATCCGCACGTACTACGGTCGCTTATACATGTTTTATAACTTTAACGTTTGAACTGTCATCGCATTAATGCGATTAATATAATTCTTTTACTGGCATTTACTACAATTTATTAGCTTTAAAATGTACTATTTCGAATATCGATAGCAGGTACTAGCTAACAGTAGAAAATAGAGAGAATAGATCATGTTGCCAGACCGCGATTATGAATAATGAATTAGGAATATATGTTTTATCCAAAAAAGAAATTTGATTATAACATATTGTAGAGAATAAATCATAGAATTGAACTGCATAGTTGAAAATGTTAAAATAACCTTATTTTTTAAACATATTTCACTTTGTTTCACTAAATTACGATGAGTAAAACAAACCTCTCGCTAGCGCTAGGCATACAAAGCCAGACGCATTATCCCATGCTTGAAATAACCTAGTCTGAGCATGAATTCGGATTGAGACTATGATAGTCCCGAAAAGGTTAATTAATTACTGTATGTATGTTGAAAGTGGGAGAACAAAACTGCTGTATTTTTTAAAATAAAAAGAGCCTTTAATTAACTAAATGAAAAGGTAACACTTTTACAAGTTAAGCATATGTACATAAATGAATGTCATTGCTTGCTGAACATCTCGGTCAAAGTAAACTGTTTGACTATTAATCCGTTTGGTATACACGTGCGGAGGGAAGGACATTGGCGCATAGACAGAATCATTATTTTGCGAATAGCAGTACGTTCCCATCTTAATTTTTGTTTCTGAAATTCTGAAAACGATTCGGATAATCAGCGATTCGGATAGTTGGAGTTCGGATAATTTGAGTTTTACTGTGTATTAGTTTTTACATAGGCCTTAATGCTTAGCCTAACATGATATATGATGATCATAAATTTGAGTTTACTCAGGCTCACTACTTAATGCCTCTTCACATATTTTACTCGCTATCGTCTTCATGCTGCGTCGTCCAGACATGTTTGTGACACTTTGAGCAGTATACTTTTGATTTTCCAAGTTTATTGTACTTCATTTGTTTTGATGTCGCATCACAAACACAAATATGGCATCTTTCTTTTTTCATTTCGTGAGGATTTGGTACTGGTACATGAGCTGCTCTGTACGCTAGCTTCTTTTCAAGAACCGATTCCATGGCACTAACTACTGTTTTGCTTAGGCCAGTGTTGTTATTAATTGAGGTTTCCAAGTGCAAGTTGTAGAAACAGAGGTCAGAAGGACAAAGTAAACGATGTATGTTTCATCACCAGTGTTACAAAATATAATATAAAATATTGTCAGGGACTATAAAAAATACTTTTAGGTAGCTTTTATTTGAAAACTAATATAATTACACTTTAAAAAAGTATAAAAACAGAATCAGACAAAATCTGGACCAGGTTTCACAAAGTACCAAGGGGGGACCTGTCAGGCCCTTACTGGGTTTTTCATGATTTAAAATAATTTTTAAAAATAAAATATTTAATTTGTTTTATCAAGGTTATCAATAAATACTGGATTTCATTTTGAAAGTACTGTCAAAAATATCTACAGACCGATTTTGAAAATAAAATATCCAAGCGACTAAATTTGTAAAATGATATAATTTAAATTAATCACTATACATTATACAGGGTGTTTCATAAAGTACTTTACAACATTGAAAACCATATTATTTTACTCAGAGAACCTACAGAGGTGATTGTAGTGTCAATTTGTAGGCAAACACATCGAGTTTTTTTACCTTAAACTAAAGACGCTCTATGTGGCTTCCGTTGGTGATCCTGCGCACATCCCATCGGTAGTCAATTTCCTAACAAACTCGCTGTAGCATTGCAGGAGTAACTTGCTAAGCGACGGCATAAATTCTTGCTCTGAGCACAGGTAGAGAAGCCGGCAAAGGAGGTACAAAGACGATATCCTTGATGAATCCCCATAAGAAAAAATCTAGCAGTGTCAAGTCTGGGGAAGGTGGGGGTCATGCAATTGGGGCATCACGGACAATTCATTGACCTGGAAAGCAGTCATTCAGAAAATCTCGGACATCAGTCAGGTAGTGAGGTGGTGCACCGCATGAAATAAACACTGCGTTCTTCGTCATCCTCATTGATCTGTGGTATCAAAAATTGTTGTAACATGTCCAGGTACACTTTCCCATTGATGGTTCTCTCTTGGAAAAAAAGGGGCCGTAAATTTTGTTCTTGATGAATGCACAAAAAATGTTAAGTTTAGGGCTATCACAAACATGTTGCAATTAATGTTTGATGTGGATTTTCACTGCCCCAAATCCTACAGTTATGTGTGCTAACCTTGCCACTTAAGTGAAAAGTCAACTCGTCAGAAAAGATTATGTTGTCCATGAAATGTTCATCCTCATCCACTCGATTTAACATATCCGCACAGAAGTTCTTACGAGCAATCTTATCAGTGTCTTTTATTGTTTGTAAAATCGTAAGGTTTTAAATTCAAATGTTTTTTCAACACTCGCCAAATGGTCGTACGTGGGACTTGCAGCTCTCAAGATGCATGCCGGATCGATTTCGTAGGGCTGTTGACAAAACTTTATCTCAATTGTTCAACGACTTCGTCAGATGTGCTTAGACGACCTGGTGATTTCTTATGTCTTACCGAACACCCGGTTTCTGCTTGCCCAGAAATGTGCAAGTCTTTTTGTCTTGAAAACGAACTTCGAGGAAGAATCTGTCGAAAGTTCAATAAGTTTCATCTTTTATTGAATGGTAAGCGTAGCGGTCTCTAAGTTGTCTTCACTAAAAGGATGTGCAATCCATTTTCTCTGTCTACACGTTTAGAGTAATATTTCCTGAAAGAGACCTTGAGGTTTGTCAGGTGTAACAGTATACAGTAGAGTCCCGATATTTCGAGTTGAATGGGACCGAGAGTACATCGGAT
>JAGFPH010001543.1:90062-116308 GCA_018207615.1 Philaenus spumarius
GGACCGAGAGTACATCGGATTGTGAAAAACTCAAAATACACGGAATATGTAGAGGTTAAGATAAAACTACTATTTTTAGTCCTCGTATCTACGAAAAAATTAAAGTTTTATTAAATATACACTATTTTGTATTGAACATTGAGGTAAAAAGGTAATTTTATACACAGTAAAAAATAGAAACTTACTTATTAAAGAAATCTAAATTGTTTTTTGTTTAACTACACTGCAACATTTACGAGCTGCGATGTCACGCCAGGAATAGTTTGTTTCGATGTTATTTTTGTATGTAGAACTTGGATAATTCGAACGTCTTTAATTCGAAATTACCGTTAATTCGAAGTTTTGGTTCGGTCCTTTGAACTTTATATGATATCAATGTAAAAATATATGGATAATTCGAAGTCTTTTTTTCAACACTAAAAATAAATCTTGTGCTATAAATCTTGAGAATTCTCTAGGTACCGATACTGTAGTTTGTCATTGATGCTCTGCCCAATCTCTGTCTGTTGTTAATTCTCGACAAAACCTTTTGTAAACAGAACAGAACAATAATATTGTTTATTGACACTTGTACTGCGCATAACTCTATCCCATTTATATGAACAACGTTACGGTTATTCCCCCCCCCCCCCGGAACATGATTTTAGTTGTACAGCCAATGGATCAGGACATTATACAAAATAAAATGTTAAGCATTTATACCGGCGACTTATTGTACAAACGCTCTTGACAGATTCATTGGAAAACAAAAATTTAATGATCGGTATCCTTCAAGCAGCTAGAATGTGTCACAATGCATGGTCACATTCAATGCTATTTGTGGCTCGAATTACACGGAATCTTGGATTATCGAGACTCGAATTACCGGGACTCTACTGTATTATTTTTAACCGTGTGAATGAAATGGCACTGCGTCTGCATGCCGGTACACGGTAGATCATAGCGTCCGCCATTACTGTTTACTTTCGGCGTACCCCTAACCAGTCTGTTGCGTACCCCCAAGGGGTACATACCCCAGGTTGAGAACCGACATTGAGAGGAAACAGTGCATGTTCACTTTTAGTGTTAACATTCCCTGAGTCCAGTTAATTGAATTTACACCACACTTCCTACAACCAGCAATCTTACAATTCAAGGTTTTAGATTTTACCAAAACAAACTAGGGTCATTAAATATGAAATAAAGTTTATCATAAATTTAAAAATAAAAATCTCAAATTTTAAAATCACTCCATTTGACAACTTCAAAATAGGTAACGTTTTTAAAGTATTTCTTAGACTCTTAACATATTACTGGATGTTAACAAAGAAAGCCCTCCCAGTTTTTCCATCATCGGAGGTCCAACGATATGAAACAATTTTCCCGACTTTCCCTGAGTGACTGTTTTTTTTTACAAGTTCCCTGACATAGGAAACCTGTACATGATACAGGGTGCGGCAGAAAGAGCTCCCCTACTTGGGGAGCTAATAAAAACAAAACCAAGTAAGATAGAATATTTTTATTTTCATTAACAAAGAATATACACATAATGCCGTTTAAGAATATGCAATATTAACGTATTTAAAAAAAAACAATACGTCACTCAATTGGCTGCCTCCATTGTTGATGCATTGGTTGAGCCGTTCTCTGTAGTGTGTGCCTCGTCTGAAAAATTCACACCATCTTCTCGGTGAATGTTCCGAAGCAAGTCTCGACACAATACTGTACGGACTTCGTGATCTCTTCCACTTAGTTCTTGAACTAAAACAATCTTGTAGAGGTGCATTTTCAAATCTCGATAATCGCAATTCGCTCAGATAATCGCAAAGTCATTGCATGTTTTCCTGCAGAACATCCAGGAAATTGTTGAACAGAACCTCTCACTGCAGCAACATTTTCTGGGCCTGTAGGAGTCCGACGTCGACCTTAGGGCTTCCGTTTCGATACAGAACCAGTCTCTTAAAAATTAAAAAAACCATCGAATAAATAGTTTTCTTATCTCGAACAGAGTCCCGTCGACCAAGAGCGAACCGAATGTGGAAGGCCTGTTGAGTAGTTATTGGCTATCCAACATTTTGAATTAACTGCTCCGCGACAAAAGCGCGATGTCCAGGACACGCCCCCACCCCTCTACCCCGTCGCCACCGCATCAACAATTTAGGCAGCTATTTGAGTGACGTATTGTTTAAAACACATTAATATTGCTTATTCTTAGAACGGCATTATGTGTACTATTTGTTAATGAAAATAAAAATATCCTATCTTATTTGGTTTTATTTTTATTAGCTCCCCAAATAGGGGAGTTCTTTCTGCCGCACCTTGTATTTAGCTTAACTATAACAGAGTGGCTAGTGATATGATCTTTCGCTGACCAATCTTAGAAAAAGCACAAACAAAATCACGCTAATTTTATTCTAGGGCATTAATTAAATATATTAAAGATATTTAATTAAACACTGTAATATTATAACAGTTCAATATTTAATACTACCTATATATGTTACTATACCCACCACCAGCTTACACATTTATGACTATAAATAATAAATTAAACAATGAATTACTCAAATTATATTTTATTATATCATAAGAAATAACTAACTGGTTTTTGTAATCCAACCACTGGTTAAAGATTTTCATTGAACATTTAAATTAATTAAAGTAATTTGATTCGAAGATACCAAAATTCGAAAACATTCAATACCAAAACAAACATTTTTAGAAATAGCACGTTAGAGAAAGGTTTCTAGGCCACAACATGGCAAGTGCATTGGGACAAGCTGTCACAAAATTGTATTAATCTCTGATTTTAAATAACTTTTTTTGTTTACTATTTTCCTTCAAAATCTTATTTTCCCTAACTTTTCCAGGTTTTCCTGGTCGTTAGCCACCCTGTTATAGAGATATTTCGTAACAATCTGAAAAACCATTAAAAATAAACCATACAAAATAAACGGTACCAGGAACTGGCACATACTTTCTCACAATCATATCATACAACAGATCATAAATTATTAAACAGATTCACTGTGACTTCATAATTGTAGGTGGGGTAGGAGAGGTGATTTATTAAAGTAGGAGATTACCTAATAAATATTATTATTATTATCTAGAGAGAAAACTATTCGATCGATTTTGCACAAATTTGCACCAAACACGACAATTAAGGCTGTATATATGCACAAAAAAAGGTTTTGAAAAATTTTGAAAAACAAACCCCTTTATGGCCAAAAACCCAAAAAAAACAGTTATTATTAATTATTAGCTAAACTAGAATTTTTAGAAAGATGTTGTTTATTGCATATAGTAGGGTACATTAAAGGCTACAAATAAGCCAAATTTTATCAAAATCGTTAGAGCCGTTTTTTATGAGAATGTAAAAGTAATGATTATTTTATCACGTATTATAGCGTACTACTAAAACCAACAGTGATAAACATTGTTATTTGCAAGGGGGAAGAGGACGAACCCAACAAATGACATAGCAAGCCTGTGTTAGTTCCAGTGGTAGAAAACATTGCCAAACTGAAGACTTTTGAAACCTGAGTATAAAATCAGTTGGATATAATAATTTGCATTGCTTTTCCCTCCCTTCCATTATTTTATTAATTCTTTTATGGACAAATAAGTTTTTAGAGCACTATTTTTACTCACATTTTATTATGTAACCCATTTACCTATTCGTACGGCACCCATTTCGTAGTGAGTGCTTAGGCCCGAATGTAGACATACGGAACTGTTCTGTGTCTGACATCTTGTTTTACTAATCTTATTTCAATGTTTTGCCGCAACAGGGTTCCTACTAGGGATCCGCGGGTACCCGAATTTTCGGGTTTCGGGCAGGTTTTTTTCACTACTCGAGGGTCGGGCGGGTCCAAAATATACGTTAAAATAAGGGCGAGTATTTTTGCTATACCTGATAAATTCGGGTAGTGAGGAATTCAATACCCGATAAATTCGGGTAGTGAAGAATTAAAATGAATAATTCAATTTCCTTATAGGTAAAAAGCAAAAATAGTCGATAAAAGCTATTCCAATATAAAAAATTAAGACAATTTCAATTATGTGTCAACAATTGAAACTTAGAAAATTATCCAACCTTCTTTATTCATATTATAGGCCTAATCACAACAAACTATTTCGACTCGACAAATGGAACAAATATGGAATCAAGACGTCATGTCGGTTAAAACAGTTAGACCACTGTCGTTTACTTCAAGTCACAAAGAAAATACAATTATTCTGATGAAAAAAGTCCAAAACCTAAACAGTAAAGACACGTCTTGTGTTTTATGTGCGACATGACTGTAATAATATCGTTTTACATAATCGTTGCGTTGCCTACCAGTCCTGTATATTATAATCTATATTGTATAATTCGTTACTTCAGAATCGACTAACCGATAATTTCCCTCGAATTTTTACGAGAGAATCTTTTCTCCGACAACTGTTACTGTGATGTATTCTTTTAGATTTCTAAACTAAGGCCAACATTTCGAATTGCATACATGCATGTTACCAGAAATGAAATGCAAAGAAAAAATGTCAACATTAATTTTACCTGGTCGACATTTAAAGTTTTCGGCGGAAAGGTTCTTAGTCATAACAGTTCACTTTTGTTTTACTCTGTTTAGTAGTCTGTATTTTGTTTTCCGTGTTGTTTGAAGCTATAACGTCCATCAGATTCGTTTCACATCACAGTAAATTTGTTGTTGTTTCCAATTTGTGTTAAAAATAAATAAACAATTCTCTTTTTTGAAACGGATGTGTTATTTTATTAGTTCCATAGTTTTTTTGTTAATAGTTTTATTTTTCATTGTTTTTGTTCTGTATAGTTTAGATTTCCTAGGATTGGCAATTTTATCACTAGAAAATTAACATCGGTGTAGCCGTCCTAATACTGCTAGGCCTATACGAGTTTAACGATCATGAGAGAAATACCAATACAAAAATGGTAAAATACCAATTGAACGGAAAATAAATCCAATTTAGCAATCACTATTTTTAGAAATAGAAAAAAAATATTTTAATTAGCCTAATAATTTAGTTAGGTTAGGCTGATTATATTTTTAGTAACCTATTAACTATTAACTTACGAAGTAGTGATAGCCATACAGTAATAATATAATATTTATGAATTCTGAGATAAGTACTAAATTCAGAAAAAAAGTTGTATTTACTAAATATAACATCATCACTTGCTTCGAGTTTTCATTTACTACCCGACCAGACTTAGGTAAAATATTTCATTACCCGACCAGACTTGGGTGAAATATTTCACTACCCGACCCGACCCGACCCGAACCAAAAAATCACTACCCGCAGAGACCTAACAGAATTTTAATAAACAATTACGTGCCCAGATGGGAAGAGAGGGGAAGAATTGCAGCCTCCGAGATCAACCAGTGCAGCCACTATTGGAACAAATTTACCGATGGTCAAAATAACCGAAGTTTTGTTGTATTAATGTTACTTTTCAATTTCCTAAAGCTGTAATGTTAAAGAAACTTATAGCAAGCAAGACACAGACAACAACAACAAACAAACAAATTGATTTTCATCAGCCTCGTGCTACTTATATTAAATTAAAGTATTGTACTGTAACAATTCAAATATAGTCTGAGTGAAGAGGAAATAATGCCAAAAAATAAATAGTTCTTCAAAGAAAGATACGATAATATAAAGAATCCCATTCATGGACTTGTGGCCGAGCGACGCCTAGCGGAAAATATGCGAACTCCCGTCTAGAAGTGGTACCGTTAGATAACAGTATTAAATTAAAAAAAAAAGAACAAATTAAAATGACTCTTCGATATTTTAGATATACTTCATACATCAGAATTATTCAAAATTTATATATATTTCCAAAGAAATTATTGTTTTTGCGTGGAACCGTACGAGTAATTAAATATCCGTATTTAAAGATTGAATCTTCGCTAAACACGCCTACTTTGGTAGACTCGATAATGATTGGTTTAGAGGTTACACCAAATATGAAAACAGATGTATTCCTTTCTTTTACTTCTAAATATTAAAACTAAATAATAAAATGATATCCTAGTTATAATGGAGTTATTTAAGTATTTTAATTAATATATCAAAATTGTTCATCATTGTAGAATAAATCTATTACCATTTAATAAGATCAAATTTTTTTATAAACTATTACATTAGCAGAACCAAAATTTTAATAAATATACTTATAGCCTAAACATAAATATACCAAAAGTGAAAATATCTAGTGAACAAGTGCGTGAGTTACCAGCTGTGTCTCAACAGAACAAAATCGGGCATTATTGTAAAATATAGAAGAAAAAAAGGTCACCCAATTTTTTGTCTTGTAAAAAATCAGAGAAGAAATAAAAACTATTATAATCAAACAAGAAAAACTATCTCTTAATTGATACTGAAGAATGGTAAAAAGGATTAAAGGCATAATGACCACCAATTACATAAAATAAAATAATAGCCTAACCAAAAGAACTAACCTATGGTGAGATCTATCCATTTTTCTATTATACCTTAAAATAAGTGTAATAGGCTAGGCCTTAAGTGAAAACATTAACTTTCAAAGATAATAATCACAGTATTGATTAATCCTTGTTATAGAAACTTTTCCCCAGTGTTCTTCCACTAAACTATATACATATACTGTTATTAGTTCATGATATACCTCCTCAATTAACATTTAACCTTATATTATTTCTTTTATTATTGTTATTATTCAAAGATTTCTATGTTCTGTTTATTATTAAATTTTAATAAATTTTGGGAAAAGCCGGCACCAACCGGAACCCCGAGATAAGAGTGATTAAATAAAATCAATTAACAAATTACGAAGAATTTATTAAATTTAACAAAAAAAAAAAAAATTGTTAATTTCAATCAATAATTGTTAAGACCAAATGTCTCTTTGTTTAAATAAATATTTCATATTTATTCAATATAATTCTATTCTTTGATTATTTTACTATAAATAATATATAATTAATCTAGAGAATAAACAAATACCAGAAGTGTTATTACAGTACTAAATCAGTCAGTGATTAAAGTTCAAATATTGTCAGTCCAATATTCAAGATCAGATCTTATATAAATCAAGGCAATAGGCATTATTGACATAATTTTCCATAAAATAGTTCTTACAATAATGTCACATATTGTTTAGTTGTCAGATCCGAAGCGAATATGATATACCTTTTTTGTGAGTAGAATTTTTAAGTTTTTCAAGTATTTGTGGCAATAACTTTAAACAAATGCGGCAAAAACATAGCCCTTGACCCCTTCCACATGGCATTAGTAGGAGTTTTGTCCATATCAAATTTGTGTGCAATAAATGTTTTGTTTTTTTAATTTAACACTTATAAACTTTTAACCCTTACCATTTTAAGATTCATTTTGTTTGGTACCAAGTCACGGTTGTTTAATTAACAATAAGTTACCTTGTATGGTTCCGCCACGTGACTTCTTTCTTCTTTTAATACTAACGCGTTTCAAAGCTTTTGCTTCATCTTCAGAGTGTTTCACTCAATATGAGTTCGTCAATACATTAAAATTTACAGTTACAGACACACATAAAACATTTATACAAACACATAAAACAACGCGACACACACTGTGGGCACTGTTTCACTGCCGTCGGACAACTAACGTCTCATGTATAGCTTTGCAGTAGGCCTATATTGTTTATTTAGGATTGGTATCCTAGATCTTGATAGCCGTGTCGTATATTGTATTTGAAGAAAATCGCAATTGGTCATTCAACAATACGTCTTTATTATCTTTAAAGGCTTTATAAATTTCATTCTCGACGGCATCCATATATTTTCCCTTTCTGCAAATATGCAATGGTTCCAAATTACTCCCAAAATCTGTATAAGAATGGTCTTCATCAACAAGGTGACGTGCATAATTTGATCTAATGCCGTTAATGTTCTTTTTCGGCAAATGTTCTTTAAACCTTTGACAAAATGGTCGTCCTGTCTGACCTATATAGAATTTACTGCAATTGTCACATTTTAATTTATAAATACCGGTTTTCTGTTCTAAAGGTATGTCCCGTTTTTGACTAAGCAATTTTTTGATATTATTGTTAGTTCGAAATTTCATAGAGATATTGAGTTTTTTTAAACTATTGGACAATATTTTGGGTAAAATGTTTCCATATTCACATGATATAAAGTTCTTCTTTTCTTTAGGTTCTATTGGTCTTGTGGATTTCTTTTCCTAGCTAATATTTTATCGATCATGCGGTTCTCAAATCCATTGGCCGTGGTGATGTGTTTTATAATGTTGAGTTCATCTATAAATTTCTCCTTACCATTTGTATGTCAACCTGATCTTGACAATATTTTTTTATCAGCACACACATTGCGTCGAGTTGTATTTGACATAGATTTTAACCATAAATGAATATCATTTAAGTTGTATGCTAGTTTCATTTAGCCTAATGGTGCTGCTATATTTTGGAAACAAGATAAGTGTTTATAAGCAAATATTTGAATTTGGAACATCGCAAAATTTTATCTTTCATGGAATTGCACTCATGAAAAAAAATTAGTGTGAATAAAAATGGCATCGCATAAGTACGTAACAATTATTTTGTGCAGTGTTTTTTTAATAAAGAAAAATTTCTCGTGGTCCCAACAAAAACCTATGTTTTACGTGTTAATAATTCCCGCAATTACCGACATTTAATTTAAAATTTTCCTGGATTTTTCAACAGGTAGATTACGTTTTTCCAAGGACGTAAGCCTTTGTATTTTCAACCCCAATAGTATTTTTACAAAAATAGTGCAAATTGTATTTGAATAAAGTATTCTTTCGCAGACATTCACCGTTGTGCTTCAAATTATGTTTTTATGGTGGTATTCCTTAAAAGTACTATTGCAAATTGTAAAACTAATGATGGTAAATTATTGTCAGTTTTTATTATGAAATACCAATTTATTCCTGATCAATCTGCCTCGTTATGTTAAATAACTTCTTACAGGGATGCCAACTTGCCAACTATTGTACTCCTCTTTACAAATGGTTTCCCTTTATAGCTATTTCTCTCTTTAATTATTGACTGTACTTCATAAATAGTGCTATACTTTTGTTTTAAAATTTCTAAACATGAATTTATGAACAATGATGTAAAAAGCTAAAATAATGCTCATGCTGCTATTTTGTGCATTAGTAAACTTTAATTATGAACTTACTTTACGGCAGGGTAATGATCGTCTTCGCTTACGACAGAGGGAGATTTAGTCTTGCCAGTATGGTCCAAAAATGAGGATAAATATCTTATAGGAGGAGTTTCCCTTCCTGATGTATCAGGTTGAGGTTTCTTCCTGATACTGTTTAAGGCATCTCCGGGCGAGGGGACCTAAATACAATATAATATTATTATAAGCGATTTACAAAAGGTATGACATCATCGACCATTGAAATAGAGGCTTTCTTCTCTTACGTTTAATTAATAACTAAATACTCTTTGACGGTATACTTTTCCTTCAGCTGCTACTGAAAATTCTACTTCCAAAAGTAATCTAAAAACAGGTAATGACCAAGTTCTGTTTATTTTGCTCCTCTCTTGACTAGTTTCGGCCTAGAGTTATGAAGTAGAGGATCTACAACTATCTTATCAGCAACTCATTTGGGATTACAAAAAATATATACGAGTATTAGGTATAATAAATCAAATCTCAACATGAACAGTGTTTTATATTAGTAATATATATTATACGAAAATACTCCAATAAAAATAAACCTTAGGAGTTTCCTTCGCATGCATAAACAGCGTAAAAATACATTTCGTACTGACGTGTTTTGGACTGTGATTTTCAACTTAAAAAGGTGCGCTTAAACCTTCTTATAACAGAAAGAAATCAATGGAAACTACTTTTGATATAAGATTAAATTAACTAAACATTTACGATTTTAAATTCATTTTTTTGTGGGATTTAAAACAATAATTTCCATATTTTAAGGTCTCACGAAAAAATACAAAGCCTTCTTAATAATTTTAACTTATTTCTCTGATTATTCACTTATAAATAGAATCCGAAACACAAGATTAGAAATAAGTGTTACAATGAGCTTGCATTTCTTTTACAAAAATTGTAATATTCCTTTTTAAAATCAAAATCTCAAATTGCCTTTTTTTAAATAACTTTTGGTAAAAAAATGGGAGAGTTACAATTTTATATGGAGACGGTACAGAATCAGGATATTGGCCATACCATATCACTATTGTTGTGAAAATTAAAATCAATTCACTTAACACAGCAAAGATGTAATCTAGCTAACATTTATTTGGCAAATGTACTGCTACATTCTTAACTCAATCTTGTTATATTGCTAAAATTTACCTCAAAACCAAAATAGTTTGAAGCGCCTGGAGCATCACAATATTGAAACGAATCTTCGAAAATATGATTTTTATCTGCAAAATAAAAATAAATTGTTTATAATAACAATGATAATACAAGCTAAAGCATTTGCTTGGTTTATTAATTTAATTCAATGTTCATTTACAATACCTATAAACATATTTAAATAAACACCTTAAATAGAAAGAACCATACAGAGATTAATAAGACGTGTTTGGGATAAAAAATAAAAATATATAAAAGTTCTAAAACTTAAACTAAAAAAAAATAGAAACCAACGCCTCCTAATATTTAACATTTTATCTATCTTAAGTATTGACGTCAATAATAATAACAACAAATAACTAACTATAAACTATTTATCATACAAACTTTTTTTTAGTTTAAAATATTTAAGAAACACTGAACTTTATAAGGGAGCCTAAGAGGCCCACCACTGCGACCAAAGTGGATCTAAACTCTTTGTTACAGGAATACTTTCAATTTAAAAAAAGCTAAGAATGCCTATTGTAATTGCATAATGTCAAAAAGGGTGCCGATCCATCTTTAGTATAAATCTATTTATATAGATTTATAGTATACATTTAAACAAGAGATGGGTCGGCACCCGTTTTCTATATACTCGATACAACAAGATAAAAAGTTATAGATATTTTAGGCATTATGTACAACATACGAAGATCAAAATTTGTTTTGCGTAAATAAGTTCTGTAAATAGTTTGTCATAAAATGTGCATATTAATTTAACTTTTAAAATAAAATAATTCTACATATTAATAATTATTTAAATTGATATAAATGTGCAAAACTATTGAATTAATTCAAGTTTTATTAGTTACAATATAAGTTCAAATATGATAAAAAGTTACAACAGAATTCATTTTATTAATAATGTTTTGTGCTCAAATAAAATACCTATTACAAATTTAATCAGTCGGACACATAATTCTGTTTACTTACTACAAACATTCATAACGTATATATCATTATGATTCATTGGTCCCGACAAAGTAATATAAATAAAAATTAACCTAAGATAAATTGTAAAAAAAAACTTGAACTACACAACAGTTTCAAATTAATGGTTTAGTGAACATTGGAACAATTGTAAAAGTAACAAGTAAAACAACCTTAGCTCAACTTTGCGTAGGAACTTAAGAAATTAGCTTATCAGTAAATTAGCTGGTATTTACAAACTAATTTGCGATGAATGCGATTCGTTCAGGAAGAGCGTTCCATCAGAGGTTCAAAGAACACTTGCCCAAAAAGAACATATATGGCAATAAATCAAATTATGCACGCCACCTGATAGACAAAAACCATGGCTGTACTAATTTTGAAACTAATTTGATACCATTGAATACATGCAAAAAAGGCAAAATTATGGATGCTATCGAGGAGTATGAAATATACAAAGCTTTTAAAAACAATGAAAACCATGTCATGAAAGACCATCTGCAATTCTCCTCGAATACTTTGTACGACACGGCTATCAGCATACAAGTTAACGGGCTTACTAACAAACGTCACCGCATGGTTACTTAACCTTGTAACGACAGTTGTCCTTGGACCACCATACGGGGTGCATCCCAGGGGTCGAAAGTTTTTAATATATACTCAATGTTTGTGTTTTTGTGTAATGTTTGACGACCTCGCAAGGAGGATAAGTGTCTGATGATGGAGTAAATTTCCGAAACGAGTCATAAAAGAGAGAAGAATGTCACGTGATGGGAATAAAGTAAGTCATTAAGCGTAATTATCAGTAAAGTTCATACAGCCCTCGGATCAATCGGTCCTCAGTTTAACCGGCCTATCCGATGGAACAACAGAGTTTATTTTCTCTTACAGATTATATTATAGTAACTGGCCGAAGTGTCAAAACATTGATTGTTTGACGGACATTTCCTTGAAAATAAAGCTGGGTGACACAACGTAGTAGTTAGAACAGGGGAGGGAGAGCATGAGTTTGATTCCTCTCTTGCTTCCGCGGCAACTGTATTTTTTCTTAGAATTAATTGACAAAGCGGCATCCTTTGTTTCTTTTTCTTCGCCTGTTGCTTTGTCGGAACCTTTACTGAATTTCGAGGGGGCAAAATATGTAATATTTGTAACCTATTGAGTAATATGTTGAGCAGCAAAAAGATTCAACGGCATTAGACGTGAGGAACGTTGAACGTACGAAAATTGAGAGTCTTGGCTTTAAAAAATCTTTGAAAGTTAAAGAACAGAAAAAAATACCGTAACTTATTTTTTTAAACAATGATACAGTATATGTAAATTAGGTTTTCAAAGTTTATGTAAGTTTAAAATGTTTAATTTATTGGTGTTTATGTATGTATGTACATACACTAAAATGGGATGTAATAATGTCTTATTTGCTTGTTTATTTATGAAATATGTAGGTTATTTTTTAACAAAAATCTATTTCTTACGGGAACCTCGGATCAACCGGCCAGGGTCTCGGTCCCGACCAGACCGGTTAAGAGGGGTTCTACTGTGTCTTGAAATTTTCAGATATTTGGCATGTTTTTAAAAATTTTCATGACCTAAAACAAATTAATCGACTTAACTTTTTTTTGGACTGGAAAATGTCAGACGCTAAAAGGGTTGATTAAATTCTTTAGCCACCACAGTTCACAGTAAAAATACTCTCAGAGTTGATGTATAGAGAAAGTTAGCTTTTACTTTTTAACTATATCAAATTTACCTAGGGGAACCTGTAACTTATGGTTACAAAATTAAAATAAATTGCTGCTTTTGTTATTCAGCCCCACGTTGGGAAAGCCATTTTGTAACTTAGGGTTACAAAATGTAATAATAATATCTTCTTTATTTAATGGCCCCACGTTGGGAAAAAGTTCAAAAATAAAAAAAAAATATTATGTTTTATATCAAAAATAAAAACGCTATATGTGGATTATCTAATAACTACTGATATCTCTTCAACACCTCCTTTACCTATTTACCTTAAAAAACAAAAATCGTCGCTCATGTACCACTTAAAATTGCTTATGCACCTCCTAGGCCTATTGCCTCACTACAATAATAATCATCGCCCACCTTAACTCTTCATAACATCTTTCTTTCAACTTCAACGTAGAACAACACTAATATTTCACCTTACTTCAACTCATCTTATTATTATAACCTTAAAACTCACCTTACTTAAACTCACCTTAAAAATCACCTTCACTTGACTCCCATAATCTCAATAATAAAAAAAATAATCATGATAATTTGCGATAATCCACATATAACCCCACTTATGCTCTGTTTGCATATATTTATTTATAATTACTAATCACTGAAAGATACTTGTTAATTAACTCTATTTTCTTAGGGGTGGGAACCTGGCTAATTAAAGTAGTGGCTAAATGGACACACGTGGCTATATAAAGAAATTCAAGGCATTGCGGCAAGACAACAATTATTTACTCGAACATGATCAAAAATGGATATTTACAGCAATTAAGAAACATAAACATAGTGATACATATGTACAAACAAGTCAAGAAATTATTTACAATTTTACAAAGTCTCCTGAACCATATCTTAAGTAATGACGCAATAGAAATTAAATGAAGTTAGCTTTTTTATAAATTGAAAAATTTTAATACCTGCAGACAAAAAATATGTCCAATGGCCATTTCTACTTACAGTTTCACTTGTTTTATTCGTCGCACTGTTTTTTTTTTTTACCTAGGATTTTTGTCGTAAATTCAATTCACTTCCGAGGCCTACCCCACGCTAGTTCCAACAAAGCACATCGAAAAAATATCCGTCGATAAACAACCAATTTTACATGATCAGTTTAATATTTTTAATCACGTCACCTCCAAAGTACATTTACTTTACATTTTGACTAACTTGTCACTACTTTTTTAAAGAAAATCACATTTTTCCTGCGATAACACACGCCAGCTTCATTCAACAAACATGAGCTATGTAGCCATCTTGATAGAAGACGCTTGCTTGCCTTCCCTTCCAACTTATTCCGTGAAGAAAAAGTACGTTCCTCTTACGTTCTGTATTCTGTGACATCTGTGCTCTTTCACATACATAGATTGATCCCTTCTCTCTCTTCCAACTGCTTTCATGATCACTGTACATATTATCATATTAAGTTTTCGATTTATTAAATTGTGCTCTGTACTATTGTTATATTCTTTTTATTGATTTATTTATCGAACTGTTTATAGTCTTAAATACCGCTTCATATTGTTCGCTTATAACTCACCACTCGTTGAAATAAAGTTTCTGTATAATTTTCACTTTTTACACACGCTCATATATTAATATGTTTTTTAAGTCTGCTTTTACATTACCTACTTTTACAGTCTGCTTTTATGTTTTATTATTTGTTTATAAAAAAAAATGATCCTACTGTAATTATTTTGCGTCATTAAGAAATGTAATTATATGAAAAAATTAAATGATTAGTATTATTTATGTATTGCGTCATTTATTCATTTAGACCAAATCTCTGTTCCATTAGTCACTATAGGAAACAGCTGATTCATTTCTTATTTTATTATTCTCTCTGTGACATGGACGTGAGTGTTACAAACCTAGGCAGGTAAAGGTAACTTTAAAGAACCTTGTAGGGCGATTCTGTAAAGGTTGTTTTCCCTCTCAAGGTACAATACCCTAAAAATGTTTAAATTCACTTTGCAACAATCAACTAGTGAAAAGATGAAACACTTTTTCGAGACTTCGGCTCGTACGGACAGAACACACGAATTGAAAGAAAATTAAAGTTAAAAAACTCTTTATTTGTTACATTTAGTTAAAAAAATAAGTGAGTGAATCCAAAAACGTGACCCCGACGTGCTACGACTTTTTTAACTGTCAAAATCGGTTTGACCGTACCCAAAAACATATAAAACGAAACTCCATGCTAAATTTTCAAAATTTTGATTTGAAAACATGATCCCGACACGCTTTGACTTTTTAACTGTCAAAATCGGGTTTTCCATACCAAAAAACATAAAACGATACCCCACACTGTGTTTAAAAATGTTGACCCAAAAACGTGACCCCCGATGCGCACGACCTTTTAACTCTCAATATCGGGTTTTCCGTACAAAAAAACATATAGGCCTAAAACGATACCGCACATTGTATTTTCATAATTTTGACCAAATATTTTCAAAATTTTGACCCAAAAACATGGACCAGACGCGCTACGACTCATGCATCCTTTTCAACTCTCCGCAGTAAAATTCCGAAGATTTTGGTACCACTTTAAGTTTTCTACGACGTTTGTAGTGCTTATATTGTGTTTACAGGAAAAAAGACACTGAAAACATTATCGCATGATTTCAATACTTCGGCATTCTAATACGAGCCGAAGTAATTGCGAACTAGCTGTTGAACTGTAATTAGGCCGAGTCTAACTGATTATTAAAGTAGCTGTTATGTCTTACAAGACAAAGAGCGCAGTCATTTTTGCAAATTTTAGCTTAGTGTTAACGTTAACAAAATAAGACTATCTTACCTAGTTTTTTCTTCTTTTTGGCTGATTCACTTTCATCATCTTGAGT
Source organism: Philaenus spumarius (assembly GCA_018207615.1). Classification (NCBI taxonomy): domain Eukaryota; kingdom Metazoa; phylum Arthropoda; class Insecta; order Hemiptera; family Aphrophoridae; genus Philaenus; species Philaenus spumarius. The sequence continues at coordinate 105,961 of JAGFPH010001543.1, forward strand.
CCCTGTACGTTTTTTTCCTTTTGCAGCTGCAGGTTTTTCAGACTGTAAATTATTAAAACGATTATTGAAAGAAACTGTGTAAAACAACATGAGAGAGGTGTTTAACAACCAATATATATGGTTATTCATCAATTGAGATTTACAGTAGTATGTTAGTTGTAACGTTTGCAATTAGACCAAAGCAATATACTTCCAATCAAGACCTAATGTCATGGTTAGGATAATCTATGAGAGATAAAATAAGAACATACGACAGTTCCCATAACGCCTAAAAACAATTAAAAATTAGGAATACAGTAGAACCTTGTTTATCCGGAATAAAGGGGGCGGCGGTGTTCCGGACAATCAATTTTTCCGGTTAACCAATGCTACCTTATATAATTTAGATTCAGAGTATAATTAAACTACAGTACAAAGAAATAAATGTTCTTAATAATCAAACTACTGTATAATACTGTACAATAATCAGATATTGCAGACTAAACATTTCAGTACTGTACATACGACAGCTTATACGCTTTTGAAATTGTCAGTGAAAGACACTAAAAATGTTTATTTACGCACTAATTTACATTTTAAAACACTCTTTCTACAGTAAGCCTAACATGAAAGCACTAACAATAAATTGCTAATAAGACACTAAATAAAAATTAATTTGCAAACCTCAAAATAACACTACTGCGAAACGCATCAAACTAAAGCTATAAAGAGCGGAATTGTAAAATATTAAGAGTTTGGCTTTGGGCGGATAGACAGACAGTGAATAGTGAAACTGGCATGGCGTGTGACTCACCCTAGTAACAGTGCCTCCATCCTGTACTGTGCGACTTTTCTCATACTAGTGTTAATTGATTTCGAGATTTTTTTTTACACGAAAATCGTTGCGGTTAATCTGGGTTCCGGTTAAGTAAACCCTGGATAATCGGGATCCTACTCTATTAAAAAGACAAAACTGTGGTATAAAACAGCTAAACGACTAATACATTTCGTATGCTTGTTTTTGCGGCTGTAAAATATCAGGCCTGGAGACAAGAGGGGAGTTGAGTACTTCTTCTCTCTTGAACATCATTCTAAGTAGACAGACATGCCTAAATGGCTCTAGTGAATTTTTATTTGGACAAGTGCCCAGTAATCTTTAATAAAAATGTGCAAAACCTGAATTAATTTGAAGAAACGTCACTGCTGCTTCCATTAGCAATTGTGCATGTAAGAAAATCAATGGATTGTCAGGATCTCATTGGACAAACGAAACTTCAAAACAGAGCATGGTGGATTGGCTTCATGGCGTGGTACAACAAGATCTTTGTCAAAGTATTAGTGGGAGGGAAAAGTGCATAGACGGTAAATTAAATTAACCAGCTGGGATGTACTTGTGAACTATTTTATTCTTCTTCTTATGCTCTCATATAGAAAAACTGATTAATTTAGAGATAAGTATGACATTCTCAAGTTTTTCTTTCTGTATAAATAATATGTGCTTATTTAAATGTGCATTTTAATAAATGTGTGCCACGTCCATTTCAATACAATCCGTCTAATTTTTCTTTGCCTTACTTACCATGCCGAGTACCTTCCAGTCCGAACGGACAAACCCCCTAGAAATTCTAAGCACGTTTCTTTTAAATAATAACTTTGAGTAAAATCTTAGCTTGTATTATAAACATAAAATAAAACAACATAATTAAGTTCATATTTAATTTTTTGTAGATTTAAACGTTGCAAAATGGCGCAGCCAACTTGGATTAGTTTTAAGATTCCTAAATTATTTATTTTTGTAATCGAAATGTTGCATAGTCCCGAAAAGGTTAAAATAATAAAAAATATAATTCAATAATAGACTAGTTGGATAGTGAAAATAATTTGCTTTATTATTACAAACTTTATTTGGCGGATTGAGGGAGAGTAGAGATATCTCCTCCACCACTCACTTTTGCCGATTTTGAACGCCCCTCCCCTGCCGCATCACTGTTCACTGCACTCGTGGTGGGGTAGGCGGGTTGAGGTATGCGACGGAAACAGTTACCCCTCCACCTGCCTACATATATCAGAAAGACTATAGTGCGTGAATAAGCTTTAAAATTACGGTTTTTTCAACGTTTTACTCAAGAACAGAAAGTGTGTGCCACCTCATAAAAAAATCAAAGATTAGGAAAGCTTCGAAAGCAGGATGTTAGTGACAAATAATTTTTATTTTGCAAGGAGATATAAACATAACTCATTCGACATAAAAATATTATCTATTGCAATAGATCGCAGCACACTCATATTACCACTATCAACGAATATACCCCACCATCGTCTTTGAGTAGGAGTGTTTCTGAAAATGTTAAATGCGAAAGATCTTATCCTGATTTACCTAATTTAACAACACAATACAAAGGAAAAAAAAAGAAGATATTTTTACTAAAACAAACACAGTGAAAATACTTAAATCCTTAGATTACATATGGAGAAAATTAAAAAGATATTCTGTTTCGTTTATTATTTCCAAAAAATCTTGGAGTGTGGACTAAAAGTGGGTTATCTGATCTTGTCATATTAAAATACAGATCAAATAAATGATTTATGTAATTGTATTTATTTACTGACTCTTTGTTATATGCATTGGAAACAACATTTGCATTAAAAAATAGTATCCTTTAATGATTGATACAATGAAAATGGCCTCAACCTAAATACAGCACATCCATTGTCAAAACTACCATTGTAAGCAGCTAACTCTTACCTCTTTTGCAGTTAACTTCTTTGCTGCCTTGGGGGCTTTCAAAGGTTGATTTTCTTTCGTATTCCTTTTTTTCGCTGCAGGTTTTACTACAGCACAACTGTTTGATGATACAATTTTCTTAGCCGCAACTTGTTTAACTGTTTTAGGCGTAGTTGATGAACTTCTCCGTTGAGTCGATGTACTTCTCCGTTGAGCAGATTGAGTTTTATTTTTATCAGTAGACGGACCCGGAATTCCTTCTTTGACCTCTTTCGGAGTGTTTCGCTTTCCTTTTCTCGACACCTGTACAAAATATATTTACATTAATTCCTACTAAAAACATAAGAGACGCCTTTATTAGCCAATACTTGTAATTATTTCTTCTATTTTATTTTTTATTTTTACGTATTCCGCAATTCAATTTTGCTGTTGTTAAAGATGAAAAACTACAAGTTATGATCCCCGTCTACCTTTAAAATTAAAACTATATTAAATGTTAAATCTAAAGTTTAAAAATAGTTAATAGAGATCAAAATATGTACACAGTTTTACAGTTACCCTTTATTTAACCTTTTGCACTCTATTTGACACTTGGCTGCTCAACCAGATCCAATTAAAATATTATTGTTTGAAGAATTATTTTTGTAAATTCAGCAAAAAATTACTATAAATAGTAAATATAACTTATTATATATCATTTTGTTCGGAATAAACCAGAGAATAAGAAAAAATTGTTGTAAGATTAAATACAAAATGTTTCATTGAGTAGGCCAATTTTGAATATAATCTGTCAGAAAAATCAATCGATTATTTTGTTTTGTAATGGAATTAAAAATAAGAATAATAGAGTTTAGAGCTTTTAAAATACTTTATTACATTAAACGTGGCTATAATAAATAATTACAAAAATAGTCTTGAGGTTTAACAACATTTTTTTATTGAGTAGGCCTATTTTAAATATATTAGGTCAAACAAGTAAAAAAAAATGTTTTTCTTATAAACTTAAAATTAGTAATAAACGTGATTAGAGCTTTGAAAATACTTTTTACAATAAATATGTCTGTTTAAATATGTCAGTTGTATTCATATTTATTCAAAAATAACATTTTTGTGAAATAATGGTACATAAATATACAGTTTAAAAAGCTGCCATTTCTCAACACAAAATAAAACAAAAACAAGATTACTACATTATTTACATAAACGAAATTTACACAAAACTGCAAAATAATAACATACAATAAAAATGTATACTACAGTAGAACCCCGATTATCCACGAGTGGATTACCCGCGTTGCGGCTTAACCGCGATCACCAAAAAATACCGCAATCACCAAAAAAATACAAATTAAATACGTAAAATAACCCAAATGCGATACTACGGCGAACGAAGTTTAGCGAGTGAAGGCCCATTATCTCGCGCGCAGACTGTAGCGCCACCTCAAAGACAATACAGTAAGCAGAAAAATCAAATAACCTTCATAACGGGACTATTCTCACCCCCTCGCCCAACAAAAACAATAGTAACAACTCGCTATTTCTCCCTCCACGCAGTCGTCAGTGTCACTAAATCAGTGTTAAGAAAAATTCGTTCAGCCATTGTAAAAAAGGAGTCAAATTCAAAGAAACAAAAATGAATAAAGGACTTTTTTACTCCATGCTGATAGAAATTGATATTGAAAGTGCATTTTGATAACAGTAGTACTGTAGTAGTTATGTACTAGACTGTGTTTTGTTTTTGTAAATACAATGTAAAAAGTGTGTGTGAAACTATGTAATTTTTCCAACATATAAAGGTACGTAATACTGTACATATTTAAATTAATTGTTATTACCTGAACCTTTTGTAAAGATTAATTAAGCACTTATTTAAGTTTTACGGTCATTTTGAACTATTTCTAGGGCATTTTAGGTGAGTTTCGGATTATCCGCGATTTCGATTATACACGAAAGTTCAGCCACCCATTATCGCGGATAATCGGGAGTCTACTGTACTTGAAAAAGCGTAAACAAAAGTTACAAGACACAAGATAACAGATGATGCTCATCACGATTCTCGATCATGACTGGCAAACAGCTGCTGAACTTCAGAGAGGTATAAAATATATTCCACAGCCAATATAATCTGTCACTGGTTTCTGAACTGTTTTAACAACATTGAAGTCTCATTAGACCGAAAACCACAGATTGTACACTTGTTTAGAACATAGAAATCATAGTAAAACATGTGTCGGAATGAGTCCGACAGTGGAGCGCAACGGCAAATTAGCAATGTTGGACTGAGTTCGCCTATGGAGCGCAAAAGGTTAATACATTTATAGGTATACCATTTGATAGGAAACTAAGCAGGCTACAAACAATTGCTCTTGAAAATTGTGTATACAAATTTACTGTTGTTGATTGTTGCCAAGCTACTTTCCTTATTATTACTTTCTTGTTTGAGGTTGGTTAAAGTTGTAATGGTCCTTATCACATGTAGAGCATTATTTTCGCTAATACAAAACAGTCGTCCTGGTAGCCTTTAGTTTGATACGAACTGCTGTAAAGTATTAAGAATATGCGAGTATTGTCGACAAGTTCCGTCATACTGATTGTGTTTTGACTCAGCGAAAAGGGTGCGATGGCCGTCCGGCTGATACTATGAAGGAAAACTACTGCAGTCTACGAAAAGAAGCCTTCACTGGACATCTTTGAAAATTAACATAAGTAATACTTTTTTGAGAAGAACGATTAAAAACTTTGATGAACTCCCGAAAAAAGGAAAACAAACAATATGTTTTCTTGGATTTCAACGTTGTGACAATGTCGTAGAGAAGCCACAACATAGTGATTACATAACAGTATAAGCTTTTATAGGGAGAGGGATGCTGGGTCCATGTTTAGTTGAAGATGTTAACGGGAATGCTGTTACAGAGAGAACATCCTTCAACCTTTTGCAAGGGATCTGAAGAGGTTATGTCGTGCTATATTCTGGCTTTTGGTTCCCAGTGGTTCCAGCAAGATGGCCACAACTGCTTTACTTCAAAGAAAGTTTAGCAACTACCTGATTTCCTGAGGCACAAGCTTTCCATACCCATTCGATTCACCCGACCTTTCACCTCTTGGCGCTTATGTGTTGGAAATGATGAAGCGAGTTATTTTCCGAAATGAGCCACCGACCACCGTCGTGGAGCTTCGTGAAGAAATATCTAGATACACACGCAACCCTTTTTCACCAACACGTTAGAAGATCTTTAACAATGCCTAACACTTAATGGGGGGAATTTAGAACACGTGTCATTTACAAAACAAAGTTTTCAGCTTCATTTTAATTAAAATTAAACATTTAAAACTATTACCATATCAGTACAGTTTATTTTTCCGCATACCATAATATATATGAAGATTGATTTTAAACTTACAGCAGCGGTTTGAACAGTTCTTGTCTGTGTTTCCGGTTCATCAATCTCCAATCCATCTGTGACTTTATCTAACGGCTGTCTATCAACTTCAGTAACCAGAACAAACAAAAATAAAATATAATTAAATATCATTCTAAATTATGATCTAAACATATGCAACAAGTTAAACTATTTAAAGAATTATTTACATGACTCGCGAATAGAATACAGTATGGGAAGCAATGTGGCAAAATGGTTAAAACCGCTTGTACAGTTAGAACCATCATTACAGTAGCATAGGTTTCAACCTAGTTTCTGGTGCTGGCTTACTTGTACCTTGCTCCCCCTTCTTCATGCAGTAAAGGTGTAAGTAAAACAGCATTTTTTTATAAAGAAAGGTGTAAAAAGTTCTTTTAATGAAAGCTGCATAGGAATATATTGTTTACGCGAACGCTAAAGGGAAAGCCTGGTTTTGGGTGTTAGAAATTTTGTAATTTGTAAAAAATATAAAATATATTAAAAATATACTTATGTAGCCCTATCATTTCGTTCAGAAAATGTCATATAACGTTTTTACGATTGAATGTGCAAACCAAAAAGTTATTTAATATCCTGATCCAAATACTTTTGGTGTAAAACCTTAATACGACAGAGAAAGCAAAGAACAATTATTTTGATTCACACTTTTAAGTTGAGTTTCTTTTTACAAATGAAAGAAATAAAAGAAATCGCAAATCATATTTCCAATTATTAAATGTAAAAATCATATGATTTTTTTATGTAAGTTACATTTGTAAAAAACTAAACTTAAACAGGGGCTAACAAACTGAAAATTTTTAATTTGCTTGCTTAGTTTGCCATATGTTTAGTTTTAAGGGCATATAGTCTTATTTATTCCGTTGATTTTTTGTTTTATAAAAAAGCTATATTCTGACGGTCAACAGTATGAGTTTTAAAAATATTTTTGCAGTTTACCATGCAAATTTCAATAGGGAAATAGATACAAATTATTTACAATAATAAATAAGCCTTACATATTTATAAAAGAAGACTCGCAAAAGTTATCGTTGTTTTACGAATAATTGTGTATTAAATTTATTCAGCGAGTTTATATTTAAGTAACTATAAATAATCAAAACTAAATACATGCAATTATTAAAGTAATTATCTCCAAATTAACTATCAATAAACGCTAAGGTGATTTCTAAAAGAAAAAAATAATTACTTTAATATGAACAGGGTGTCCAGCAGTTGAGCTTCAGAAAATTCCCGTACAATTCCCGGTTTTTCCCGTACAAACCACGGAAAATAACCGCATTTGTCACAGTTTTAATTAAACCTCTACTAATATACGGACCACCGTTCGGCATAAATACAACATAATTATAATACCTAAACATAGGGCCTACTAAAGACTTGTAAAAACATCAGGGATTTTAAAAGTTGTGTTCCAAATGTGAAAGCAAAATAACAACAAATTATTTGTTTTTCGTGGCAATTAGCATCAGTTTTAAGCGCAAGAAAATTTGGCGGGCTTCGACATTCGCAGGCTTGGTATTCGCGGTTTTGATTATTCGTGGTCGCTAAAAAAGTGTATGTACTGTAATTATTATTGTACGAATTTAAGAACATTGTATACATAAATACCACGTCGGCAAAACTATCGCAAATACAACAAAACATAAAAGATTTTCCTACAACACACCTCTGCGTGAATACAAGTGGACTTGTGCAAATGAAGGTCAATGGCATACTGTACTGTGTACAGTGAGTGAAGTTCTAAAATTCTAAAAATAGATATACCCAGACATTGACAGAGCAAGCAGGGGTGGGTACCGTTATGAGAGCACTGACCTTGAGGGGAGAGTGAGATGACAAACAACGAGATGACAATTAATTACAACTGTAGCCTACAATCGAAACAACTTGGCTTAAAATACTAAAAATGTCAAGGACTGTCTTTTACCCTGTAAAACAGGACCGCATATAACAAGGACTGCCTGTATCTTATGTAAATTAATTATAGGTATTAGTACATAATGTGTTTAAATTTTCTATATGTCACGAACATAATAACCTCCCTTTTCCCATAAAGATTTGGTTTTCGCTATTCTCTGCAAGTTTTCGGAACCTATCCCCTGCGAATAGCGAGGGATTTCTGTATAGGCGTATATACATAGATTACATATCGGAAGAAAGTGACTGACAGAGTGGAGCCGTTGTTTAATACTGTAATTCTATTTTTTTAAATGAACTATCAATAAACAATTCATCATAATTATTCATAATAAGTTTAAAATGTTTAAAACACAGGCTAAGACCGTGTTTTAACTGACCATTTAGATTAACTGACCAAAAACATGACTCCGACGCTCTACGACTTTTTAATTATCAAAATAGGGTTTCCCGTACCCAAAAACATATAAAACAATACCCCACACTGAATTTTCAAAATTTTGATCCATAAACGTGATTCCGACGAGCTACGACTTTTTAACTGTCAAAATCGGTTTTCCCGTACCCAAAAACATATAAAACGATACCCCACACTGAATTTTCAAAATGTTTATCCAAAAACATGACTCCGACGCGCTACGACTTTTTAATTATCAAAATCGGGTTTCCCGTACCCAAAAACATATAAAACGATACCCCACACTGTATTTTCAAAGTGTCGAAAATACTTTTATTTTTTATAAAAAGATGTTTTGATTAAAAGTACTGTATGTTGCTTTTTTGGTGTAGTATAATGAAAAATATTGTACTTAACTCGCCCGGTAAGTTTTACCGTGCTTGCATGAAAGTCCCTATTTACCTAAACAATACAGAAACTATAGTCAACCGCACAAACACATTGAGATCATTATTTCTTACAGATAAAGAAACAAGGCAATAAATCACACCACGTTGTTGACTGTTGTGTTGTTCAATAATTGGATTGATTGGAATAAGATCACTGAATCTCACAATGTAAAACAGGCAACCGGCGCTCTCATTGCCGGTCCGAAATTATCGTATGCTCCCAGTTTTTATCGTGTCCGTGTAGTGAAACTAAATGGGATCAGGGAACCGCTCTGTTTCATTACAACAAAAAATAGTTGTATGCAACAAAACCAATACTGAGAATACTTTGATACTTTCATTCATACTGCGGCTACGAAACACCTCGAGTGGAAGCAGGTGTTTCTAAAAATAGTACAGAAACAATACCAGGATGTTTTCCTCACACAGGAATATTACTTTTTTAGAGCACGAAAATTGCTAGGAAATAAACTAAAACTCCCAACAACTCAAATACACTTTTTCAAGAATTTTTCGCAGAATTCCCGTACATTCCCCGGTTTTTTCATGGCAGTCTGAATTCCCGTACGATTCCCGGTTTTCAAGGAATTCAAGGACGCTGGACACCCTGAATTGAATTAATAAGTTTGAATTATGCCAAAACTGCAGAGGTAATGTATCTTTCAATGTAGATCCTTTTGCCGTGTCCACTCATACCAGTGATGTCATAGTACACAAAACTCTCTGATTCCTGTGCATATTTAACCTAGCACACTTTCTTGTCTACATACCATAGATTTGTGATATCCGTAAAAAATTACTAGCAGATAGATGTTAAAATAGATTCGTTTGTAGATAAAACTAGTGTTTAAAACATTTATGTAGTTTAATTTTTATTAAAACTTTTTGATTGTACTGCATTTATTTGATCTTAAGATATTTTACCTCAAACTTTAAAAAAAATATACGAGGGTCATTCAATAAGTAACGAGACAAATTATTTTTGCACAAAAACGGTTTATTGAATCAGTACAAAACTTTGGTTACTTTTCAACATAGTCCCCAGCAACACTTATACACTTGTCCCATCTTTCTGCTAATTGGTAAATGCCCTTGGCATAAAATTCTTTAGGTTGATCTCGAAGCCACTTAAGCACCTGATTTTTTACCTCTTCATTGGATTGAAAATGTATCCCTCGTAGACCATCTTTAAGGAGTCCAAAAAGATGGAAGTCTGATGGAGCGAGGTCTGGGCTGTAGGGGGGATGTGGAAGGATCTCCCATCCCAGTTTCTGAAGTTTTTCTTTCGTCAGCTGTGCCGTATGTGGACGGGCGTTGTCATGAAGCAAAAACACGCCTTCAGTTAAGAGCCCACGGCGTTTCGTTCGAATTGCAGGTCTTACCTTGTTTTCCAGCATGTCACTGTAGTACTGGCTGTTGATTGTTCTTTGGCCTTCAAGAAAATCACAATAAATTGGCCCCT
>JAGFPH010001543.1:124908-145209 GCA_018207615.1 Philaenus spumarius
GGAAGAACAGTGTGTAGTTTGTCAACACGGAAGTTAGATGGGTTATATAAGCATAACCCTAATCTAGATTCGAGGCCAGTCTGTTAAGGTGTTGGGCCGGTAGCTAGGCCAGTCTGTTAAAGTGTGGGGCCGGAAAGCTAGGCCAATTAGCTAGGATCGTTTGGCCGGGACTTGGCCAAGTGTTGTGATTGATAAACTGAGGGTTGGAAGCTGGACAACACGAGACAAGTCATCACTACAAGAAGTCTACACGAGATAGAAGGACGAAACCGGTTCTGCAATAGAACGAGATTTGAGTGAGTCACAGAATACTTAGTCTATTAATATCACATTGAGTTTGGAGTCAAAAGATTAACGGGAAAGTTTAATTAAAGTAAATTCAGTAGCTTTGTTTACCTAGTTCTTGTTTCAGTCTGTCATACGAAAGTAGTATCTAGTAAAGGAAATGTATGTAGAGCATAAGTATAGGATAATGTATCAAACCATATTATGTTTATGTTATTGCATTGTACAAATAAATATAGAGAGATAAGTTTTGCCACTGAACCACTGGAATGCATTGTTATTGATCTGTCTCTTTGTTGTTAACATAGTAAAAGTATTGTTCGAACCCGGGTGTTAAGGGAACTAGAAATCCCAAACCTATCAGCATCTACCGTGCATAATGCGAGGACTACAGTACCTGTATTTTAATAATGATTTTAAAACTGCTTTTGATTTACCGGAACGCTTTTTGACAAAACCCTATGTGACTAATATAAGTACAGTGCAGTAGATTTGCCGCTATATGCGAATTTTACTTTAATGCATGTGCACCGCAAACGGAACTTTTTTTTGACTACCTCAGTTAACCCGGAACTCGGTTATTCGAGGCTTGGACAACTGCGGCTCTACTGTACATTGCCTAACTGGTTTTAAAAAAACTCTTGATTCTGAGCGTTAAACCTAAATTTATGGCTTACAAATTAAATTGTTTACAGACAAGAAGATCTACCTACAGGTGTTATAATTTTTTAAACTCTGATAACATTTGCTTACTAGTTCAACATTTATTTCAATTATTTAAAATTATTAATTTTTTTTAAAAAAGCACATTAAATTTGTTTAAATATCTTTTTTACTAAAGCATTTTTTTTTTTAGCCAAAGCCTCTGTTAACTTTAATTCATTTTGGAATGGTGCAGGATATGTCCAAACGAGGCTCGGAGGAAACTAAAGCTGGGCTTGGGAAAACAAAAATAAGAATAAAATTATTTTTGAGAAAAATAGATAAGAAATTAATGGGAACAAAAGCGAGCATAATCAGGTAGTTTTTGATATATATATATATATATATATGCACACAAAAAGTCGTGCAGGGTTTTTATTTACAAGCCGCCAATTCGATTTTTTGTGCTGGTTGATGAATGGCAGCTTCCTGATTCTTGAGTGGCTATAAACAGCTGGTGTTCTAATTCCTTCTTTATGTAGTAATAATTATTGTGGTACTGATAGACAAATTTCGTTAGCGTCACACAAATGATATTATTCAAGCAATAACAATTAAATAATATTATACAAAGGTACTTATGCATAGGTATTAGTGATGTTTGTCATTTCTTAACTTAAACTGTTTTAACAAAATTTGAAATCGGTCTTTACGAGTAAAATGCGTACCATGTGATGATTCATTTGTTTTCATTTTCACTGCGTAGATGGGGTGGAGAAGTGGGTTATCCTGTCGCGATTTTAGAAATTTTTAATGGAAAAAATATGTTCTGGGGAAATTTGTGTGCTAAAACATTTTCTGCACCGTTGATCTGCTGCAGTCTCATCTTTTGTATGGCATTTTTGCTTGATTTTGATAACACTAATTTGAAACCAATGATTACTGCTGCACCCTTGATCTGGAGCAGTCCCATCTTTCGTATGGCATTTTTGTTGATTATGATAATACTAATATGAAACTTGTTCAGAATATTGTGCGCATAATGTCTAAAAGGTCAGTACAGGACTCAAACCTTGCAATCACTGAATATCCTGTCTCTAAAATACTTATCCATTATTAAATACAAATTATATATATACAAAAAAAATACTGGTGTAAGAACTATTTTAGTTTAGGTAGAAATCAAAGTTTTTATTCCAAAAGCTAAGACAGAAATCGGATCAGTATGTCGTCTTTTTTATTGAATTACCTGCCTATGTCAGTGTCTAAAAAAAACAATAATGTCAGTGTCTATTATGAGTAGACTCTTTACTTAAATGCATAAACCTAATATAATTAGCAAGGTATGGTATTCTTTGTCATTGTTCGTCACATTAGAATATGTTAGGCCTACCATGCAGCCGTTTTTATGACAAGTTATAAGGACTTTGTAAAGCTACCATTACTATCTACATCATTATCAGTAACTTTCACTCATATTGTGCAAAATAACATCTGGGTTGTCTTCAAAATCACTATGAAGGCAACTTGAAAATGAATTGTTCAAAACATCACATGCAAAATCTTCAAATTGACCATAATAAAAAATAATACCCTAAATATATATAATTGACTGAAAAGTACCAAGTATATTAATACAATAACAACAAAACAAACTTTGAAAACATCTCATTACTCACAGAGAGAACACCGAATAGAGGTTAGTAAACCAAACTCAGCTGTTAGTGGCGGTGGTTTTATTCATCTACAGTGCCGTTACAGTGGCCATGTACCAAAAAACACGTAATATCGATCATTAGGTCAGCTGTTTGAAGTTAGAAGCAAGAAATCTTCAGAAAACATTAAAAGTGATTTTATCTGCCATCTAGTAGAGGTTTTGTAAATTAAATTTATTTCTCTGATTTAAATGTGGGCATAATCATGTTTACCATGTTTTGCTTCCACTTGGCGGATATATTCGTCTACCGTGTGGGAAAAGTTAAACATATAAACAGCATTAAAAATTTGATTCTGTATTCATTGATTAAGGTCAGAACGCCAACCTAATTTCATCACATCCACTGAGAAACACCCGGTATAAGATAGAGCGAGTGTACTGCATTTGCACTTTTGATATGATTTCTTTAAATCTAAAAGCAACAATAAATTCTTACCTCTTTTGCGGGTTCTTTTTTAGATGCCTTAGGATGTTTAACAGGTTCATTTTCTTTGTTTTTGGTTTTGCTTTGTGTGGGTTTCACTTTGGCACTGTTACTCTTATTCTGAGGTTCGGGTTTGTTCGCCGCAACTAGTTTTGCTTCAGTAGACGTTGGTTTCGGCTTTGAAGATGTAAATGTCCTATTCTGAGGTTCGGGTTTGTTCGCCACAACTAGTTTTGGTTCAGTAGGCGTTGGTTTCGGCTTTGAAGATGAAACTGTCCTATTCTGAGGTTCGGGTTTGTTCGCCACAACAGGTTTAGCTTCAGTAGGCGTTTGCTTCGGCTTTGAAGATGAAACCGACGGGCTTTCATTTTGCCTAGAAGCTTGTGCTTTTTTGTGAACTGGTCGTTTAACAGCTGTCAGCATGGGTGAGTTAGATTTCCTTTCTCTCAAAATACAATTCAATACCTTAGAAATCATACAAACATTTTTATGAGATTATGGCACTATTCAATCACTCATACAGTGATAATATTCTATTTATTTACTTTTGCTGCTTTTTACACAACTGATTTGTGTAGCAAGAATCAAATATACGTAACATTATTATAATTTCACACACAATTATTACTTTATCCTATGGGTTATACATACACAGATAACACAAATAAAAAAGTGGAAAAGCCTGAAGCAGGACAAGGCCGAATCGAGAAACTGCTCAATACACCCACATTTACAACTTGTAAAATTCCTCAACGATTAAAAGGAATTGGAAACCAAAAATAGTGAAGATTCCATTTAAATGCTTTGTTTTCTTTAATAAATTTTTTTTATTATTAAGGGTCTGCTTTAGTGGCCATCTTTGAATTTAATCCCTTAAGAGTAATGTTAAATTTAAAACCATTTATTTAGTTTATTTTGTATCATAAAATTGTTTGCAATGTCTCATTTTAACCACAGTCACAATACGCATCCATTTTGCGTTTCAAAATTTTTTAAATCCCGCTCATCTGTCACGTAATTGATATTTTTTAAGTACCAAGTTTGAACTTTTTCCTTACAAAATAAAAATATTTAATTAAAAGTGAATCGCAAGCCGGATCCGCAATTTTATAAAGAATATTTAGATTTTTTTTCGGCACTCAATTACAAAAAATGGATTTATAAAATGGAGTCATCGACCGGACATTATTGAGTGCACACTGGTACTAGTCACGACTGTTTTAATTAGTGTTTGTGTTGTGACCATTATTTTAATATTTCACGATTCCTGCAGAAGGAATGAACAAAGTAGGGAAGTTCTCATGACTTCGAAACTAGTCATGGATAAAAATTGAAGTCACAAGGCGGACCTTTTAAGGTAATTTATTATAATATTGTGACTTGGTGCCATAAAAATGCGTATCAAATTATAAAATGGTTTTAAGTTAATAAAATATTCCAACAGACGGTGAAGTTATACGCATTTAAAGTACTACTACGGATTAGTACAGAAACCCGGGGAGTGAAAAAAATAAATCACTACAAGTTACTACGGAATACCGGGGAAAGGGTTAAGAAATCTTTTTTACTCCGTATACCTTGCAGCCATTAACTCCAGACTGTAGTTTTAGCTACAAGTTCAGGCCAGCTGGGAGTGTCTTGTACATTTTAAGTAGAATAAATCTAACCAAAGGGATTTGCTCTACCTACCGTTTTGCACATCCTGACAACCCATCTCTAATAAGGGAACATAATAAAATCACTCTGGCGAAAGACTTTACTGGATCATCATCCAGAGACAATCACACAAGTTGGGGACATTAAGATTGATTTGAATTGTAGTTTGCTCAAGTAAACAAACACCAAGGCTGCTCATGTTTACGTCACAAATAGGTTACAGCAGATGTACGATTCTTGTCAAGAAAAAAGTTTTTATATTACTGTAATCATTTAATTTATAATAAGATTACTATGTATGTTTTGAGAAGGATTGTTCGTATAAACTTGTAGCATTGTAAAGATAAAAGCAAAACATTTTATTACTATACGTATATTTCAAATTTGTTTTACTTTTGATTTAAAAAAAAAAAAAACACTTTTAGTTAGTTGGCTTATGATAAACATAGCCATATTTACTATTTGTTAACTAAGAATTTACTCGGTGTGACACAGCAAAATAATACAGTAGCGCCCCGCTATTCCGAAAATCCGCCTATTCCGAACAGTGTTCAGAAAAAATACCGATTTTTTAAACATAAAAAAACAGGAGAAATTAAAGAGACGTTTGTGGAAAAACGTACATTTATTGTTATACAAATAAGTTAAATAGAGCCATACATAGAGCCTAAGCTTGATGAAAACGCCTGAAACCAAATTGGAATGAATAAAGGATTAGATACAACAGCTAGGCACTAGTAGTGTTGTTGGCACCTGCCAGTTGCGTTCATCCGTTTTTCTCCTCCTTTTCCGTTATCTCGAACAAATTTTTTTTCAATATTTTTCCAAGACGATGCGGGTCCAACGGACAGACTGCGGGGTGACAAAAAGGACAGTTCGAACAACCTATTACTTCTCTTCCGGTTTTAGAAGAATACAGAATCGCAACGCAACGGAAGAAAAAAAAAACGGATGGTGCAAACCTACACTAAGGCGAGTTCAAGAGCATTCGCTGGCCTACGTGAGATACGAGTTCAGTTTGAGCGTTCACCTTCTCCCCGTTTTCCTACGAGCCGATAAATGCTGTATAATACTGACTCTAGCATATGGCCCCGCACTTAATTTACGCCTTTACAAGTCAATACGTTTATATTATTCAAGAAATTCGCCTATTCAGAATTCCCGCTAAACCGAACAATGTTCGGTCCCAATTAGCTCGGAAGAGTGGGAGACTATTGTATACATAAGAAAAACCAAAAAGCATTTTTCTTTTGCTGCAATACGGAACACAAAGGAGGTAAAAACTACTGCGAAACCTGTATGATCCGTACATTTTGGAGCTCAATCTTTGGATTCGCTGTTCAAACATTAAGGACAAACATAATTCAAATCTCAGAAATCCATAAGTTTTCGATATTCATCCCTACTTAAATAATTTTTTCCTCATCAAAATTCTTGATAACTTACTTTGATAATTACTTTGTATTAAAAATGTACATATAACACTTTGATTTACACAAAAACAATGACTTACCTGTGGTTGTGTTTTATCCAAACTGGTTTTTCTCTTATCACAATCTCTTGTGCTACTCTCAATGACAACTGCATTTGCTAGTAAAAATAACAAATATATTATCAATCGGATAAAAAGTGTACACATAATATATGTTAACCCTTTAAGCCCAACAATTTGTTGGTGATTTTTTGGACCACTGTATGTTTTACCATGCTCATTAACACTGTCTGATAAAGACCAAGCAAATAGTGGGAATTTCGTTTAAGATTATAACCAAAATCATAAAATTATTAAGAAACAGAACAATTTTGTAAAAACGTATTTTTAAATGTACAGGATGTTAAAATATGAACTAATAATTTACCCACATGTTCAATGCATCAATTACAGTAAAAGTGCCAACAACCATAGGTCATAAAATGCTCCATTTCCCGTCTAGACACCATTTTGTTTTTCTAAATATATTTTGTCTCTAAAACAGTATAACCGATTGATTTCAAACTTGTGTAACGTCTGCAATTTGACCAACGCAATAAACTTCTTTTGTTTTAATTAAAGTAGGCTACATTTTTATAACTTTTAGATTTTTAATATACTGCTTATAAAAAAACAAACTGTTTCAACGTTGTGTTACAGCAAGCTAGAACAAAGAACCCTCTTCAGTTTTGTATCATCTGGAGCTCAATGATATGAAACAAATTTCTCTGACTTTTACAAGTTCCCGCACTATTATTCAATTACCTGACTTGCCCTGACTGTAGGTACCCCATAAATTACATTTGAAATTTCTTCAAAATCCACTTCCCAATCCAAATATTATGCTTTTTGGAGAACTGGGATTTGAAAAAATATTTTCTCTGGATTCTTCTTCAGATGCAAAATTGTAGGGTTTGAGTTAATTATACAAGTCGACTCGTTTGCTCGCTATAAAAGTCAAAGTTGGTACAAAGTTGGTACGTTACATCCTGACAATTGGAAAATTAAAACAGTTACGAGCTGTGACACAGTCATTCAAACAAATGTAGCTTTAAACACAAACCTCATTGGAATTAATTGAAAGTTTACATACAATATAAATTCAAATTAAATCTTCAAACCTTGTAATTTCTCCGGCACTTGTATAGCATCTTCTTCTACTCTATTTAACCCTCTCCGCACTTGGTTCTGTAATGCATTTGCGATTTCCATCTGCATACTACAACCTTCAAAAGATAATTAAAATTTAGATAGTCATATTCCTACCTTGATAACCCAGTACCACTCCCTAAACATCGTCAGTACCACAACTTCAAACAGAAATAGTTGTTAACCTAACTGTACAGAACAACCTGTTTTATCTATTTATTTTGTTTTATTATAATCAAACAATTTATAGACTGCAATAGACAGTGTCAGAGATGAAAACCAATACAATAGAATGCAAACATAATACGATACAGGTAAAGGGTCACAAGCCAGCTATTACCCTTACTGAAATGTTTTTTTTAAATAGTTTATTCTGTAATATCTTATGCCCGATATCTTTCCAATACAATTTGTCTATTATTTTCAGATTTTTCCATTTAAACCCTCACTGCATAATAATTTTTCTTAAGCTTGAAGTACTCTACAAAAAAGCAACTAAACTAACAAAGCACCAATAACTTTGGTAGTACTACTAGGAATCCGACTGACAAATTCACATCACCAGAACTGAGCAGCTGCTCAAGGTCGCGTATTCAACAGCTTCTGTTTCACAACTTAGTAATTTACCTGTACAATACTATTAAAATTCCAGAATACTCATGTCAGTGAAACTACATTCTTCAAGACTCTAGAATGACTTCATATAAAGCCATCTCTCGTCAACACTTTAAACGCTTGCAACAGAAACAGCTCATTCGGGTAAACCTAACTTCAACAAATTCATTGCTTTGCTCTGATGTACTTGGCCTAATATACGAAGGCTGTCAAGAAAGTAACAGACGTTTTGGCCTGGCAAGGCCATTGGGGCTATCGCCGCCATCTTGGCATCAGAGTACGCAGCCAGCCGTGGTAGCTTGCGCATCGTGCCTATCGTACTTTGCATACAGTGGAGTGCTATGGACTCCTTTGCTTCGCTCGCAACGTACAAACTCGGCATTCGGCCTCGGATCAGAAAATGCCCACACGGTAAAATATCCCATGTGGATTTGAACCGGGTACTTTTATGGTATTTTACGTTTTGATCAATTTTGGAGGAACAGCGATTTTGGGATCGCTTGGAAAACAAAATGTGCAGAATAATATCCTGCATTTATATTTTTACATAAAACCCATAAAAAGTTTTATTATACTACGAAAACTCTCAAAAAAACAGTTACTTCCAGTCGAAAAAAGGTGCGAGTTGTTGGATTGTTTTGGCTAACGAACTCGTCCGAGCAACATAGACAACTACCATGTGTACCAAATTTGGACCAAAACGAACTTAAAAATACGATATGGCTGTAATAGTGTGAACACTCCGGTCAAAAAACGTGATTCTGGTTGTTGGATTTTTTTAGCTAATAAACTCATCTGAGCGACATAGACAACCAAGGTGTGTACTAAATCTGATTTAAAATGCAGCCGTCAGAGTGAGAAAGCACATATAAGATTTCTAATGACACCCTAAACTGTGTTCTGAGAAATATTATGATCGGAGCTTATTTACTATTCCCAACCTTAGGTCTTACCATAAGGGTAATTGCAATAGCTAGTCTTTCCTGTGGAAATTCGCTAATAATATCTTCAGTTTTTTCAACCATTCTATTTGCTACAAACCAGAGATAAAATCGTTCTATCATATAAATTATTTACAGCTTAAATTATATTTGAATTTTAGTAGATGTTTGGCACTAAATGGGTCAAACATTGTACATGGCCACCATTTTGGAACCGTGAAGTAATATCTTGTTATCGAAAAAACAAAATGAACGACAACCAGGCTAAGCATTTTCCGACTTATGATATAAGAAATTTTCAATTTATTTACCATTTCTTCTTGAACCTAGTATGAACTTAATTTAAATTGAAATCTGCACAAAAATAAGATTACAATTTCAACAAGAAGAATTTTGCCATCATTTGGTATACAAATTCAAGTAAAAAAAAATGTAAATACCTGCGAGTCGTGTTGGTTGTTGCATGCTTACTGAAGTGAAATCGGTTGAACATGTAGATAATGCTGGAGGAAATGCAGGTGCCGACGCGATAGCTAAAAAAAACACGTTTTTATTTTATTACAAATTTTGTAGTTTCTAGCAAAAATTAGCAAAGAAATAATATTGTTTCTATTTTAAACATATGACATTGCTATATTTAAAACATACTATGGTAAGTCCTCCTCTTACAAACATCCGACTTCCTAAGTTACAAACAAAACATACAAATCACCAACAGTTTTAAAAATTATTGTAAAAAACATATTAAAAATGAAGGGCAAGAGGTTTGAATACATGAATAAGAACAAGGAATAACATAATAATATGGATTACATAATAATGAAATAAGTCAATTGAATTTGGAATTTGGTCGTATCCCTCGTTATGTGGTCATTTCTTTTTTTTTATTACGGTGCAATTCATGTTTCTTTAGTTTTAAGTTTGCTTTTAAATTATTGATGTCTAAAAATATTTGTATGTATATATTAGTTATAGGCTTACTGTCAAAGAACTAACAGGTGTCAGTTTGATAGAAAAGGCACTAATGTGTTTCCAAATACAAGGATGAACAGAATTTCCAAGGGTTCACCGACTTTACAAGATACAATTAAATGCTACAAGATAATATTGAACAAAAAACAAAGAGCTACTAAACAACTTCTATTGACATCTGGTAATATCGCACACCTCCAGCCAATTTTTTGAGTTGGACTTTGAAAGCTTCCTTTACTTCACAGATCTTCAAGCTCTCTTTCAAATTGAAATCTTCAAAATGATCAACTTACAATTCATTTGCTTCCTCAATCATAAAATCTGGCCAAAAGACTGGTCTTATTTTAAATAGAACATTTTAGCTTAAGATCAAAATTGTAATCATCCGTCAATCATTCCATAATAATCACTCATCATTCATTAGGCCTAAGTATAGAAATAACAGTTAACTATTAGGCTTCCGTGAAAAATCACAGGCAGATTAATTAGATACACATCAGAAATACATCATTTAAAAACAACAAACTTTATCTAGGCCTAACTACCAATGCTGACAAGGATTTTCAACTCGGTAAAATGTGTACAATTATAAGGATTATAAAACTGCTTTTTATTTCATATTGACAGATCAAATGATTTAGATGTTATTAATATTAAAATGAAGAAATTAATAATGGAATATGTTAATAGGAAGATTTACGAATATTTCCGAAGTTAAACAAATGACTATCTCTTCTTTAAATTTGTATAAATGAATATATTTATAATAAAAGGTTGTATTTATATTCATTTTATAACCTCAAAGCAAATGTTATAAACTATTGTAGTCTACATTAATACAAATTTAATAAAATCTACTTCACAAGACTTAAATATATTATTATTGAAAATACTATTAATTGAAGTTGTAAACATATCCCCAAAGTATAATCTACGGTAGGTTTTGTTTAAGTATTAGAGATGATAGGTGAAATCAGCTGTTATATTAAATAGTTACTCACCTACGGATCTATGTACGTACGGACGGACACTCGCTTTTACAGCAGTTGATTGTTTACCATTGTTTTAGTAATTAAAAATTAGATTCATTTGTTACTGACTTACAAGAATTGTGTTATAAATATGACAGATAGCTAGCCGACAAATTATAAACATTGAACCCCGAGATAATTACAATACTCATATGTACTAAATTTGGATTATAAAGTAATAAACCATTTGTAATCTCATTCCACAGTTTATCTTTGCTTATTTTTATAAAGTTAAACGTGGAAGTTATCTCAACATACACATTTAACATAAATTATTATAATACGAACAAATGTTGAAATCCCCACTATTGCTTAGTGGATTATAAGTAGGCAATATATTAAACATAATTATTCAAATAAAAAAACATTCTTTTAATACACTACGTTTTTAAAACAATAAAATCATTTCTCCTAGCCCATACAAATTTATAACTCCATACATAACCTTGAAAGATTTCAAAAGAAAAATATTAAATATGGTTATCCGAAACCCTATTTTCAGAAAAAGTTTATTGCAGTTCAATATTGTACTCTAACAGTGTCTAACCTCAATTCTTTGATCTAAGCAGAAAAAAATGTGTTGTTGCGAAGGGTTTGAACAAATTATGACAAATAATTAAAAAAGCGTGTAATCTAATTACTTCTGCTGACATTTATATTTTCTATTTATATACTGTATTATGTTCTGTATTCTTTTCTTAATGTCTTCACGTTATATAAGAGTACGAAGACAGAGTGTAAAATAACGTATCGTAATAGCAAACACCAATAGCGATTCAAACCCTACCATATTACATTACCGCATTTGCCGAAATACTGCCACTCCCTGATGTTTATTTGTTACATTAGTGTTTTTTTTTTATTATTTATTTATATTATATATTAATAATTACTTTTTTCTCAGTGCCAAACAAACTAGTGCTTTTGGTCTAAAGGTAAAGACAATTTACAAGAAAAAGACTTACAATTATAGAAAACTAAGCATACAACAGAACTATTTGGCAACAAAAAAATATAAATGAGGACACTATGCAGAAGGATATTATCTGACTATATTACAAAAAGTATCAGAAACGCTAACTTTTTTGAGTAGCTTGTTAAAAAGGTTTTAGTTTATAACGGACCTTGCTCAAAAACTTTAGACTATTAATTGGGTACTGAATATAGTCATCGATTCTAGTAACAATATACCTATAACTTTGAGATCCATCTAAATATAAATGTTTATTTTTATGATTATAACTGCCTGCCTCAATAGTCCAGTAGATATGTACATTGTACCTGGAAAAAATTCCGAAGTTTATGAAACTTTTACGTGTTGTTCGGGGGTGCTGTGGGATGACTCTGTCAAGTTTTCCAACTCGAGGACCCTGTGCTAATTTTGGAGGGGCGGAAAAACTGCAAAATTTTCGGACTTTTGTCGGTTTTTCACTTATAACTTCTAAACTAAGCGGTTTTCGACCAAAACATTTATTTTCAAAGTTGTAGAGCAGTAAATTTGCTACAATTTGGTATAGTTAAACTTCTTCCTAAACCTAATATTAACCGAGATACAGCCGATCAAAGTTAGAGACATTTTCTCAAAATGGCAAAAATTGGCAAAAATGGTTTTTGGCCCTCTAACTATCAATTACCATTAGTTCTACAGTAATTATGGTAATCACTCATCAATATCGACATGTTGGAACACGTGAGGGGGGGGGGTCCACTGACCAAGTGCCTTTTTTTGTGAAGTGTAGTTATTTCAATGTTATCGTGTTACCCTACTACTGTAATTACTGCCAACCCATAATCTTGAACCTCAATAAACATATATTAGGTTGTTGAAATCAATGACTAATTAAAGAATTAATTGAAGAATATAATTGATATAAAAATAGTGGTAGTATGTCCAATAATGCAAGTATATTATACAATTTATGTGTAAAAACTTCATTAGGCCACCAACAATTTGAAGCGCTTGGGTTCTGCGCACCATCCTCGTAATCGTCGTCGTCGTTTTGAAAGTTGTCGGGGTCTATGAATCACTCAATTAATACTGGTGACTTTGTTACAAGATTGAATAATAATAAGGGGGTTTTAAAAATAGAAAATGTACTTCTTCAGGATGAAGAGAATAATAATATCCTCCTTGTTTGGTAATTTACCATCCTCAAGCAGATGGCAACTTCTCGTAGACCCCTTGGCTTCCCATCCACGTCTCGACTTGTTGGTAAGTCCTGAATGAATGGTACTTAGCGGCATCTCTGGTTGGTGGCAGTCTGGCAAGTTGGCAGCTCGGCTTTGCCACGATAGTGGTGAAAATGCGGTATCTCAGGTCATCGAGGTTGTCATGTCCAATGTTCCCGCCATACAGTTTCACCAAGAACTTCTCTCCAACGTCAGCAATTTGAGCTGGAGTTGCCTCGGGGTCCTTGAAAATCTCAAACAACTCGGAGAGGCCGGGGTTCTTCTGATACGTCTGTATCACCTTCTTCTTCAAAATTCCAAAGGGTGCTGAATACACGTGGTGTCGAAGCTATCGGTGGTGTCGCAGAACACCTGTGGCCCGTGTTTGAAAGAGTGAGAAGAATAAAGGACGGTTGGGGAAGTAACCCCTTCCCACTCTTTTGGAAGTAGCCGATTTTCTTTGAAAACCCCTAAGAATTCAGCAGCACCAGAAGATCAATGTCCTCCCCTGTAATGACAATACTGTCGTAATCCTTGGCAACTGAGACACCAGTCTGTACGATCAGCACATCAGCGTCTTCTACTCCCTGCTTGACTTGGATCCCCTTGGCTTCCAGTTCACCCTTCAGCATCGTTATGAAATTCATCTTGTTTGTGCCGTTGGAGAGAAATGTTTTTCTGCGTGATGGTGCTGACTGCTGTTGTCTTGGAGAACACAAACAGTAGAGGGGTTCAGCAAGGAACGCCGATAACGTTCTACTGCCTTGGTGCTTTGGTAGCTTATCCCACTAGGATAACGATCAAAAACCACTATGGCATTGCTCCCAAAGTGCCTTTTGATGTAGTCCACGTAGTTTTGGCAGACTACCTGGAATTTTGCTTCGCTTGACTTCGTCCAAACCACCCTATGTAGCAGGAACCCTCCATCAATGGTATTGCATTTTCTGTGGGTGCAGTTTCCAGTCACCTGTCCTTTCAGCTCTGATGATGTTCTTCATAAGAGTGCACATACGGAAATATTGAATCCAAAATGCTGCAGTTGGTACTCAACAGTCTTCGGAAGACTGGACAGCTTTTCGTCACACATTTTAGTGAAGGGTCCTCTGCATCAATTCTCGAATTGTAAGAAGCATAAATAACGATGTCGAGCGCAAACAGGTCTCCTTCTTCCAACCCGCAACAGATCAATGATGAGTCCACCTAAGGCTGCGTATGCAAGGCTATGCCCGCGAACTGCTCTGGCATAAGCATACCAAAACATTGAAATTATAAGAGAGACGAAAATTTTGAAGGCAAATTCTTCAAGACTAGATGTTTACGTCAATGGTATAAAGTTATTCTGTTCAAAACAGGTTTGTCTAACCATTATACGATTTAGAAATGTGACAAAAAGTGATTTGTTTCACCGAGTTTTGTCACGCGCATCAGCGGTTTGGAAAAGTAAAATTTCTAAACGATGATTACACAAGTAAATATACGTTTTAGAAAGAAATTGTAAATACAAAAAATAAATTTTGAAACATTAAATTTCCAATGGTATTCGTATTTTTGAGATTGGAAGGTTTTTAGTGGTTGAAATATTCCATACAATCACGAGTTACAAATGTATTGTCGCGGCATGGAGTGACTGCACTATAGTGAAGTCTGCCGCTTGTAGGGTTAAAGAGATCTGCACCATTCAGAGGACCCCCCCTCCCCCCGCGTGTTCCAACATGTCGATATTGATGAGTGATTACCATAATTACTGTAGAACCGATGATAATTGATAGTTAGAGGGCCAAAAACGAAGGTTATTGCCAATTTTTGCCATTTTGAGAAAATGTCTCTATCTTTGATCGGCTGTATCTCGGTTAATATTAGGTTTAGGAAGAAGTTTAAGGATGCCAAATTGTAGCAAATTTACTGCTCTACAACTTTGAAAATAAATATTTTGTTCGAAAACTGCTTAGTTTAGAAGTTATAAGTGAAAAACCGACAAAAGTCCGAAAATTTTGCAGTTTTTCCGCCCCCCCAAAATTAGCACAGGGTCCTCGAGATGGAAAACTTGACAGAGTCATCCCACAGCACCCCCGAACAACCTATAAAAGTTTCATTAACGTCGGATTTTTTTCCAGCAGACCCCACTTTTTTTGCTCTGTCTACTGGACTACAAGGCTATATAAAAAAGGAACGAGAAAATTTTTTTTAAGAAAGTTTTACATAAGTATCAATTTAATTTATTGTTTTACTGCACAAGAGTAATTGTTCAAGCTTTTTGTTTGTATTGTTTTCTATTATTATTATGTTACTCATAACATTATTTTCATTCTTTTCTCAGTTGTAAACAACTTTTTTTTAATTCAACTGTTTACCTTATTTATTGTTTTTTATATTTATTATCGTTAAAGGCGAATGCCTACTTTGATTTTTAAGTTTAAGTTAAAAAATTGGACCGCAGGTTATACCAATGTAATTAGTTTACACACAATGAATAAATTAAATTCATACTTACTAGAATTCAACCATTGTTGGATTGATTGCATTTTATCTGCTGCAAAACTATTTGTGGAAATTGTGCTCATCTGCAACACAAATAAAACACATGTTAGATATTATTTACTGTTTTAATTTGTCATCATAGAGAATACTTTATTACTAGACATTCACATAATACTCACTCCAAATTCAAATTAAAAGTAACAATCATACAATTTTACTTTGGCATACTTCTACAACAATAA
This sequence comes from Philaenus spumarius, assembly GCA_018207615.1. Lineage (NCBI taxonomy): Eukaryota > Metazoa > Arthropoda > Insecta > Hemiptera > Aphrophoridae > Philaenus > Philaenus spumarius. Next base: position 140,701 of record JAGFPH010001543.1, read on the forward strand.
GAAAATTATTGCACACGGTACTCACGTTTGAAGGGAGTGTTTTACAAATCAGTTTTTGACTCTTTCTTTTGAGCGTGAATAAAAATAACTGAATGCACGAGTCCAGCTTCTCCTAAAAAAATAAATAGAACATCATTCAAAATATTTATTGTAAACAAAATATTAAACAAATCAGATTTTTAAACACAATAATAATACTTCTTTCAACGTTGTGAAATTATGAATAAATCTCCCAATATTGTGATTTATTAATGATTTGTGTAACGTACAAATTACAAATTATTGCTTAAAACCAGTTTCTTTGGTGCATTACTAAAATTAACTCACTTACAATTAATGACTTACAGAAAAAACTAACTCTAAAACTCACTAAGTTTGTATCTGAAATCAGTCCTAATTGTGTATAGCGCTTGAAAATCTACAATGTCCTCAATAACATTTTAGAAAATTTAAAATAAAATTGAAATTTAGAAAAACAAATGATCTTATAATAAATCTAGACCAGATTATACGAAATTAAGTAGAAATACAGTACAGCTGCGGTTATCCGAGCCCCGACTAACTGAATTCGTGTGTTAGTGTTGTAGCAGACAGAACAGGGGAGGGGGAGCGTGAGTTTGATTCCCCCTTGCTTCCGCGGCAACTGTATTTTTTCTTAGAATCAATTGACAAAGCGGCGTCCTTTGTTTCTTTTTCTTCGTCTGTTGCTTTGTCGGAACCTTTACTGAATTTTGTGTAAGCAAAATATGTAATATTTGTAACATATTGCGTAATATGTTGAGCAGCAAAAAGATTCAACGGCATTAGACGTGATTAACGTACGAAATTGGAGAGTTTTCAAAGTTTAAAATGTTTAATTTCTTGGTGTTTGTTTATGAATGTGGTACATATAATAAAATGGGATGTAATAATGTCTTATTTGCTTGTTTATTTATGAAATATGTAGATTATTTTTGAACAAAAATCTATTTTTTACGGGAACCTCAGATCAACCGGCCAGGGTCTCGGTCCCGACCAGATCGGTTAAGAGGGGTTCTACTGTATTAAAATTTACTGTTTCTCAGTTATTTTCATCTAAAATATTTAATTGGCCACCATTTTGAAACAGATCATTGAAGTTGTTTTTATTTTTAACTAGATCATTACACTGAGACGAGTTACAAGCAAAATTTAAGCTCAATCGGTTAATCCATTCTAGAGATATACATTATTTGGTAAAAAACAAAATGGCGGATTGCTAGTAAAGAAGTGATTCTGGACCAATGATTGCATAGTATAGAAGCTAGATAGGCTATGCTGTAAAAACTAACAAGCATGACAGCAGCTGAAGTCAACTCCGCCATCTTGGTGGGGCATAGAAGCGTCAAATGCAGCATTTATACGGAGAATATTTTAATGCACGCTTTTCAAATACACTGTTGTTTGACTGACTTACGATGGAGTTAAAATTTTGAAATTTCGCATCCAGACAAAACATTAGTGTTGGACAGTATGGTACAATTTAAAGTTGTAAAATTATTTTATTACTAATTTATGTTACAAGTTAAAGTTAAAACTTGTATTATGGTTTTTAAATCGTGATATGAAAAAGTTGGTCTGTGAGAATTTTTTTATTTTTCAGATAGGAAGTTTTGTAAGCGACAAAGTTGTAAATAAGGATTTGAATTTAGTTTCTTTTATAGTAAAAAATTTGTACGAAGTGTACTCTAGTCAGAAAGGCAGGTTGAAGACAAGTAAATTAAGCACGGCCGCGCCACTCGTTGATCAGGCACTACATTTATCTGTGCGGTGCCCACTGCTCCTCAGGCCGCTTCCTATCATTGTAACCAAAACTATTATTACTAACTATTACTTAATTATTAAATACTTAATTAAAACACTACTTCTGCTCAGAGTAGTCTACCTATGAACTGTTCATAATTTCAATACTTTCAAAACATATAAGACGTAATTTTCATTCTGTATACTTTATTTTGTATAATGTTTTTTATATTTGACACATACTATATAAAACCTTAATAAGCCTCAGAAAACTTGGGTCAACTACAAATAATTAAAAAAAAAGACTCATTGCAAATTCAAATACATTTAATGGGGAAAATAACATTGGTAGAAAAATGACAAAAATGTAAAAAAAAAACTCTGTAACTTACGTTTTACTAAAAATGTTATAACTTTAGTTAAATTTTCGGAAACCTGAAAATAAAACCACATTAGATAAAACTGTAAGTAAAATTTTCAAATAATTAAATATTGAAATCCTCGAATAAAAAAAGTAAATGTGTGCGGTCATGTGACCCCGTCAAGAACAAAGTTCATCACTCCTTTTTTACCAGCCTTAACGGCACATAATTTTAATCTTTCAATTGCCGTTTATTATTAGATTGTTTTTATACAAATATTTACTGTTTCCATAAGTTTAATGTTATTATAATAAAGGTGTAGAATTAATTATAACATCAAAGCTAAGATGGTAAATACAGTTAAAAGTCCATTCATTGTAAATACATTCAATAAACATAAAATAATGGTTCATCCGTCTAGGCCTAACCTAAAATTATTGTGTTTATGTTTAATTTATTTTATTTTTCCTGTCTTAACCCTTGTACTGGCAGACCATGAATTTGAGTTGTCGTGGGGGCGTGGCACTTGAAATAGGTCAACTTTGACGACTCTACTTGTATTGAATATTTCATCCACTAAAAATCATCCAATCGCAATAAATCAAAAACCGTTGGAAATGAAATGATTTAAACTTTAACTTTTGTATTTATACATTTTTTTCATTACGCATTACATTTTCTATTTGTTAACTCCTACCGCTACCCGCGTTAAGGAACTACGTTCCAAAAAAGGAAATGACCAAATGAAATTGTACTAGTATTGTTGCCATACATCTGTTTTTGTACGCACGGTTTGTATTTTGTTGGGTGTGTAACCGTGGTACAAAACCTACAAAAATGAATGTATTGCCAGAATATCATTATTAGACCTATAGGCTACACCATCTTTCATTTCCTGTGAAAAAATAGGTTCCATAATTTTAATCAGTTTTCTAAATCAACCTTTTCTAAATAAAACTATTTAAGGTAGGACAAGGGAAATTGCAGCATTGGAAAGATAAATCGCAAAAAGCGCTCGTCACTAAGGTGAATAATGCTCGGTGCCGCCATCTTGGTCTGGAATCTTGCTAACGGGTTGGCTTCACCGAGCGTCTCCCATAGCCTATCTAGGTTTTATACTATGTAATCATTGTTCTGGAAGGTTTTTCTTTACTTTTACCCTATGAATCATCTTCGAGCATTACAGCATCACCCTATATAAAACCTTAAGAACATGGAACCAATCTAAATATATTCTGAATAGAATAAAATATACTTACTAGAGGTACACCCATTCCTGAGTTCATTAATTCTATCATAGATACTGCTGTTGTAAGATCTTCTTTAATTTTTTGCATCGAAGTTATTGGCGTCGGGAAGAAAGATGATGCAACTGACATATCAGCACGCCTATCCATCATATTAGAATTAGGAACTCTGACATCATAAGGTCTCCTGAATTGATGATCGTCACCACCATTAGGTCTTCTGAATTGATGATCACCAACACCATTAGATCTCGTAAATGAATGACCATTGTTTATGGAGTATTCGTTACAGTTGTTACTTGTTTGATTATTCATACCCATAGCTGATGTTTCCCCAACTTTACTGTATTGTCTTTCGATCATTGTTCTATCTCGATCATTGTTAAAAATTGAAACATTACTTAAAAATCTCTGACTAGATGGAACTATTTGAAATGGACTATTTCGTGGTTTAAAGCTAGACGACTGCAATTCAGACCTGTCATCACCAAATCTGTTCCGAGGCGGAATACCTGAGTATAATCGATTGCTAAGGGGACCCTCAAGATTTCTGTTGTAGAATTGTTCGGGACGTAGAGTGTGATCATTATTGTATGAAATATTTGTTGAAACATTTCTTTGCATTATTTTGCTGTTCACATCATTAAAATAACTCTCCATTGTGGCACCTGCAAGAAAGCAGAACTGTTAACAAATAATAATCATAACATTAAGAAAAATATAAAGCCATTGATCTTAATATTTTGGAGCCCTTAGTAGAATTCAGTAATCCCTCATGTTACAATCAGCTCGCAATACGATAATTTTATTTTACAATGAAGATCGGAAAGCAGTCCTGTACAATTTCCAGTAGGCCTACTTTAGCATCCCTCCGAAAATTGATTCTTTGACAGCGTACACCAAACGGTTGCAAGAGTAACACACAAATCGAGGTTATTTCATTCCAGTCTGAATTGTTTATTGTACGGAATTGTTTGTTTTTGGGTACAATTGTGAACATACACATTTCTAATTTTGATTTTGAGGTGTACAGTTTATACACGGCATTCTATACATCATTCACATTACACATAAGGAATTTAAAGTAAAAACAGTTGGTACTTGGTGAAACTCCATAATAGGGATAGAAATAACCAATT
>JAGFPH010001543.1:145609-224253 GCA_018207615.1 Philaenus spumarius
AATTATAATTGTGAAATTTTACCAATTGGTTATTTCTATCCCTATTACACATAAGGGTTTTTTTTTAAATTATTACTATTATTCATGTATGGTATTTTATGTTAATTTGTAACAAATGGTTTCTAAAGCATGTTCTAAAAATACAATTATTTTATTAAAAGTGAAATAAGACATAATAAAGAAGCATGAAGATGGAGATAGAATCAAAAAATTAGTGACACAATATTTTTAATCACAGTCTACAATTCCAATAATAATAAAACAAAAAACTGTTCTACAAAATATGAATTAAATTTCTATTAGTTAAGGACGTAATTCTTTACTAATCAAACCAAAGTGTTACGGTACTGATTCGATACAACGAATCAATCCTATGTGTATATAAGGGCCCATATTATGTATTTGTTATATCGATTTATTTTGAATCGAAAATAAAAAAAAGCCTGAAGTTCGAGCTTACAGTATCTAGGCCTAGTCACAGTACGTTTCTACTCTGTAAACATATATAAGTCAGTAACATTAATTAAGTTGTTTTGCATAACAAAACTGCAAGCATTAAAAAAATAGCTTGAAATTCTAACTTATAGTCTTTAGTCACAGTATGTTTACCTGCATTCAACAGTAGAATGTGCTTAGGTTGGCAGAACTACTCTATTTCCTAAACAAAAATGTTGTCGACTGCAAACACATCAGCTGAGGGTCGTAAAGTAAGTGTACGCCATCAATGTAAGCCATATCTCAAAAACCATTTTAAATTATTTTCATAGGCTCAGTAGGCTATGTCAAAATACTAATCCTAATGAAATAATAGACAAACAATACAAAAATATACATACTGTAAGCCAGACAGCTTATATATAGTAGGCTATAGTAAACAAATTAAAATATTGAACTAACTACTGTTGAACTTGGTTTTAACGGCCTTGGCTAATGCGCCAACTCCAGACAGATAGGCCTAGCGTCTTTTTTTCATTTTTTGGTTCGGTCAAATAATTATCTTTTACATTATTATAAACCCCTGTTTTAGGTTTCCACACGTAAAATGTCCATATCCGACGGGTCCCATCATAGAGGTTGGGGGGTGGATTCCACTATAGCAACAACACTGCTAACTCCCCCACCCCTCCTAAGGAACAATTCACATGCTATGCAGTGTCAGTTGTGTGCTGTGTGTAACTAAACCCATAACCTTGCTAGGAAAATACAAAAGCGCGGAATAACCCACTCAATCAAATAGCCTGGTGAGACATTTACATAGTTGTGATCAGACATTTGCCCCTCCCCCCTCACAGTTCCAGTGTTGCTTGGAGCTTTCCATTGTGTTAATGTTTTAATACATAGGCCTACCAGTACTGTAATTTTAGTGTTTTTTTTAATTAGGCCTACATTATTATGCATATCAAATTTACAGATACAGCATTTCACTCAAGTTCGCAAAATATTTTCATCCAGTGCTACCAACTTTTACTTCCTGGAGGTGGGGAATGACATTTGAATGGATTGGAGACAAAACAAAAATATAACATCAGCCTAAACATAAACTTAGATCTACATACTGGTTGGTTAGGCCTACTAGTCAGTATGTTTCATAAAGTTTAAGAAGGTAGCCGGCGCAAGTTTACTATTCGTCCCTAGGCTAACCTATGGCAACAGAAATGTAAGAATAAAAAAACCTAAAAAGTTTTAAAACCTAAAACCTATAGTATTTAGTCACAGTATGTTTACCTGTATTGAACATTTAACAGTAGAATGTAAAACAATGTCGTCTGCAAAAATATTAGGCTAGGTTCCAACAGTAAACTTAAGACAGGTAGGCCCTAGCCTAATCCAATCTAATATCCCTTTCTGCAGCAATCATGCAATACAATCATATTAATATAATTAGTAACTAACATAGTAGATCTAACACAGTTTAACTAACAGTAAAATACACAAAAACAATGCCCTCCCTCATCAAGAGAGCTATTAAAAAATAAGTTAGTTACCTAGCATGTTCTAACAAAGTTATTGGGAAAACAAGTAAAGTTAAGTTTTAATTTAAACTTCTCAAAGATTAAATCTATGTAACTTCGACTTACCACTCTAGTAAAATAACTGTTGTTCACAGAAGTCCAGTATATTGACTCTTTCCAAGGCAAAATCCTTTTGAATTGTAGAGAATCACAAGAATCAGTTTTTTTTACAAATCACTCACTCTTTTATATCACGTTTTGAAATTCTAAACAAAGAGAAATTCAGTTTTTATCCTAAATAGACTATATTATTTTATCTCTAAGTTACATATCAAACAGACTAATTATTTTAAATATCCTGAGTGTCGACTTCTTTTTTAGTTATTTGCACAATTAGCACTTACATTATACAACGCAAGGAAAAAGGAACGCAACTTTCTGCATTGAGCCATTGACTTATAACTTTAGCCGCCAAAATCCGTGTCCGATGTCTGTTGAGTGTTTATCTCAGTGTTGCCAGTTGCTAAATACGTAATTTCTCAACCAACTACAGTACATAAAATTTCTCCACTTTTATATTGTAAACAATTCCCCAATTCAAATTACATAAATAATAATTATAGTACTTCTCATGGTTCCACATATACTATCAAAAAATTGTGTGTGAAATGTATACATAAATTATAATAATTATATATTTATATACTATTATAATTTATTATTCTTAGATAGTTATTATGTACATTTCATATATCATTTTATATAAAGGGCATAAAGTAATATAATAATATATGACTTGAAATTAATACAATCATAATAATCTCTCAAACTTATAAACTAAACTATTCTAAGGGACCCCAATCTGGCAATACTGGTAAATTGTGGGATGAACTAAACTATTATAAACTGATTATTGGAATTATGAAGAGATTGCTCTGTATCTTGTAACAGTGCAGTACAGAAGTACAATAACAATTAATAGATAAATACAGTGCGGCCAAGTAAGGTCTTGTTTCCTATTGGGTTGCAGCCATATTTAACCTAAATTCTAAGCAATATTAAATAATAACCTCAAAACTAAGATGGTAAATAATGTTAAATGTTCAAAACAAATTAGTTTGTAAATTTTATAATTTGAATAAATAATTCATTTCCTCCCTTATAAAAATCAATATTTACTTCCACAAAGCAGCTGTATTAGTTAGTTTCTTATTATAAACAGCTGTTTTGTATAGAAATGGTTTTTAAATATTTTCCATGTTAATCTTATGGGGAAAACCTGACCTTTGAGATTAGCTCACGCCATTAAGGATAAGAATTTTTGACATCTAAAACCTTATTGCAAAACTACGAAATGAGACGAATTTTTTGAAACCTCAAACATTAAAATTGGTCTAGAAATAAGGGAGAAGTTGTGTTTACAAAAACGGCTTCACGTATTATATATAAAGATAAAGATATATATGTCCATAATCAAAGATACAACTAATAATCTCATAAGCATTGGTTTGGTAATTCTGGACATAACAGCTGTGTATATACAGCCGTTGCTATGCAACGTGTAGGCCTAACAACATTTAAATAAATAAATATGTGATAATTAATTATTCTGATCACTTGGAACAACTATCTCTAGTTCTGATGCTATAGAAAGTGAGAAACGTAATAGGATAGATAATAAGACTATGTGATAAAACTTTAAATTATCTTCTAATCTTAATATTTTGAAGCTTAATCAACAGAAAATTGTCAATATGTCTGGAGCTTGGAAACAAACTGTAACTAATGTTTCAGAACATGTCTTCCCAGGAATATCACATCATAAAACTATTAACGCTAATGAATTTCTCTTGCATAAGCAGGGTAAGTACAAGTGGACTAGACATTTACCATCTCAGATATAATCAGCAATTATATTCAGCACCCTCCTTTATTAAACAATTAATTATTTTATATGGTCTCTTCAAACCTTGTACTACCAAAAAGCAGACTTAGGCCTATCAGATATCATAAAATGGTAGAGGGTTCTTGCATTTATTATTTTTGCAAAAATACTTTACTGCATTTTGGTACATGTTACATAGGCCTACTCATTAATAATTTTAGTGCATTAAATGTTTATACATATAATTCTGGAAAATATTAAAAATAATAATGTAGGCCTATGGTCAAATTCCAAAATTGTACATAAGGTACCGGTATGGTCAAGTTAATTTTTCCACTCACACCCAAAACTGATTGAGTTTTGATAAATAACTCAAGAGTAAAATCAACAACTTAGCTTATATTAATTAATGTATATGTGGCCATATCCGATTGCTAATTATATAAATATCAAAGTTTTACCTGCCTTAGCAATCTTTATTGGTTGTTTTTGTATGTCTACAGCTGTTTGATGACATGACACAGGACAGTCACACAGCGCAACAGAACAATGACATATCGTATAAACAAGTGACAGTCATTCAAAAAACTTTAATAGTGTCGTAATTTTATATTTGTGTTTTTAAATGTTAAATGTTAATTGTTTTAATATTATCAAGCGGAATTGGTGATGAAAATGTGTAATAGTTCTTGTCCTGACGATGCCTGAAGAAAAGGTGAAACAGCTGTAGACATACAAAAACAACCAATAAAGATTGCTAAGGCATGTAAAACTTTGATATTTATATACTTATATTAATATATGAACTTTCTATAAACATAGAAAAATATTAGAAGCCATCTAAAATCACTGTAAAAATTAAGCATACATTTTGTTTTTTTGTAATAAAACATGAAAGTTATAAATGTTGAAACTTGGTCTATTGATTAAAATGACCTTCTATAGGTCTATAATCAAAGATTTTACAAATCTATGGAAAATAAGTGCAAGGTTTTGAGTTTTAGTTTTGACTTGTGTTTAGTACACCAATTCAAACATAGTTACACCTTTGTGAGACACGTTTTATATAATTTCACCCACCATAAATTTCCAACAGTACCGTATGTCTATGGTTCCTCCCATATCTTATATATTTTACCACAAAACCTGTGGTCAACATGTCGTCCACTAGAACCAAATTTTCTGCATGGGACTATAAAATAATTAGAAACCTTTATTATGTTGTACTGACAATAATAAAGAAACAAAATATCAGATTTACATTTACTTTAGATTTTTCCAAAATAAAAAAAAATAACAATTGCTTTTTTGAAAGTATTTGAGACAGCCTTGTTTTATTATTTTTTAACGCTCTGTACTTTATTTTTTGCCCAGTTATAGGGCTTTAGAAAGCGGTTCGCACATCTTTAAGTAGTACTGTAGTGTGTACAACAGTTTCTATACTGATTTTACACCCTAATACATGAAAAATGGTAGGCCTATAGGAGGTTATTTTTGGTGCTTCTTATATATACAGGGGTGATTATCGGGAAACGCACGGTTTTTAAATAACGAGTAGTCAGGCAATTATGAACAAAATTTGTATTTATTATTATTAGCAATGTATTGCATAAGGCATGCAATTTTAACAAACAAGTACTTTAACTTCAATGTTTGAAAATTACATCTGTAAGATGGGCTCCTTCTGCTTGAATTGGTTCCTTGAAGCTTCGCACTGACTTTTCTATCATTTCTCTAGGGATGCCGTTGATTTCTTGGCAAATAGCTCTTTAAGTTCCCGTATAGTGGTCCGGTATGCGGCTTGTTAATGTAGACTCGAGATAAATGTCCCCATAGAAAAAATCTGGAATTGTAAGGTCCGGCCCATATGGCGGGCCAAGTGACATCACCAAAACGAGAAAGTACTCTTCCAGGAAATGTTGGTCTTAGAATTTCCATAGAAATGGGAGCAGTGTGGGCTGTTGCCCCATCTTGCTTAAACCATACATTACATATCGAACGGATAGGGCTCTGCACCGATGCAATCCGTACTCATTCAACATTCTCCAGTATACTAACTGTCCTTGCCGGTCCTGCGGGTTTCTTTTTCAACAAAGACCCTGTCGTGTTCACATTGCATATCAAACGCAATCAGGGATCGCACCATGCCGCGCAACGTTAAAACGTATACAAAATTCTCGTTGGGTCTGAATGATTCACCGTTTGCGTAAAAGTATCGCAAGTTCAATGTTCAAGATTCCACATCATGGTTGCAACTGGAATTGCATACTCTCCCCTCAACAGTGCCACCATGCGCAACTCCCACAACAAAAGTAAAAAACATGTGTTTCCCGATAATTACCGTGTATTTGGGTTTCTAATAAAACATTTTTTTTTGCATTTCTTAGCTATGAATATTATCCTTTTTTGTTTGTCCTTTCTCCTTTATGATAAATGTTGTTTACTTATACTTATATCATTAATTTGCAAGCGTGTTTGTATATTTTATATTTTATTGAGAAATCTAAAATTACAATATTAGGCTATGATAAAACATTTTTTAAAGTGAATTAAAATACTTTGGCCTAAGTATAAAAGAATATCTGGTCATCAACACATAATTTAATTTTATGTTTTAGGGAATGAGCTACTTTCCAGCCTTCCCTTACAGATGGCTCTATACTTTAATGTAGTTTTTGCACCAGTTTGGCTCATTACCATTACCATTATGTTACCAGTAAAAGTAAGTTGAAACTAAAATCAAGTAGAAGAATAATGTCTTATCATAATTAAATTAAAAATTGATAACTTTCGGATGTAAATCTAGACAAATATATTTTTTCCATAAGTTAAAAATGTATAATTTTGGAGATATGGTCTTGCATCTGCCTCAAATTGTTTGAACATACTAAGCTTAAAAACATTATCTTAAACCAATTTGATAATTACCAAGAATAAAATTATAATATAGGCTAAACAAATACGGCATTATCAGAATAGACTGCCACCATAAAAAAAAATTAAAAGGAAAGTTTGGAAATTTGGTTGCACACCATAATAAATTGTCACTCTTATTGTCAGGGAAGTAGCACTACTAATCAATAGGACATTATTTTAATATCAGCTTATTGTTAGTAATAATTTTGTTCTCCTTAACTCTTAAGAAATCCCACTATCAGCTGTTCCGTTAGCGGTTAGGGGTGGCGTTGTGGGGTAAATGAGAAACTTGTTGGAAAACAAATATGTACAAGTTGGGGAATTATATGACAGTTACTGGTATCTACTTGTATACAAATATAAGACTCTAAATCCATGTTATACTAGATGAAACTCAGTCATGTTTTTTTTTAACATAATTTGAAGTATGAAAACATTCATTATCTATAAAACGTTTCGTTTACTACCCTTCAAAACCGTCGCTTATCACTAAGACGTCTCAATAGGAAGGTTGATGCCTAAGTGGGCAGAGCACTAGTGATTGAGGATAAAACAAATGACTTTTGGAACACCTTGAGAAAAATCACTTTAATTGGACATATATCAATTGTGTCAAACTAGGCGAAGAAATATTAGCGTGGCTGAGCTCACAAAAAATTCCTTAGGGAAGGTATTAAGTAAGATGCATCATATATTTAAATTTCAGCCAGCATAATATAAATTTTATGCTAATTTTGTCGCTTTAATATCACAATATATAATTTTTGTAAGCCACCATTTTAAAGTTTCTCACTGAGCCGAGGTTGGCCAGCTCTGACCCTTGCAAAAGCCTTCATCCAAAGCCAAATAGATGCCAGTGTGAGGGCCACCGGCTGGATGTACTGCTTATACACCAAAGTCTGGCAAAAATGATTAAAACTGGCTCATGTAATATTTCTGACTTGAGGTCTAAAATCACTTCTCTACAACTATACAAGACCAGTATCTGATAGATTTCACGCCTTTCACCACGTCTGTATGTGTCACAGACTCAACGTTCCTTCATTTTACCCTTGTTAGGACAGTAGCTACGCTGGAGGATAAGGCCTCGGGTTTTGACCTAATTACCACGAAAGTGTTGAAAGAACTTCCCGGGAAGTGTTTTGTGTTCTTTTTACATCTCTTTAATTCAATTCTTAGAAGGCTTTCTTACTTTACGACTATTTGGAAGGTTTCACAGATAATCACGATCCACAAACTTGGAAAATCACCCAGTGATACCAGTTCATATCGCCCCATTAGCCTCACTCCTGTGCTGTCGAAAGTGTGGGAAAGATCATTTTTGCCAAGAATCATGCAGAATGTTGAAGAGTCTCATTTAATTCCGCACCGTCAGTTTGGATTTCGTAATCGCCATTCTACTGTCGAGCAGGCTCATAGGGTTTAGCGTACTATAAGACAGGCCTTAGAGAAGAGGGAGTAATGCTCAGCGGCATTTTTATATATTCAGCAGGCATTCGACTAGGTCTGCTGTGAAAGATCAAGAAATTCTTGTCCCATTCGATGTTCCTGGTATTGGACTCTCATCTATCTGGGAGAATCTTTCAGGTTGAGCATGGTGAGGCAACCTTCTATAACTGCTACGCAGGTGTTCCACAGGGCTTGGTATTGGGCCCTGTGTTGTACAATATCTTCACATGTGATATGTCCCAGTTACCAGGCATTACTGTTGCAACGTTTGCAGATGATACTGTTTTCCTCTCGTGTAGTAATGGTTCAGATGAAGCTAGCAGTGAATTGCAACGACAATTGGACATTACAAATGCCTGGTTAGTTAAGTAAGGTATAAAAGCCAGTGCATCCAAATCACACCACGTTACCTTAGCTCTTCGTAAAGGGATATGTGCTCAGTTAAGTTGGGGAATGATATTTTGCCTCAGTCCGAATGCGTCAAGTATCTTGAATTCTACTTTGATCGTCGTTTGACTTGGAAAAACCATGTCAGGAACAAGAGAGATGCGATCAACAATCGTTACAGAAACCTACTTTGGCTCCTAGGTAGACAATCTGCTCTGTCTCTCAACAACAAACTTTTAGTCTACTGTTTAATCCTCAAACCTATTTGGACCTATGGCATTGAACTTTGGGACACTGCAAGCAAGTCCACTATACGATGCATGCAGAGGACCCAAAATACATTCTACAAGTTATTTTGAATCCACCATGGTATACTCGTATCTCTAATTCCATAATTACCAGATCCATAATTATCTGGACATGCCAACGATCCCAAAAAGAAATTGTTTGTCGAAGTAGGAGTCACATGAAGCGCCTTTTGGGACATCCTAATCCTCTTGCCAGGCTGTTGTTAACACCATGTTCTGTCAGAAGACTGAAGCGGAAGGACATGCTGTCTGACTAGGAAGAATTGCGGGGCAGTGGCTCTTCTATCTTCATAACTCCATTTTCTCTTTTAGCTAATCTAATTATAGTCTGTTGACTGATTGTAGATTAAAATAATAAAAAATTTATACTTGTTTAAATTTTATAATTAGGCATTTTAGTATCTCCAAAAGTAGTACTAAAGAGAAATTGAAAAATGAAAATGAATAAGGTGGATACCAGCTACATCGAAAGGCAAACATTTAACCACTAATCCCATGTGTTGAATTGCACTATTAAAGGATTGGATTTAATTACGTAACAGAGTAAAATAATAAAACATTGCATGTAGAAGAAGAACAAATCCTATTAAAAACTGTAGACGAAGACGTGAAGAAGAAAGAAAGGTGAATTCGGAATTCCACCAAATACCTCATCAATACTATTTTTGAAGATGGTGATTTTTATGACATTGAGGAATACATCATACGTGGCTGAATCAGTGCTGCGATAAGAACATTTCAATTGGATGTCTTGCAGGAATAAACAAAAATTGGATTAGGCAGATCACAGTACCAAAGAGAACAAAGGTCAGTCAACTTGGGCCTTATCGATGATTTTTGCGCCAAGTAACTCGAACCTCGCTATCTGGAATTATTCAATAACTCAAAAGTTTTAGTAATCACTTCAAAATTTAAGTTAGCAATGTTCCACTGTTAAATGAGCTAACATTATGTGAAAATAATCAGCTAATCTATCAGTTTTACTTGAACAGTTCTAACTGCATTCATCTTATCAAATTAATTTTACAAAATTACCTTTACTACAATACGTTTTAATAAATGTTTTTTATTTAAAAATTGTTATTATTATGTTTCGCTGCATGAAATGTGACTGTGGGCCTGTTCTACATTTAGATCTTTGTTATTTTCCAGTACAATTATCTCACAGATCTATATAAGTTCTTTGTGATTGTTGCTATGGTGACAACTATACTGAATGAGTGTATAAGACTGTATCTGGGTTACATAGGAAACCTCACTGAGAAGGTAAGAATAGTTTGCTAAGAAGTCTGGGTGTGAACATTTTATCTTTTTTCAACTTATATAAAACATTATAAAGATTATGAAGTTCCTTATTTTTAATCAATCTAAATTTTAATTTAATTTCAATCTACATTTTTTAACTAATATTTTAAGAAATATCCAATTAATTGCAAATATATATTTAAAATATTAATAAATAAATACATTAAATTATGAAATAATGTTTTTAAATATGAAATTAAATACTTTAAAGTTAAGTATCAAAAAATTTTGAAATTTTAAACTAGGGCATTTTTAAAGTTGTGGTCTAGATGTTACTCCCTCGGCAGTTTTTTAATGTCAGTTCTGCCTCCTCTCTAAGGCAGTCCGCACACAGGTCGTTGCCTATGCTACGCGTGAGAGAGGCGTTTGACAATCGTCAGGCGTGGAAAATAACGATTTTCGTTTCCCTCGTTCTACGTCCGCACACTGGTCGTCAAGGAATCGAAAGTATGCTCCAGTCCAACTTTCAGGGTTATGTTTACAACGTCAATCATTATAATTTCTTGTGAACTTGATTGTTTTAAATATGAGTTATAGAACTGATGTATTTTATAATACGTTATAAGATTTGCTTTGATGTTAGAAAGTGTATATAAATACATCCTTTTATTAGCAATATATTTGTTTATACAATTTTAAAGAAGAGCTACCTATTCGTTTAACTTAGGAAACATTCATATAACATATAAACGTTATTAATTTCTTCACTATAATACAATAACTTCTAAATCATTTGATCTATTAATATAAAATAAAAAGAGATTAAAAGATAATATTTGTATCCTTCTTTAAATTTATAATAACATATATATACACAATTTTAACAAATATCGTAGGCCTACAGTTTTATAATATACGATATATATATAGAATAAGACTGTATTTAAAAAATACATAAATTATCTTTTGCCAATTTCCACCTACACTTACTCTACAACATTTTTTCTCGTATAACTAGGTTAATCATAAATTCCCTTTACTTTTCAACCTCCCCTTCGAATTGAATGTTTGCAACCACCCACGTGCGTAATCGTTAAGCTTGAGGGCTGCTCGCAGTGCACAACGCTTGAAACGCACCTACAACGAAACGACTACGCTTCTCACTCTTGACATCCCGTTAGCGGTCCCCCAATCGACCTAGGCAAAATCGACCAGGCGTACAAATAACGTTTCCTTGACAGTCTGTGTGCGGACTGCCTAAGAGTTTCCTATCACACTATTTCACTCATTTTAATTCGTCTTTGATTGGACCATTTGAATTTTATATTGTTGTGATTGGCTTTCCAATTTTACATATTTGCCAGTATTTTTAGCATGTTTGCACTTGTTGATTCACACAGAATAATGCAAAGTTGTGTTTTTGTGTTTTAAGTAATTCAAGCAGGTACATCCGTTTTTAAAATATACAGGGTGGTTATAAATTATTGTACACATTTTAAGATTGAATAAATAAATAACCAATCGACTTAAAAACATGAAAATTGTTTTATTAAATAGCAAATTTAAAACAGTTTTATTACCAATGAAGGACAAAAAGATTACTGTTACTCATACTTTTACAAGGAAACTAAACTAATTCCACGTGCTCTCCGAGGTTTGCACGCAAAGTTTGTAGTCTAAATTCAACCTCACACCATGTGTTTCTGAGCATTGCTGGAGTTATGCTTCCAATAACCTCTCGAACTCTATTCTTGAGTTCCTCAATATCTTGAACTTTTTTGGCGAAGACTCTGTCCTTGACATAGCCCCACAAAAAAAAGTCTAAGGGTGTAATGTCTGGGGAACGTGGAGGCCAAGGAATTGGACCATCCCGTCCAATCCAACGACCAGGAAACGTGTTATTTAGGTAGTCACGTACTATCTTACCCCAGTGTGGAGGGGCACCATCTTGCTGCCAGTAAACATTTGGTTGTCTATGCTCAATTTGCGGTATTGCAAAAAGTTCAAGCATGTCGAGGTATACCTCTTTAGTGACTGTCGGTTCTGCGAAGAAAAAGGGTCCTATCACTTCATCTATAGCCAATGCACACCAAACGTTTATTTTAGGGCTGTCTCTTTCTTGTTCTCGAACATTATGAGGATTTTCAGTACCCCAAATCCTACAATTCTGTCTATTCACCTTACCAGAAACATGAAAGGTTGCTTCATCAGAAAAAATTACTTTTTTCAAGAAATTGCTTTCTCCAATGTTTATTGTTTGTTCTTCGAGGTCAAGTAATCTAACAGCAAAATCGTAGCGTCGAGGTTTATCGTTAGGTTTTAGTTCATGTAATAACTGAATTTTGTATGGATGGAGCTTAAGGTGTTTGTGCAAAATTTTTAAGACTGTTGATCGAGGTAATCCTAATTCCAAATTTGCACTCCTAGTAGACTTACCAGGGCTCCTCGTAAACAATTCTCTTACTTGATCAACAATAGCTTCAGAAACTGGAGGTCTACCAGCACCTTTTCTATGTTGGACACTTCCCGTCTGTTCAAACTGCCTATACCAGCGTTTTATAGAATTGTTACTCGGAGGATTGCGGCCATACTCTAAACGAAACCTTCTTTGAACAGTTATTACAGATCTGCTTTCATTAAACCAAAGAACACACCTTGCTTTTTCTTGCACACTAGCCATTTTGATACTGAGGTTAGTTTAGTGTTTGTTTAGTCAACTGTAATTAACAGCTGGTGTGGAAAGATCCATTGTTGACCAGCTGACTATGTCACAACACAAGTCATTAAGAAGAATCATACCTTACACCCACAGTTTAAGTGACATTTTTACTTTCTTTTTATAACTACTTTTTATAATTATTGTAATGTGTACAATTATTAATTTTCAGTCAGTATATAAAACTGTTTTAAATTTGCAATTTAATAAAACAATTCCCATGTTTTTAAGTCGATTGGTTATTTATTTATTCAATCTTAAAATGTGTACAATAATTTATAACCACCCTGTACATTAGGTATTACATTACTCACAAATCTAGTCTTGCCTGTTTATATAGATTTATTTATTATGTCCTTTAGTTTAAATTTATTTAAATTTTATAGTATCAAAAATTGGTTATATATAATATTTATATATTAGGAGTTCCTGCGTCATTTACATCGTTATAGGCTGATTTGGAACCATAGTTACTTCAAAATCTATTTTATTTGGCTTTAAATAATATAGTTTTAGATAAACAAAGAAGGTTTGGTAATGTACTCAAATGAAAAAATTAGATACTGTAATAAAAACGACAGAAATAAATCCTCTGAAGTTTTTTCATGCTCTCTTTTTTTAATTGATTGTCTAGCCTCTTCTTTATTTGAATACCGTTGAGATACCCTCTTTTCAATTTCCGACCTATTTAATGCAGACAGTCACTTCCCTAATACCTCAATCACTTGCCACTTTTCTTATTGAATCACCTCCACCTAATCGTTGAATTGCTTCCTATTTTTTATTTAAAGATGAAACAACACGCTTTCGCTTTCCACTCATAATGAAAGTTTAACACCGACACCGACTAAAAACAAAAGAACAAAATACAGTAGCAGGGGGAAGAAACAATTCGTGGGAATGGATGGTAAGTCCTAAATACGATGCCACGAGGAGGGGAGTGTATTACAGGCCCAAGACCGCTTCGTCATTCACTATACTACCCGTTCGCTAAAGGTCACCATTCTATTGCGTTGGGTAAGGAGAGGAAATGTTTTCAAGATGTACAAGGCCAACAACAGTTTTTTCTTCTTTCTGTTCAATCTAACACAAAAAAGTTTTTATTATAAATTCACTTATTGAGAAATCCTCTCAAGCTATGAATCTTTATCGAAATCAATTCAGTTAACATAAATTTATCTGTAAACTAACAGAATTGATTTTGACAAGTTCTACTGTAATTTGAACTACAGAGTTTGTTCTTAATGGTTTTAAATTTACTGTGTATGATATGGTGTGAAAGTAACATGATAGGAACCTGAACAGTATACTCAAACGTTATAATTTTACAGATTCCAGAAATGGCTGCTTTTTGGATGTTATCCATTCTGCTTCAAACGCCACTGCAATTGTTTTTCCTTCTCAACACAGCATTACTGCCCAGCATTTTAGAATATGTGACACAAAGTGTTATGATTATTTTATTAATAATACAATTAGTTACAGGGTTTGTAGCGTTAAGAGATGCTGCCAAACATTTGGCTGAAAAGTTTCACATTTCTCAATTCCAAATTAGTAATGACTGATCGATCAAGTCAGCATATGAACAAGTTTGACATACTTAAAAAGTAAGCCAGAAAGTAATAAGTTGTTACTTGTAAACTGTGAATAATGTTTTAGTTTTTACAAACTGTAATCATCTTGCAAGTCTTGACTCGGAATCGATTTGGAATTTCAATGCTTTTAGATTTGTCTTGTTGTTTTTGTGGTATAATTTATGTATGTATCAAGTTACAAGTTTTCGTATTATCTGGAAATGCACTAAAATTTTAATGAGTGATTCAATATCAAATTTTGTTTATACAAGTTTCTTTATGATATGGAACTGAAATTTTACCGAGTATTTACATAGGAAATTTTAATAAAGTTATGAGATCGTCGAGAACAGCTTGGCCAGGCTCATTGTAATGCTGCAAGATAACAAGTTGGCTATATTTTTATAAATGACTAGCTGAATACCCGTGCTTCGCTACGGGGAATTTTTTTGCATCACTATGTTACATAATTGTAATATTTTCTCCCATTTCTTTCACGAAAGTGAATTATTACATGTATTTTCAATTAGTTTATTGTTCATGGGGTGCGTCAATTGTAAAATAAATTTAGCTTAAAAAATTAACATACAACTAAAAATAATATGTAAATGAAAATTATAAAAAATAAAACACTTATGAAAAAAATCACTTTTCCTGAAAATAGCAATAGGCCTATTATCTGTTTACAAATTTAATCAATTTTCTATTTGATTTTATAATGAAGGTTTTTTGTAAGAAAACAATAAACTAATTCTATAAAAACTAAAGGTTATAACATATAAAATATCTATACTATTAATGCAACACTGCTTACCGTACTATCGTAGATATTAACAAACTAACCTAAAAAAATTACACATTTATTATTAATGTGTTATTCTGGTTGCTATGGTAATATTTCGAAATGCTTTCAAGAAACATGTGTTGATTTTATAGGCCTAACCTAAAATTGTGTTAAACCTTTGGTCCAAATCAGCTGTTTTATTTATAATGTGTAACAATATATATTATGTTGAATTATATTAGATGTTTGAATTATATTACAGTTCATTGATTTTTCCTTTGTGTTTGTCTTTATTTTGTTAAACCAACCTAAATAAGTTGTTGGCTGTGAAAAATAATTAACTAATTCTAATATGCTAATTTTATTGCTATGATAATGAAAGTAAATGTATTAAAAAACGTTATTTTGGTTTAATATAAACAGGCCACCCCTAGAATTGTGTTGCTAAGCATTTGATACGAATCAGCTGTTTCATCTGTTATAGAGCTTTGGGTAGGGGAGTGATGAATTTTCGCATTTCTACCCTTTAAATTCAAAATTTTGCAAAATCCTTTCTTAGTGCGCCTCTACATTATTGGACGGATGCACCTTCCAAATTTCAAGTCTCTAGCTTTAATAGAATCGGCTCTGCATTAATCGTCAGTCAGGACATTGCATTATATATAGAGAGATATAAATGATTATTTTAAATCTGTCATATTAATAATTGACACCAATTTGTGTTCATGGAGGTAGACTTCAGTGTTTGCAAATAACTGTTACTGCTCTCTTTTAATTCCAAAACGTTGTTTTGAATTACTGTTCAGTACTTAAAAATGTAGTGAAGATGGACGTCTTAACAAGCCCTCTAACTTGTGGCGCTTTCCTGCCTCTATACAGCTCAGTCCACATTTAACTCTAGCTAAACATATCAACCATTACGAATACATGTCATACAGGCAGACAATATGCTCCTTTCGTTGTTTATGGACGGCAACAAATAAAACTCTGCCATTTGGGGAATTAAAAACCATCAGTAACTTATGAACTTAAATTATCAAACCCAAAATTTTTTGAGTGGTGTGAAGTGGAGTACAACGTGATAAGGTATTCTGCACGTTTATATTTTCAGAAACAAGTGTTGGTGCTGCTATTTAGGAGTTTTTGCTAACAAAATGGAGTCATAATTGTTTTGTTTTTGCTATATGGACTGGTCTATACTAATATTATAAAGAGGTTAAGTTTGTTTGTGTGTTTGTTTGTATGTAGGGGGTAATCTCTGGCACTACTGAACCGATTGAAAAATTGGTTTTATTAATAAAAAGCTACACTATCCCTGAGTAACATAGGCTATAATTCATTTCGATAAAAACCTTTTTGTATTTCAATATTTGTAAATTTAGTCGGAAAAAATTCTTAGGTTAGGATTAGAATGATAAACCAACACATGTATTTACATTTATTACCATAGCAACCAATTGAATAAAATAACAGATAATATAGCTGATTGATCCAATATTTCCATTAACAGCTGATTTCAAAATTTGAAGCAATTATTTTTGTATTTCTAGCTTTTAGGTTAGGGTTTTAAAGACGTGTGTAGACCTGAGCCTTGCTGGTTCTTTTAACCATTAATATAACTGCTTTTATAAAATATAAGAAATAATTTAATTTGAACCTTTAACATTATTTACGACTTAGTTTTGAGGTTATCCTACACCTTTATTGTAAATAAAACATACCATATGTTTTTATAAGGTTCCATTGGGGGTTGGCGTGCGGAGCACGCAGGGGTCTCCCCTAGTTATATATAAATGTAAAAGTAGTCCAACTTCATACATAGAGCACTTACTATTCCCATGAAACTATCATATTTCAATCATGAAATTAAAACTATAAAACAAATTACAGAGTCTCAAATGGATTTAACCACAATATCATAGACAAAATATTAAAACGTAAAAATAAAACTTGCAAATTATCTAAAAAGGAATATATTAAATATATAAGCATGGAATACCACGGACTATTGGACAATGTTGCAAGTAGAATTTTTAAAAAACAAAGATATACACTAGCTTTCAAAACTAATAATATCTTAGACAAAGCAATAATACCCAAAAATGAAATAAAATGCCCTTTCAATTCAAGTGGGATTTATAAAATAATTTGGGATGATTGCCCTAAACTCTATATCAGCCAAACAGGAAGATCGTTTAAAACTAGATTTAAGGAACACATACTGAAAAGAAACTTTAACCCGGTTAAATCAAAATTTGCAGAGCACCTTTTAGAAACAGGCCACAGTTATTATAATATACAAAATACAAATATTACACAACTGTTCCAAGGGGCGAATCATGAATGTCTTAGAGAAGTTCCAAATATACAGACATACTATTATCGACCCATCTACAATGTTAAGTGAAAAAATACAGTTCCAATCAAACACCATATTCGACAGCATTCTTAGTTACAACCCCTTCAGGAAGAAAGCACATAAGATCTATCAGTACAGTCCAAGTAATGAACGGGTGAACACGTTGCGTGATTTTCTCAATACATTCCACTCGCTGGTTCTGGGTCAGACTATGTTGCCTGCTGGCGATTTTACCAGCGGCTAGTTAGTAGCGGCTGCTAAACAGCCTAGTGTGACCGCGCCTTAACTATAGATGGTACTGTAGTAATTTTTAAATCTACTTCCTATCAGTAGAAAAGATGCTACAAAAGGTTAATAATACATGAAACTTTATAAATTTCATAAATATATATATATATTTTAAAGTGCAATGAAAATCAAAAATAACAAACACAGCAATTAAACATAATATCACAGTGCTAGTCAGATAGATAAATTGCATAAATATAAGAAACTAATAATGTGCTATTTAAAATTACATTTCCTGTATACAATTTCCATTTTATACAACTAAATTTCATTATTCAATGCAATCTTAATTCTATATTTTTTATATAATCAAATTTAACACTTAAATACTTTATATAATTTAGTTTCAATTATACAAATTTATAAAAAAACACTTTGTAAGAAGAGTAAACAAAAATTTAATTTGTTTGAGCATGCATTATGCAAATATGGACACTTTTCCTTTCTAAAACTAAATTAGCTGCACACATGAACTAGGAAGACAAAAATAAATGTTTCTGTACATCCGTTATGAAATTGACAATTAAAGAAGTATAATCCCTTCTCGATGTCCTGGCAGTGAGGGTTAAAGTTTTGTGCAAGATAAATAAAAACTTTGAAAACGCCTTAAAAAATGACATCGGATAAGTTACTTTTGGATATCTTTTCCCCTAAAAAATAATTTCATTTCAAATGTTACTTTATTAGAAATAATGATCGGCAAAGCTGCCTGTTTGTGTATAGTGTATCTTGTTCCACTAATAACAGTGTTAGTGGATCACAACCATTGTGTTTTTCTGTTAGTAGTGAAAGTCAACCTACTAAGCCATATAGTTAAACAAAAAAGATAATACATTTGAACTTGGTTTTAACTGTCTCAGCTAATGCGTCCAACTCGGAGCATCTTTTTTTAGGTCCGGTCATCTTTTACATTATTAAAACCCGTTTTAGCGTCAATAAATATTCTAACCACTCGGTTGTAACGTCATAAATCTACAAAATATCAACGTCAAACTCAGAATTCAGTTTTCTCAGAACTCGAAAAATGTTAGAATTCCCCTTTTCCTTTGATTTCGGGCCGCCTATTTTCTACCTCCTCGGAATCAAACAGCAAAATAAACAATCTACGTATTTTTTTCACACGTAAAACCTCCAGCGGCGCATTAAAGTCAGTAGAGGGGGGCGGGGTTCCACTACAAGCAACACTGCTAACTCTCCCACCCCTCCTAAGGAACAATTCACACGGTAAGCGATGACAGTCGTGGTAAGCGATGACAGTCGTGCACTGGGTGTAACTAAACCCATGACCTTGCTGGGAAAGTGTTGACACAATAGAAAAGCGCAGCGAGACTCAATTGTATAGTCTGGCGAGACATTTACGTAGTTGTGATCAGACAGTTGTCCCCTTTCCCACACTTTAAAATTGTTGCGTGTTTTTTAATACAGTAAGTTAATGTTTTAATACGTACCGTAATTTTAGTGTTTTTAATACAGTTTGTTAATACACACTACATGTATTTACTCATTAAAACTTTAAACATTAACCAATGTTACCTAATTTATAATTGTAGGTCCCCTCAGGTCGCATTATCGGGACCCTACTGTACATTAAAAGAAAAGTATAGTGTTTATCTTTTTAATAAACGTCATGAATAATGTTGCCAATAATAGTAATACTGTATTACTGTTTGTCCTTTCACTCAAGGTTACAAAAATACGATTTCCTGTTGGTACATCTTTATAACGTCACTCAAACGTAGTGTCAACATTTGTTCGGTCCCTTCGTTGACGCTATAACCAAGTTCAACTGTAATCATAGTTATTTTTAAACTCAAATTAAGGTATTCGCTGCTCTTTTGCAAACCTTATGGTCACCACTGTTGTTTTATCAATCTGTTTTATCGGTTTTAATACTTTGAACGGAATAGACTAAGCTGTGCACTTCAACCTGACTACAAACCAAATATTTTTATATACGGACTTCCAAATTGATTGTATTGTACTTTATTATATATATATATTAGTGACCTGGATACTGGAAAAATGAATTCATTATTCCAAATTAACTTACATCAGCGATTAATCTTTTTCTTGTTATGATAAAATAAAAAACTACTTTATGGAATTGAATTGAAAGAATTTTTATACATAAATGATTTGTTTATGTGCGTTAAATATATGATACATTTTAAAATAACAAGAATAAATTATATTACAAAAACTTCACATACAAATTATGATTTTTCTAAAACTAATCAGAAGCAACCTCTATAGCATACACAACTGATGGACATGTAGAGAAACATTGATACCGTACAAAATCAGGGCAAGTATGACTGGCCGATAGTGACTCATGTTACTTTTGCAGAAGCGTTAGTGAAACTGTAGCAGTTATTACACACAAACTGTTGAGAGAATTTTCAGTCTGATTTAAGCCATGGCTATGGGAGTAGTAAGCTTACTTATTGACACTGCTTTTCTTAGCTATTTTGCCATTAAATATTCCTTGAAAAAAACAACGAGTTCATCCACTTATCAGCGACAGACTTTTAGAAACTTGGATGTTATTCTAGCTGTGGGATCCTTATTGAGGCGGTTTAAAAAGAATTAGTAATCCGCTTAGATATGGCAAGTCAGGTGAACAATTATATACGCACTCCTTTACGGGCGAACTAGTCTTATCAAAAACTTGAGGAGCAATATCACAAAACTCGTGAATCTAGTTTTGAAGCAACATCCTTTATGAACTGCATTATTCTAATAAATGCTATGTTGGAGCCTGATATTATGTATTGGGAACAGTTGAGTGACTTTCTGCAAACAAAATTGTATCTAAACAAAATTGTACCCCATGAACCAAGTAGCAGCTATCATTAAACCTGCCCTTTTTGCAATTCCAGAAGGTTCTGAAGACAATTTTTATACATAAAACTCTCTCGTTCCAGATATTCGTTCCAGGTGCCTCACTGATGACCGGGAATCAAAATTGCTTAAGATATGGAATGTAATTACATTTATATAATACTAGCTGACCCGTACGGCGTTGCCCGTGGTGGTTGGTATTTTCAGTCTTTTTAACGTAAGTGTATTCTTTTTAAGTGTTCAGTCAGTGAGTGGTATTTGGCTTTTATATATATAGATCTTAAATAATAAAAGCACTATTGTCATAATAATAAAAGATCTGAAATTATGATTTTAGTAACTTTGATACCCCCAAACCCCTCCTAAAATTTTGAAATTTTTCATACCCTTTCTTAGTGAGCACCTACGGCCCTAGAGGAAGCTACATACCAAATTTCATTCCAATCCGTTTGGTAGTTTTAAAGAAATTGTGATTTAATAACTTTGATCCCCCCAAACCCCCCTAAAATTTCGAATTTTTTAAAACCCTTTCTTAGCGAGCGCCTATGGCCCTAGAGGAAGCTACATACCAAATTTCATTCCAATCTGTTCGGTAATTTTGGAGAAATCGTGATTTAGTAATTTTTACCCCCCAAAACCCCCTAAAATTTCCAACTTTTTTACCCTTTTTTAGTGATCACTTATGGTCCTAGAGTGTAACGTCCATCAACAACTCCTATCATTTAACCTTTACCGACAATTCCAAACAGTTATCCTTTTCTCCGCCAGATGTCGACTCCGTACGGTATCTGTAGTCATACATAACTGAACCTTGTAATCCGACAACGATCAGCTGTTCTCTATCTACTCAGTTAAAATTTCGCCTTGTCATGAGTTGGTGTAAAGCGTCGGCCATTAGACCGTTACTTTCAGACGCTGTTGAGTGTTCGTAATGTTGCCGAACTTTAAATAATTTGATCGGGGTAACGTGTGTCGCTGAAGAACATGAACTTCTAAACCTTTTGTTTTCGCATACCAGGTACAATATTTCAGCTTTACCTTAATGATTATAAGATATTACTTGTAAAACTTAATTAGGTTATTTCCACTCTTGGTTCATGTACAACTTCCTAACTCATTTTGTTCAATTTATTAGAGAAACCTATATATTTCTTTTTTACAACAGCCTAAACTTAAATGTAATTCTTACAGCCTAAATTTTAAATGTAAATCTTACAGCCTACAAAAAACTATAAAGCCGATATCATTTTTGTTATTGTTAAAGCCTAAAAATATTTCCACAAGCAAGCCTAAAGTGTTATGCATTAATTAACTATAACTGTGTAGTATGTCTACAGTGTAACAGATATTGAAAACTTTTAATAAGCTATAAGCAGAATATATGGCTGATATGTAACTAAACGTTAACATTTCTTTTATGTTACCATGTGGCTTACCTAACATGTACAGACAGTGTTATGCAACATTACGCATGTTATATTAACAATCACCATCTATGTAGCAATTTGCTATTTATGCTACAAAATTTAATAAAAACAGTCAACTCAAAGAACTATCATTTTATGCTTATTTAAATAACTGCAAGTTTTCTAAAAAGGAAATTGTTATCTGTGTTATACAGTTAAACTGGTCCAAGTGCAGGAGATGTTTAATGCAATGAGATAACCTGCTACTACTACTATTAGAAAAGGCCTACCTTGCAACTGAAAAATGGAATACATAATCAAAATATTTTCTACTGAGTTTTAATTAGAGACAGAAGTTAATTTAAAAATGAGAACTATCTGCATTTGTTCTTTTGTTATGTTAAGTGTTAAATAGGCTGTATTTTTGAAAATAATTTTTGCACATGTGTACTATTTAGGATATGTTAGTGTTAAATAAATTGGGAGGAGCAAGCTAGCACATTTCGGACTTCAGCCCTAAGGGCTACACTTTAGAAATTTTACATCTTTTTTTTATATATATAGAGAGACGTCTCATAATAAATTTTGTCTATTTATTTAATTATATAATTACCTTTTAGGGTTGGCCAACGACATATATATATATATTTCTTTTCTTAAAACAAATCCATGGTATTTCATGTTAAAACTTTGTAACTTGTAAATTTTTGTATAATTTCCGTAATTATTATTAAAAGGGAGGGTTTTTTGAATTTTACTTTTGGGAAGGGTTTTTAAATTAAATTTAATAAAATATATATGTTTTCTTTTTTTAATCTCAATCTTTCTTTGTATTAAGGGCATGTTAATTATCTTTTGTATTAAGGGCGTATAAACTTTTATTTAATTTGGTTAATAAACCTAAAATTATACATAATTCTATGGTTTATTGAGGTAACCTTAGGTATCCTGTGCATTGTAAGAGATAAGCTGAAATATTCCTACTTTGGTGATATTAGATTCTAAGGTAAGTCTTGAACAGTACCAATCTATGTGGCCCAGTATCGTTTCCGTTCCCTTAATTATTCTTTTTGTAAGATTGGTACAAGAGGAAGCTACATACCAAATTTAATTCCAATCCGTTGGGTAGTTTTGAAGAAATCGTTTTTTAATAACTTTGACCCGCCCCCTAAAATTTCGAATTTTTTCAAACCCTTTCTTAGTGAGCACCTATGGCCCTAGAGGAAGCTACATACCAAATTTCATTTCAATCCGTTTGTTAGTTTTTGAGAAATCGTGATGAATGATTGAGTGAGTGATATTTCGCTTTTACATATATAGATAATGTTTTGTATACATTGTAGCAGTTCCACATTAATCCCATTTCTAACCTGCCAAGACCCAGCAGTGTTCCGTTTGGCTGTTTATCCAAGTACGCGAAGTTCACTTGGTGTCACAGGGCACAACTGCAAAAATGACTTGAGTCACTCGTCTTCACCAGGCCTGAATATAATATGAACCCTCACTGCTGCCTACATGTTTAATACTAATTTGTATACAAGAATCAACCTATAATATAACAAATACTGTATTTTAAGTACTTTACTAGAATAGTTTAACTATTATTGGAATGTTATTTTTGATTTAGTTACAGTACAAGGTCTTTTTAAATCCGGCACGACTTGGACCCTTTGGGTAAACATCGCATACTCTCGGACGTGCGTTGGCCTTGGTCACTAACCGCCTTTTTTCAGTCTGCTGAGAATCCATCTTAAATCATCGTACTGTTCTTGCTTGTTATTGCTATTTTATGTTTTTTTTTTGCTTTTTTTCTAATTCAGTTTTAGTATACTTTAGTTTAGCAATATTAAACTACTCATACATTTCCCTTAAAACTATATACAGTAGAACCTCGATTATCCTAGGTAATGTGAAATGAGGTTACCTCGAATAAGCGAAATCTCGGATAACACGGACTTTGTCGAAAATCAAGAGGGAAACGTATGGTAAACTGGTAAAACATGGTCAAAGATGTGAAAAAGGCATATACTGTATTATCAAATGAAAAACTAACGTACAAATAAAAAATTTATTCTCCAAAGACACAATAGTCCTTTTGCGTTCAGCCCTCATCACGTAATCACAAACAAATCAAAACAAACTGTTCACTAACACAATGAAAAAGAACCTAAGGTCAGTAGCAGACGATCCATGAGGGCCGCCCCCTCCCACCACCATATTCCTTTGTGCACTGTTTCTATTTTTACACTACCGGTTTTAACTGCCATTGCCGTAACACAGCGAGTTTGAGTTTTATTGAACAATGTGACATTTAGTGTACATACTGTAATTCGTCTTATTAGCGAATTTCCATAGGAAAAATGAGCTATTGCAGTGGCCCTTATGGTAAGACCCAAGGTCGTGAGTAGCAAATGAGCACCAATCATGGTCCCCAGAACATGTTTTGGGGTGTCATTACAAATCATATATATATATATATATATATGTATATATGTGTTCACACTCTAGCGGTTGCATTTTAAGTCCGATTTGGTCCAAATTTGGTACACATGTTGGTTGTCTATGCCGCTCGGACAAGTTCGTTAGCCAAAAAAATCCAGCAAACGGAAGTACGTTTTTTGACCGGAAGTGACTATTTTTTGAGATTTTTACTACGAGAATGAAATTTTTTAAAAGTTTTTTCTAAAAATAAAATGTAGCATGTTATTCTGCACATTTTGTTTTTTTACGCGACCTTATAGCTCACTTGGTTCCCCCAAAATCGATCAAAACGTAAAATACCATAAAAGTACCCGGTTCGAAGCCAAGTGCAAACTCGGCAAGCCACTAGGCGGAAACTAATTCTACTAATATATTGCGTACACACATTCAGCTGTTCAACGCCTTCGTGAGTAGACCTATTTCTCAAATTGTTGGTTGAAACCCTAAAACATAGGCCTATAAACTTAATTTTGGAAATTTGCTCAACTCACGTCAGCGGTTCAGCTGCATGGTCGAATTATTCTAATTATAAAAAAGCATTAACAAAATTATATTGATGATATACAAAGCATTGGAATTACTGTATTGTACAGTATTTAATAATGATTAAAAACTGTGCGTTTTATTTACCGGAACCCTTTATGACGAAACCGTGTGTGACTAATAAGTACAGTAGATTTATCGCTACAAACAGATTTCACTTTGCACGGAGCACGGTACTTTAACCCTAGCACTGGCATCGTCAAAGCTAAAATTGAAAAGCCTGTTTATAGCGTTTTGCAAGCATATTTTTAAAAGTTCGTCAAAAATAGTAAATGAACCCCAATCCAAAAGTGTTCAATAGCTTTTTTGTAGAAGAAACTTCAAAGAATTCAAATATGCCACTAAAAAATAGTTTCTTTCGAAATTGTAAACGTTATAAGCTCAAGAAACAAAAAATGTTCAGTAACGAAAGGAAAAAGTTCAACCTTAGGAATACTTAACAAGTAGTAAACATTTTTTGTATTTTTTTCGTAAGCGTAAAAAAGTTTTGTAATTTAGTTCTAAATAGAACTGTATAAAAACATTTATCAATTTCAAATTTCTTATTTTGAAAAAAAAAGTTTTTATGTTCCAAATACACGACTGCTAACAAACCTAGGCCTAGATTGTAACGTAATTTACTAATATATGCTTTGCCCAAAAATGAAATATTATTATAACAAAGTGTAGAGGATAAATAAAAGAAAAGAACGGTATAATTGTCTTTCCTTAGTTCACAAAAGTGTTTGAGTTATCTTTATTTGAATAACAAAATGACATGAATCAAATGACATTTTGCCGTCGGTAAAGGTCTTACAAGAAGGGTGCTTTGAATTACGTGGGAACGAGACGGAGCAATCGGTCATAACAGATCGCTCTAATCATGTACTTTTCACTACTGTATAGACAAACAAAAAACTGGTTTATTCTAGTTCAATTCCCACTGTTAGAAAGGTCAGTCATTTCTCTACAAAATGGTGTAAAACAATCTGTCAAAACATTTGATATAGTAGGCGTAATATCTCTTGACAAATGGGCTGTTTTATTGGTTGAAAACCTGTCCAATCGCAAGGGTTTACAGACATTGTATGAATAAATCCTGTAAAATAGTGACATCTGATTGGAAGGCACCATTAGAAAGATAAAATCTTGAAGAATCCAATGGTAGCTTTATAATCTTGATATAAATACTTCAGTAGGGGGGTTTCAACATTGAAGAAGTGGGAAATAACAGTACAATTGTATGCAGATTCGCCCGTAGAAATAGCTGTAGCACGATATGCATATTTTAAAACGATGATTACGTATGTAGACATACATTTTACGAAAAAGTTGTAAATACAAAAATTAAAGTTTAATTCATTTCCTTTCCAATGGTGCCAGTTTTATTACGATTGGATAATTTTAAGTGGATTAAATTATTGATTATGCAAATATATGCAAATTCTCGCTAAGGTTCGAGCGGGTTGCATTTGCGCCCGAGAGACTGCAGTCTGCCACTTTGAGGGTTAACACATGCACCTACCGCAACCGAACTTTTTTTGACTTCCTTAGTTAACCCGGAACTCGGTTATTCGGGGCTTGGGTAACCGCGGCTTTACTGTATTACAATGTTCTTTAAGCTTATAAATTTAACCAGTGCAAGTAATCAGCACCAAGTGACTCTTGCAACTGAGTAAAAACTAAACACCGTTATAAGGCAAGAAACTGCATCATGCATAATTCCAATATAGGGCTGTCAGTTTACTGGTCAGGCTGTACTCATAAAAAAAATTGACCATGGACTTATGTTAAAAAAGCGTAAACAGTGGTTCGGCGCACAAACATCGGAAGGTAACCCTGAGACCACGATCATTGTAATTGAAAAGGAAAACAATTTCACCGCGAAATGAACATCCTAGATAAAGAATGTGTGCTTTCGAATGGTTGACTTAAAAATTTAAGTTTCAGTATAGAATCCGTAGCTGAAATTGCAGTTGAAAATTATAGAGGAACTTGTAATAGCTGTGTTTCAGAGCACACTTTAGCACCAATCAAATTTACAATGCTTATAAAACCAAATACAGTACAACCTCGATAATTCGAGCTAATTGGGGTTGACTGTACCTCGAACTATAAAAGCTCGGAATACACAGAGAAATGGACAAAAATAAAGAATACTATATATATTTTAATGTTTTAATTAGTCAAAATATTAGAACATTTAATAGTAGAAAATGTTTCGAGTTTAGCTCTATTACGGCGCCATTTCCATGATACTTCACCAACACCGTACTCAGCTGCGGTTTCTTCAAGGTTTCACCATTGTCTAGTCTTTTCAAGGCCTCTAATTTAATTTTAATTGGCACAAACTTTGTTTTAGCTTTTTCGCTAATCGTTAAAAAAACAATCAAAATTAAAACTTTTAAAACACAAACACTTTCAACAGAAACAGTAAAGAATGCACTCCCTAATCGACAATGTTATACATAACACCGATATGCGTAGTGCGCGTACTTCCATTTAAACTGACTACTGAAATTGAGCTATTTTTAGAATAACAAGAGGGGGAGACAGTCAAGTACGGGGTGTATGTCTGAACTGACATGAGACAAAAGCGGCATCGGCGAGACCCAATGTTGACTCATTACCTACCTGCGAATTGTAGTGTGTCGCCAAGCCTGCCAAGTGAACGCAAGCCAGTCACTTCGATCCATTGTAACCTTCAAAAGACTAGTTACCATTTTAAACATGCAATGGGGTGGCGGTAACAAAGTAATTTTGTAGATGCGCTTTTATCGAAGTTTTAAAAGCTTTAAAATAGCAAAGAAAGCTGTTTTTGAAGTTATACTTCTTTGCGTTGTAATCAGGATGGGTGTCGGTCGAGAAACCGCGTCACGCGTTACGAGTAAAATCCGGAAAGTGCCTTTTTATACCTTTCTTCGTATATTCGTACACTTTTCTATACTTTAAAACGTCGGATTGATTTGAAACTTTGCACACTTATCAAGGACCTATGGCAATGCAATGTTAATTTTGTTGTGTGTAGTAAGTGAGCACTGATCATGGTCCCCAGAACACGACGTGATTTTCACCCCCTTCAAAAAATCGGATTGATTTGAAACTTTACACACTTATCAAGGACCGATGACAATACAATGTTAATTTTGTTGGTTGTAGTAAGTGAGCACTGATCATGGTCTCCAGAACACGACGTGATTTTCACCCCCTTCAAAAAGTCGGATTGATTTGAAACTTCGCATACTTATCAAGGACCGATGACAATGCAATATTAATTTTGTTGGGTGAAGTAAGTGAGCACTGATCATGGTCCCCAGAACACGTTTTCGGCAGTCATTAAAAATTTTATATACAGGGTGATTCACGACGATATGCAGAAACTTCGGGAGCTCATTCATTTTGTTGGGTGCAGTAAGTGAGCACTGATCATGGTGCCCCGACTAACTGTGACCAACCAAACAGATGCAACGATAGTATTCATAAGCGTATGTAACAAAGAAGGAAAAAATGGAGTATTAATTTTAAATTATGCCTCTAGTGTCGGTTAGGGTTTTTATAAAATAATAGGCTATCATCTGCAAAATAGTAGGGCTACTCTGAGTTAAGACTAGTTTTTCCCAAAATATATTAAATCAATAGTAGCCTCTACCTGTCTATAACATTGGATGGCGAAAGAAGTATAACTTCCACCGTCTGGTCCGACGCAGACACAATTTTCTTTTTTTAATTTTGCAAACACTGCTCGAAATACCCGGACCCTCGAACTACTGCGACTCGAATTATCGAGGTTCTACTGTAATGCTAAAAATTCATATTCATCGTTTTCTTTATTGATCGTGAATGTTAAAAACTGGTTTGGTCACGTATTTACAATGTTTGTGAAAGCTTAAAGTACAGCCAAATAGGTTATGTTTTTACTTTGTACGATTTATCTCGTTTATTTCCACTAAATTTTCAGACGTTTGGTAATCCATATCACCAGGGTCTCGATTGTGCCTGATCAAAGAAGTTGTACTGTAATATTTATTGTCTAATACAAAGTTTAATTAGGACAGAATAGCATTCATTAACTCTTAAAACGAGCTTGATTTCTTTTCATGCTGCTATTCAAAAAAATATATGTTTCCTAGCTATACGAATATAATTTAATATTTAATTAAGAAGAGTAACAATAAAATATCACAACTACTAGTTAAAGAGATTACTCATAGAGATTCAGGCACTATAGTTTCATAATGAGCAATGCGATTATTATTCTAAAAAACCTGTAGTAAATAAACCAACATAAACGTATCATGCTGTTTGACTTGGATCGAGGTTGTTCTCTTTATAAAATTGAGTTAAATTGTCAATATTTACTTTCAGCGTAGAAGTAAACAAAGCCATATCCCTGTAGAGAATACTTTCGGGAATGTTTGTATTGTCCAATGAGATAACTTTGACGAGCCTCCTTCTGTTGGGACATTGCTGTGAAAGTAACTGTGAACAGTAAATACAATATGTTTTTTTAGTAGAATATGTTAAAGCTATTTGTCTATGGTTTGTAAGAGGTTAGTGAAACAGCCCTAAGGGGGTGGTTTTGAGCCCCGTAACAGTACGCTGAAAAGTAATGCACTCATCCTTGTACAAAAAGAAATAGCATGATCGGGCGAAAAGTACATTAAAGCACAATTCTTAAGCTTCAAAATCATATATTTATTTTTCAACATAGTCACCGTTAAGACTTAACACATTTCTCCCAACGTGTAACAAGTTTTTTCCGTCACTGAAAATTTTTTCCGACTTCTCTCGAATCCAAGACTTGGTAGCTGCTTTAACCTCATCGTCTGAAGTATACTGATTACCCTTGATGTCTCTCTTGAGTAGAGGAAAAAACATTAAAATCGCAAGGCGCAAGATCGGGGGATTAAGGAGGGTGCGGAATCTGTTCAAACTTCAGGTTTTGCAGAAACTCTTCAGTTGCGCACTAGGTGTTTGGACAAGCGTCGTCATGTTGCAAGATCATTGGTGTCAGGCTGCTTCTAACACAACAAACTCGACATCGGAGGTGTTTTACCGAGAAGAATTTACTGTTGCGCCTCGTTCCAGATCCCTCGTTTCCAGATCAGCCACATAAACTCGGTGAGCATCACAAAAGAGTTTTTTTCCCGGATGGATGTGTTTTGAACTTTTACATCTGAGGAGAAAACGGATGTTGATATTCATCGCTCTCTATTTATCTTCCAGGTCGTAATGATGGACCGATGACTCAATATTCAAAAGAAAGTCGTCTCTTTCGTCACGGTAGTGCTGCAAAAGTTGCTTGCAGCATTCCAATCAGTTGTTTGTTCTCGTCAGTGAGACGGCATGGTACCCATACTGCACAGATTTTATGGTATCCCAATTGTTCAGTAATAAAGCCATCACGTTCCTGATATATTCCAATATGGTTTTCGATACCATGGCTTTTGAGTGATTCGTCGGTAATTTTGAATCAAGTCACACGAGTTTGCGATGTTTATTGTCTGTGGCAGTGGTCGGATGTCCGCTGCGTGTTTCATCAACAATTATGGCTTTTCCAAGCTCGCAACTATAAAATTTGACTACCCATCGATTTACAGCTATCAACAGCATCGTCACCATAAACAGGTCTTAAACGACGATGAATCGCAGTAGGAGTCACTTATTCAGCAGTTAAAAATTCGATAACAGAATGCAGTTTAACTCTCGTAGACGTAGCACTAGAACACGACTCCGTACTTCCGCTGCTCAAAATACACTGTATGAACGCAAGGCCTTCAAACTGCGCATGCGTATAGAGGGGGAATGTTACTTCCACATATGCCACCCGGTGCGCTTCTGAAAGTTATTTCGTTAGCGTTCTACAAGGATGTGTGCATTACTATTCAGCCTACCCTTGCATTAGACAGAATGGCACCAAAGTTAGTTTCATTCTTTTTAGAGGTCTCTTAAAGTTCTACCATTGGCATCTTAATAATTGTTAAAAATTTTAAACATTCATTATTTTTTGTGGGCTATTAAAATTGCAAAACAATATTTGTCTTATGCTGACATTTTCTAATGTGAAATGCCTAATTATGTTTTCCATTTAAAGATACATAAATTTTCATGTTTCCCATTCACTATGGAGTATTTCAGTAGTATACCCAAATTTTCTATATTTTGGCCACTAGAATGGAATCCTTTTGAATAACAACGTTAAGACTTTTATTTATAACACCATTAAAGGGGTACACTGCCAATTGAAATATTAAAATTTTGTTTTCATCAATAAATTAATATATGTTAAAATCGAGTCATTTATTTTTTTAAACACTTTGTATAGTAATTTGTTTTGTACCTTAAACAGCTGTTGGGCCATCCACCCGTGATGGCAATAAAGTGTTTCTTCGTAAGCTAACTTCAGAAGCGGTGATAAATCATCATAATCCCATTGAGCCTGAGAATCATCACTGCTGAGTATCAGTTCAAAAAATCGCTGGAAAAGATGTAAGCCTCTGTAATGAATTAAAAATTAAATTTTATTTGGCCATACTTTTCATTTAAATTTAATTAATGGTACTAAACATAGAACAACCTAAATGGTAAAGAAATGTTTCATCGACACCAAAAATATATACTGCTGTTTTTTACTAAACTAATAAAATAAACAAAAACGTATTCTATCTCCTTGATATCAATGTTGCAAGCATTGATTTTATTTGATTTATCGGTTTTTATGAGTTTTTATTTTATCTGTAAACATTACTTATGAGTCTCTTAGAAAACCAACTTAAATTTGCACAAAGACTTAAAAAATAAAGGAAGAAAATAGGTCAGCACATTTCGGATCCAGATCAGCAGAGCCTGCTATTCAGAGATTCCCACTTTTAGGACACTAGAAGTAAAAACCTAGAATTTGAAATAAGAGGAAAATTTATTTTGTTTTCAGCAACTCCTACAAGTTTGTTATATGAGGAATAGTCAATTTAAAAAGCGGGGTATGTCCTCAGGAAATGCCTACCCGACCAAACCACATGTACTTTATGTTTTTTTGGTGCATTCTCCGAAAATCGGGGTCCCACAGCTCTAAAATCCCGGCATCACCCCTAAAAATGAAAAAAACCACCCTTTTTAAGGTTTTTTTCACAACAACATTTATGACACCTGCAAATAATGCTATGGAATGCACAAATTATGATTAAAATTTATAAATTTAGTAGCCCATAGGAACCGACCAAGAAATGCACCACAAGGGTTCGCCGTAGGGGTTGAAACCACCCTTAATTTGATGCAAAATTAGAAAATAAAGTGTTTCCTCTATTTTTTGGTGGGAGGTGAAATGAACGGGGTCGTGAGATTATCTGAAGTAGTTTTCAACTCCTTGGAGGTGCAAACTACCCCCAAATTGCGTTCAAGTTCAGGGAAAATAGAAAATGAGATGAAATGAAAGCTTATTTTCTTTCTCGTTATTTCTAATAAACATCTTTGGACAGCAATAGTACAACATTTTGTCCTGAGGTCATATGGTATTTGGACTAGAAGAAATAACTTTGGATTTGTCTTTAGAAAATAAATACAGGCCAAAATAAACCAACATCACCTAGTTAATCTTAATATTCTCCAAATAATCATGATTTGGAGAAATGGTTTCAGACACAATAAAAACTAGAAATTACTTGGATCAATTTGAATATCAATTTACAAATGTATAAGCATTTAGATTCAGAATAATACCTTATTATACTTAAACAATTCAAGCTTATATATAATAGTTCCCATTTATCATCAAATTTATCAAGCGTTTAATCTATATATATATAAAAGCCAAATACCACTGACTCACTCATCACGAAATCTCAAAAACCACCGAACGGAATAGAATGAAATTTGGTATGTAGATTCATCTAGGGCCGTAGGTGCTCCCTAAGAAAGGTTTTAAAAAAACTCGAAATTTTAGGGGGGGTTTGGGTGGGTACAAAGTTACTAAAAATCCCCATAATAAATACATACTATAATATATTAATTGATATATTTTTTCGGTTGATATACATTTAACTTTGATTTGTCTGTCCGTGCAAAGCAGGATCGGGCCAGCTAGTATATAATATAGTGTTCATTCTGTATACATTTTAATAGAGCCCAATGGAGCCTAGAGATGTTTCATACTCGTAGATCTGTATCTCCAAACCTGGTAACAACAGAATTTTCTTTCATCTGTTATTCATGTTTTAAAACCAAGACACACATTTACATAAACTTTTATAATATAGGCATTACAGTAGAATCTTTATAATTCGAGTCGCAGTAGTTCGAGGGTCTGGGTATTTTGAGCTGTGTTTGCAAAATTAAAAAACAGATTTTTTAACTATTTTAAAAGTTTTTAAAACATTGATTGTAGCGCGCCTTCAAAATTACTTTGTTACCACCGCCCCATTGTACGTTTAAAATGCCAACTAGTCTATTAAAGGTGGCAATGGATCGAAGTGGCTGAGCTTGCGTTCACTTGGCGAGCTTGGTGAACCACAACTCACAGGTAATAAGTCAACATTAGGTCATGCCGACGACCCTTATATCTCACTTCAGCTCAGACATACACCCCGTACTTGACTGTGTCCCCTCTCTTGTTCTTCTAAAAATAGTTTAATTTTGATAATAAATGGTCAGTACGCGCGTTACTCATATCGGTGTTTTGTATAACATTGTCGATTAGTGAGTGCATTCTTTACTGTTTCTGTTTAAAGTGTTTTAGTTTTTAAGTTTTAAGTTTGATTGTATTTTGTAACGATGAGCAAAAAAGCTAAAAGAAAGTTTGCGCCAATTCAAATTAAATTAAAGGCCTTAAAAAGAATGGACTATGGTGAAACATTGAAAAAAACTTGCAGCTGAGTACGGTGTCGGTATGGGAATGGTGCCGTAATAGAGATAAACTCAAAACATTTTCTACTATTAAATGTTCTAATATTTCGACTAATTAAAACATGAAAAAATAAAGTATTTTTAATTTTTGTCCATTTCTCTGCGTATTCCGAGTTTTTTATAGTTCGAGGTACAGCCAGCCCCAATTAGCTCGAATTGTCGAGGTCTACTCTATGTGTAATTACCAAATGATAAAGAGCTAACGAGGTTGAATAAAACCATAATTATAATATTCAATGCAAACCAAGAATCCTTAAATAACAAGGTCAGTTATAATTGCGAAATAATGATTACTAAAAAAGAAATTGTAAGAAATTTTTCAAGCAATATTTAACCTGCAGTTCAACTGGATATGTACTTTAGAATAATCATATTTGTAAAAGTATTTTGTATTAATTTGTACTTACATTCTTACTGTTGGCCCTACAAGTTATTTTTATTCATCAAAACGAAATGAGTAAAGCACAAATGTCAAATTCTAACCTCTAGGTTTTAATTGAGCATTGACATTGCAAATAGGCCTAAACACAAATAAATATTACTTTGTTTGAAAACACAGTATCCCTACTTATAAGTTATTTTGGAACCACATGCTCATAAACTTGCCCTAACTTAGACGTTGGAATAAATAAGTTTAAGATTTGTGTGAGTTTTACAGTTCAAATCCAACTACTGGCATTGGCTAATTCCATATGTTATTCGATTCTCCTTTTTCATTACTCTACATTAATTAGCCTAAAGATTTAAAAAAAAAGTATGTAAAATATATTTGTATATATGGTTTTATTTAACTTTACTGCTCTGTTTATCTGAATCAAATCTTGCAATCAATGTTTAAGACATTTATACTGAACAGATTTATTCAAACTTTATACAAAAATTGTCTTCCTATATTATCAATGAAAATACAATAACTGTTTGCTTTTTTGTTATTGTCTTATGGACTGGATAAATATTATTATGATTATATAAATACCTTGTTATACTGCTCACAGTTCGATATCTCTTTATATCGGTTTGAGTACTAATCGAGCAATGAATGAGTGAACACTTGCGTAGGCCTATACAAAGGATTGGCACTGTGACATGTTTTTTTAAAAATATTTCTTATTCAAAGTGTTGAGATGTATGTTTATGTTGTGCATTATGTGTATTTTAGAGTTGACGCGCAATTAAATTGAGTGCAATAAGAACAAAAATTCGGTTTGACAATGCCTGAATAAAATAGGTGATAAAGAGATATCGGACTGCGAGCAGTGTAACAAGGTATTTCTATAATCTTATGAAAATACAATCTACATAGGCCTATATAAAAACAACCCCAACTTCTGGAGATGGTGGGAGCGAGTCATTTAAATATATAATACAACAAATGAACTAATTAACATATAATTTGAAAACAAACAAGTGAAAACAAATGCCATACAAATTATGTATCTAAGTTATGTATACGAGGTGAAAATGGGGTAACTACACTAACTGAATAAATATCAATTTTAATAACTTCCGATGCAGCTAAGGTGCTTTTTCCTTAAGTGATATGTAGGCAATACATTTATGCCTAGCACAATTGG
Source organism: Philaenus spumarius (assembly GCA_018207615.1). Classification (NCBI taxonomy): domain Eukaryota; kingdom Metazoa; phylum Arthropoda; class Insecta; order Hemiptera; family Aphrophoridae; genus Philaenus; species Philaenus spumarius. The sequence continues at coordinate 181,195 of JAGFPH010001543.1, forward strand.
CTGTGTTCACTTATATGCAGACAAAAATAAAACCATGTGGCGCCCATTAATGAATATAATGTGAACCAGTTGTCACAGGCATGCATTTACTTTTTAATTTTTAGTAGATCTATATAAATAAAATTGTAAATGTTTACTTGTCCAAAATCTCAAATCTCCGAAAGTTCTTCACCGATTACTTTCAAATTTGAACACAAAATTACTTTCGAATACAAGCATGTTTCTATAAACTAATGAAAAACAGCATCATCTATTAAACATAAAAACAACACAAAATATACTAAATATTTTACAGCAATGGAAGCACCATACTAAATAATAAACAAATATGTTTATTGTTGATACAGTAATCCGCTGTTTACTTTAATATTTCCATTAACAGCTGATTTCAAACTTAACTTTGAAGCAATTATTTTTGTTTCTAACTTTTAGGTTAGGTATTTCTTAAAGTGTAGACCTGAGCCATACTGGTTTTCTTAACCTTTATTATAACCGCTGTTATAAAATATCCGAAATAATTTGATTTGGGCATTTAACAATATTTACCATCTTATAGCTTTGAGGTTATTATTAACCTTACACCTTTATTATAAAAAAAACATAATTATGTGTATAGGAGGTCCCAACAGGGTTGGCGTGCGGAGCACTCAGGGGTCTCCCCTATTATTTAAATAAAACTATACTTTTTTAAAAGCTTTTTATTTATTTATTCTAAAAAGCTTATACTTTTCTTTTATTTTGTGTATTTGTGGATAGCAAAGGGTTATCATTAACTGACAATCAACTTATAATTTCTACTACATAACCATCCATATAATCGTCACCCTGGTTTGGGCATGGCACCTCAAAGTGTTGTAGTCAGGTATGCTAACACCTCAGCCAGAAATCTGCTTTTCACTTATAAAAAATAACTTTAAACAAATAAGTGCACTAACCTCTTAAGCCACAAAAGAGCATCTGTTGCCAAAATACCACCGTCTTTATTTTCACAAAGAATCATGTCTTGCAAGTATTTGAATCTTTCTTTCTCTTCTCCATACACTCTTGTTAATTTCTGAAAATATATATACATATATAACTATTCAGTTCATCAATAACAAAACCTAGATAGTAATATTACCTAAAAACTATTCAGTTTGCAAATGTTTACCTCAATATTCCCATTCATGTCATACTTCACAGCTACAAACACCTTACCGAACATATCTGAAAATTTAATAAAGTTAATAATTAAAATATGTAGGTACTACACTTAATATTTACAATAATTTTGCACATCCAAAACTTTAAAGTGCTGTTATATCCTGTCAACTATTTACTTATTTCGTATACTATGTTTCATCTGCGGAAAAACAGTTTTGTCTTACTAAACATATTCCACATCCAACAAAAACAACCAAAACTAATAAAAATACTAGCTGACCCGTGCGAAGCATTCGCATTCTAACTTACTTAAATCCCTGTTAATTAAAGTACACTATACTATACGATAATAAATATACAATTAATTAAAAATAGTAGTGTAGTGGCGTAACGGCAGCTCTCCAGCTGGGTATTGTTATCTTCAGTGTTGCCAACGCCAGGAAAATATCCCTACAACTTACTTGATCTTACATCACTGTTACTTTCGGATTCTTTATTTCTTTTTTTTTTCGTATAATTGTATTTTGTATATTTTTTCGGTGTAGCGGTTAAGGAAAGCTTTAAAATGATGCCTCATTCATGTAATTTGATGATGTATTAAGGAAATTATGGCGTACCGACAAAAAAATGGCCTTGAGAAATAATATATGTGATACTGTGACATATAAATGAAAATAATAGTGGGAAATTTGAAATTTGAATATTATTTTAATCTTATAAGATGGGTTAGATATTAAAATGATTAAACAGCTGATTAAAATCACATGTGTATGATCTAGATAATACAAATTTTTAATCTAGTTGGCAACAAAATTTGTAGTAACAACTAAATTGGTAAATATTTTTGAATTTATTCCGAAAAAATTCTAGAATCAACATGGTTAGATAAACCAATAATAAAGATTATTTATAAAAGAAAAGTGGGTAATTCTCTACAATTACTGGGTCAACTTTATATTGTATGATATTGTAGTTATAAAATATATTGAACAAGAACTAACGAAAAAACAAATAACTCAATGTTGGAAATGTTATATATAGGCAATAATTTATTTATTTTATGTTTACAAATGGGAAACATACTACGTCTAAAGAACTAACGAAAAAACTAAATGTCGGAAACCTTGTAGATAAGATCATCGAGCGATAAGAAAGTTCAAAGTCCACACCCTTTTATCAGCTTCGAGTCTTGCTTTCAATCAGTCTTATATGTAATTGCATCTTGTTATAAAGTGAATCCGTTTCTTTGTGAAGTTTGTACCAATAGGATAATTAGTTTCTTTGTGTTAGTTTTTGTTCATATATGTGCAAGCATAAACAAAAAATATCCTGATGTTCTAACTTATAGTCTTTAGTCACAGTATGTTTCCAATTTGTAAACATATAAAAGTTAGTATATTAATTATTGTGTATTATTATTATTATCGGACTACATGGAAAGGCTACATTATCTTTTTCGTGCTATCGTCGAGGTTTACGGTAAAACACCAGGCGGTTGGAACATTTCAGCTACCCAGTTTTCTGATACAAAAACTGATCCAGACGACTTTTAATGTAAGTTTTCGTCGTTATTAATGATTTCTGACATTTACTTTTTTTGTTTTTCCGTTAGTTCTTGTTCAATATATGTCTAACTATAATACCATAAAATTTAAAGTTGACCCAGTAATTGTAGAGAATTACCGAAAACTGTAATACTTGAAGATGTAATGTTTAAATGATTATACTAATTCGTATACTATAATCAGAATTGACAACTAATTTAATCAGAAGACTAAATAACTGTAAGTAAATAGAACTATATGAAACAGTCACATGCCTGTAAAGTTTGAATCTGTTAGTGTTACAGTAGGTTACTACTAACAGTTAAATAGGTTTATAAGTATGGATATCAACGGTGTGTGAACTTAATATTAATGAATACAATATTAAAAATTAGTTATAATGTACGAACTGACATTATCAATGTGAGCCTCTCACATGTAATTTCTTTACAATACATACAAATACAAATTTACAGATCTCAAATAAATAAAAACAATAAATAGGTACATACAACACAAACACCAATTAAAATTATAAACATGAAATACAAATACAAGCACAACTTATGACAGTTCCTTGTTCCATAGAAATTAACTACATTTTGTAGTAAGATCCTCTTCAACAACTAAAATATAAGAAAATTAAATTTGAAACTACATCATGAAAATAAATACTGAAACTTCTTAGTTGAAAAAACCAGTCAATATGCACTTTGAAATATGCAGAGTTAAAAAAAAAAGTAGCCTACATGGAAGTTAATTTTATATTCAGTAGAGTCCGAACTAATTTCATTTGACATAGAGAACTTATATCCATTAATACCCATAAACGAAACACTAAACATTTTAGAGAGTTTGTTAAAAGAAAATGGAAGTAATATAGAACTAAATAAAGAAATTATGCAGGCTTTAACAATAATACTACAACAGAACCAATTTAAATTTAACAAAACTGTGTACAAGCCGAAAGATGGATTGGGTATGAGAAATCAATTATCTGCTATACTAAGTGAAATTTTTATTCAACATTTAGAAGAAAAATATATACAAAATATTTTGCAGAAACATGAATGCTTAGAATACATCTGATATGTAGATGACTCACTATTAATAATAAAAGACAGCCAAAATAATAAAGGAGAACTAATTTTAGAACAAATAAATCAAATCCACGAAAATATTAAATTTACAATGGAAAAGGAAAAAACAGAACGATTAATTTCTTGGACTTAAAAATAACCAGAAATAATAAACAACTAGAATTTGGAGTTTTTAGAAAGGACACATACACCGATAATATAATTAATGCACATTCAAACCACCCAATGGAACACAAAATGGCAGCTTTTCGATACATGATTAATAGATTATATAGTTTACCGTTAAAAAGGAAAGCACACAAAAAAGAACTAAACACAATATTTAAGATAGCTGAAAATAATGGATACGAAAAGAGAATAATAAGAAAATTAATTTGTAAAATAAAACAAAATGTAAATAATAAGACCAAAGTCACAAAGAAACAAGAAAATATCTGGGCGGGATTTACCTTCACTGGAAAAGAAACATATAAATTGAAACAATTTTTTGGGAAATTCAATGTTAAAACTGCTTTTAATACAGACAACACCATAAAGAGAAGATTAAGCAAGTCTATAGAAGAAAGGGAAGCATACGACAAAAATGGAGTATATAAAATAAAGTGCAAATGTAATGCAACATATATAGGCCAAACTGGACGAAAACTAAAAACAAGATTTAGGGAACATTTTAGATCTTATAAATATGAAAAAGAGATTCAAATTACGCAACACACTTATTAAATGAGGGTCATATGCCACATGAAATGAAAGAATCAATGAAGCTCTTACACCAAAGTAACAAAGGAAGACGGTTAAATATAATGGAAAACATGGAAATTTTCAAACTAAAAATGAATGGAGAAAATATTATTAATGAACAAATTAACAGTCAATCAGAAATAACTTTCCAAAATCTAAAATTGTTGAAAATATAGAAATAAGGAAAAAAAGAAATAAAATAAAAGAGTAGGTTTATATTACATAACATGTTACTTAACGTGTTGCATAACATATTACATAACAGGTTACATAAGAAGCAGTACCGGTAGTAGGAGGAGGGGAGTGGCTAACTATATCTAGACGATTCCATAACGGATGAATCCAGTACTGAAATAGGTCTCGATAATGGAGGAACTCCGAAACGCGTCGACAAACTTATGTGAAAGCGTTTACGTTAGGATTGGCAGAAAATTGTACTAAAACTTATTTCATGGATCCTAGCAGATATAATTTGTACAATAACTACAAAAGTTATAGTTTTTACGAATGTTTGAGGTTTGAGAGATATAATAAATATCAAACTTTGTAATAACCGCTAACAGAAACAAACTGTAACAGCTGTTCTATCATGGCCAGTGTTACCAACTGTACACTATAGTATGCAAAACACAAAACAGTACGCAAAGCAAATATTGCGGCAATTAATCATTTGGCATAATATTATGAGTGTACAAAAACTATTTACCAGAATCTGTAGGAAAAAATCATTCTTCTGTATAGAGCCTGCATACTTTCATGCTTTTACTTTCTCACTATACTGTAGTATAGAGAAAGTATAGTGATCGCAAAAAAAATCGATGTTGAGATTTTTGTGGAAATATCCGTTTTGGGACCCCCTGAGTCCAAAAAAGTGGTTTTTACAAAATGTCTGTCTGTATGTCTGTATGTATGTCTGTATGTATGTCTGTATGTATGTATGTCTGTATGTATGTATGTCTGTATGTATGTATGTCTGTATGTATGTATGTCTGTATGTAGACAGAGCTAGAGAGAAAACTATTCGATCGATTTCAACCAAATTTGCACCAGACATGTCCAGTACGCCTGTATAGATGCACGGTTGTTTTTCAAAATTTTTCAAAACCTTTTTACGTGCATCTATATAAACCTAATTGACGTGTTTGGTGCAAATTTTTTCGAAATCGATCGAATAGTTTTCTCTCTAGATAATAATAATAATAATATTTATTAGTTAATCTCCAACTTTAATAAAAAAACTCTCCTACCCCACCCTACAAGTCACAGTGAATCTGTTTAGTAATTTAAATGTATTTGTGAGAAAGTATGTGCCAGTTCCTGGTACCGTTTATTTATTTAAGCGATCTAATTAATTTTGTTGCAGTCAATAAACATGGAAACATAAACTACTTTGTTTAGTCACATTTTCTTCCTTCCTTTTTTTTATGATTACTATAAAGTGTGTTACTTTTTGTCTTATTAAATTTTTTTTAAATTTTGTACAATTAAATAAAGTTTTACTAAAAACTACAAATATTAAACAATAAAAATACAAATTGGTTGTGACCTTGGAAACTTGCAATGCTTGTCAATCTATCTGTCATGTCAGATATACAGGTAATCAACTTCCTGTCTATAATGACCATATTCTGCTAATTACCAGCAATGGAAGTTACCATACAGAGACTCATTGTAGGTGTTATTTTGGAAGAATATTTTATACACACAGGCAGTGTAAAAAAAACAATCAATCTGAAGAGAGTTATTGTTTCCTAATAGAAAAATAAACGCTTCACTTAATGTCTTACGGCTATATACAAAATAAAAGTGCACATAAATGATTGATTTACAAAACACAAACATCTTTTTAGAGTAAACAGTATTAGGTTATAGTTGACAATAAAGCAAAATTAGGTTTTATTAAAATTTTAGCAAAACATTTCAATAAATAGTCAAAACTATTAGACCTGCAATCAATTGCAATTTTAAAAATATTTTTTTATCAAACTGGGTAAAAATTGACCTGGCAGTCACTTTTTTTTTGAGTCAATATTCATAATTAACTGAAATCTAAAAGAACATAATACATTTTTTAAATTAAGTCATAAATAAATATTTCATTAACAAATATTTTCATAGCAACTTCGTAATATTAGAACTTAATAAAACAAGCTAATGTATATCTTAACTTTCTAAACCTCTTAATTAAATAGGCCTAAATGTAAAACCAAAAAATATAATCACATATATTATTTCTCAAGGCCAAATTTTTGTCGGTACGCCATAACTTTCTTAATACATCATCAAATTACATGAATAAGGCATCATTTTGAAGCTTTCCTTAACCTCTACACCGGAAAAATATACAAAATACTACTATACGAAAAAATACAAAAAGAAAAAGAATAAACGGTACCAGGAACTGGCACATACTTTCTCACAAACATATTTAAATTATTAAACAGATTCACGGTGACTTGTAGGGTGGGGTAGGAGAGGTGATTTTGTATTAAAGTTGTTTTCCCATAAAAATCCATAAAATAACGGAAAAACCAACTTTTCTTAAAAACGGCTCGAACGATTTTGATTAAAATTTTACAGTTTATAGTACTTTAGGTCCCTAATAAACTATAAAATTTTAATCAAAATCGTTAGAGCCGTTTTTGAGAAAAGTTGATTTTTCCGTTATTTTAAGGGTTTTATGGGAAAATTACCCTTAAAAATACAAAATTCACAAAAATGAAAAAAACGCCTGGAGATACCGTGGATTAGTACCTCCATACCAAATTTCATCAAAATCGGACGACTGGTTTAGGCTCTAGGTCTGATAACATCCACACAGACACACAGACACACATACAGACACACACACAGACATCACTCCGAAAACCACTTTTTTAGGTTCAGGGGGACCCAAAACGGATATTTCCACCAAAAACTCAAACTCGAAAATTTTGACGAATACAATACTTTCTCCATATACTATGGTATAGGGGGAGAAAGTAAAAAAAGAATCCGAAAGTAACAGTTGATGTAAGATCAAGTAAATTGTAGGGATATTTTCCTGGCGTTGGCAACACTGATGATAACAATACCCAGCTGGAGAGCTGCCGCTACGCCACTACATTGCTATTTTTAATTAATTGTAAGCTTGGTTATAAACAGCATTATGAATACATCTATTTGTTGTTGTTTACCTTCTGCAAGTTGGTAACGCACTATACGCACTATACGATACTAAATATACGGTGTGTAGGCCTACTTTAATTAAGTGGGATTTAAGTAAGTTAGAATGCGAATGCTTCGCACGGGTCAGCTAGTTTACATAATTATATATTTATAAGTATATCACAGTTGTATCTTTTAACAGCTGTGTATATTTTTTACCATAATTTTGAAACTGCTTCTTTGTTTATCTCTGGGTATTTAACACTATAATGTTTTACAGCATTACGGTTGACATTAGAATTTTTCACTCCCAAGGTTAACTTCAGGATTTTTCGAATATTATTTTAATGGCTCGATCCAAGGTTAGTGTATAGGAGGTTGCCTCACTCCCGTAAGGCCTGTGTAGACAACAGCCGGCTGAGCTGTGATGTCACCCGCAAACCTCCTGATTCCCCTCTCCTCCATGCTACCGTACGCTACTGCTTACTTTCGGGTCAAAAAGTTAAGGTACCCGAGTTTAAGCATTCACTGTGACGCAACCAATGCACTTATCAAAATGAAAGTTATATCAAAATGTTCAGTGTTTCATCCTTTGTTTACCAATATAAATCAAGATATTTTTTAATTATTTATCGATAAGTTAATTTTAGTTGAACACAAAAAGAGGCATTGCTTGACTTATGAAAATGTATTGCATTAAAACTACTGGTCCGATTATCATCAAATTTGGCAGGTCATAAAGGATACTGTTTTCTACAGGATTTATAAATTTTTTTCAATTTATTGAATACAAATATTTATTTCATATTCGTTTTAATATTATTTAATATGAATAATTTGCAAGAATTGCACAAATGAAATGTCTTACTTTGTCCATTTAACTTGTTTTTTTTTTGTTAATTACAACAACTTTATTTGATTGTCAGTGAACGTAGAGTTAAGTACCGTACCTTTTGTAATTTAGCATATTATTATGTTTTCATTGTTTTTTTTTTTTGCGTTTTATCTTTAAATGAAAATTTTCCTTTTTACATTCTCCCCCTATACCATTTTTACGAGAAAGTATTGTATTCGTAAAAATTTTTGAGTTTGAGTTTTTGGTGGAAATATCCGTTTTGGGTCCCCCTGAACCTAAAAAAGTGGTTTTCAGAGTGATGTCTGTGTGTGTGTCTGTATGTGTGTCTGTGTGGATGTTATCAGACCTAGAGCCTAAACCAGTCGTCTGATTTTGATGAAATTTGGTATGGAGGTACTAATCCACGGTATCTCGAGGCGTTTTTTTTTCATTTTTGTGAATTTTTTATTTTTAAGGGTAATTTTCCCATAAAAACCCTTAAAATAACGGAAAAATCAACTTTTCTCAAAAACGGCTCTAACGATTTTGATTAAAATTTTATAGTTTATTAGGGACCTAAAGTACTATAAACTGTAAAATTTTAATCAAAATCGTTCGAGCCGTTTTTGAGAAAAGTTGGTTTTTCCGTTATTTTATGGATTTTTATGGGAAAACAACTTCAATACAAAATCACCTCTCCTACCCCACCCTACAAGTCACCGTGAATCTGTTTAATAATTTAAATATGTTTGTGAGAAAGTATGTGCCAGTTCCTGGTACCGTTTATTTAATTTTTTTATTACTTTGGCAACTAGTTCTATTTTATTTTCCAAGGATGAAATTTTCTCCTTAAATTGCTCAATAACATCTGCAAGGTCCCTACCGTTTCTATTATCAATATCGGGAGGGTTTACCTCAGATTGATTTATAATATCAGAAACAAGTTTTTTTGCTTCCCTCTGTCAAGTACCACAAATTCCAGTAGTCCGCGGACCACGAAACGAGGTGCACTTGACAGACATTCGTGTAAATGTAAACTTGTGTATGTGTAATGTTTTTATTTGAGTGTTAATGATATGACAAGCTCTATCGAGTGATTATACTGATGATGAAGTTTCGACTTTCAAACGTGTCTATTTAATAAGACGAAGAAGAAAGCCACATGACGGAATAAAAAAGATCATAGTTATATTTATTACAATATATTAGTGATATGGAGATGCACAGTTTAACTGGAGCATAGGTAAGAGCTAGAGATCAGGCTCGTCAGTTGTCTGGTTTGGCTACTCACAGTCCCTACTTTACCAGATGACAGTAAGAGATCAGGTTGAAAAGATGGTTCTCTAAAAGAATAAGAACACCCAATTGGCCTCAATCATCTTCTCAGTAAACTTTCATTCTCTGAACTGGCTCGCCAACTCATCAATAGAGTATCATCTGTGTACACTTGCAGCTCGAACAAGAAAATTTCATATGCTGCCCTCAGTTCACATGATAAACAAAAAACTCCCGGTTTAAGCATATCAGTTACAAACTCCAAATTAGTGTGATATAAATATATCCCCTATTGGCTTCAATTTGAATGGATTGAATCGGCATCAATTGTTAGAGTATGCTGCACGGTACTGGCTCGCACCTGAAAGTCCAGTGCAAATAGTGCCATACATCAATTGAGCCAAGGAAGAAAATAAGAACTTGCTATCAAGACTGTAAACAAAACACGGTGGGGAGTAGGCACTTCATCGACAGTGACAATGTCCATTTCATTGTACTGATTAATAAACAGAAGATTTTAGTTATTGGTTTTTGAAAATAGTTTAAGTATAATACCAACTAAACGGAATTAATGTGTTGTATTTAGTAGGAAAAAATGATAGTCTTGTTAAGAAAAATGCAGTCGTATGAAAAAAAAAAGTAGTAGGCTATTTATACCATAGTTAATAAAGCTTCAGTGAAGGTTTCTGTAAATAAATTAAATAGAATAACAACTAAAATGGGAATAATGAGTTATTATCAGAAGAAAAAACAACATTTGCCCAATTAAGAAGAATGCAGTGTGGATATTAAGAAAAATAAATGAAGGTTACAATGTAAAGTTAAACCCAATTAAAATAATTATGATTAATTTAAATGTAGGCTTAGGCATAGTTTAAATGTGATTAATAAAACTACAGTGACCAAAATTTGGCAAGAAAAACCTGAAGTAAAATATCCGTCAACAGCAGAACAGCAAATGAACCGGTTGACAATAAACAATAAGCTTGACTGTAGTTTCCAAAATCTCTGAAAATCTTGCTTTCAAAATATACAAGAAGCCGACCACCACTGATCAAACTATTCGTAACACCTCACGTACCACAGTTTCGTCCACAGGCTTCTTTCATTCAATCTTTCCGCAAATGATTATAATCAGGAAATTCAAATACTTAAACACATTGCAGCTACCAATGGTTACAACAGCTCAATCATCGACAAATTAATCGGGGAAACACAGGAACAAAGGAAATCACGTTACCTCCACATTGCCCAACAAAGAAAAGAAAAAGTTTGTGTCTACAGTTTATTTCAACTTACTCAACCACACGTTGCAAAATGAATTGGCCAAAAGTAACATCGCCGTAAATTTAAAGACTAATAATAAATTGCTTAAAAAGTTAACAAACACTGTCAGAGGCAAGAATATGGACATACGCGAAAAAACTGGTGTCTAGAAATTAGTTTGTGATGATTGCCCCAAATATTATATTGGACAGACAGGCCGTTCGTTTGAAAAACGATTTAAAGAGCATTTGCCTGAATTACATTTGAAATCAGTGAAATCAAACTTTGCTTCACACCTCATTGACTGTGACCATAAATACACTGGTCTTCACACCAACTTAAAGGTCATGAAATTGTGCGACAAAAATCAGTTTATGAACTTGGCCGAGGAATATGAAATATACCAAGCAGTTAAATCAGAGCCCACAAATGTATTGAATGACAAACTGTTATTTAAACTCAAATATAATTTCTGACTCAGCAATTAAGTTCATTGATAGCGATCAGACCAACAGGAGGTGGGAGTAGGAACCCATGACATTTCATTGGTTTTGACATTTATAAATGTAACATTTCATATAATATTTATAAAAAAAAGAAAATACTTTCAACCTAAATATAAAATTTGCAGCCTATATTCGCAGTTTATAAACAAAGTGCAATGTGACGTCACGGCTAGTCTCCAATTCGCAAAGCTATACACATACATAATTATTTAAGATACACATATAAGTAGGCTAGGTAGGCTATATATTTTTTTTAAAACAATAAATATATTGTCAACCTAAATATTTTTTGTATTTTGTAACTTAGTTCATAAACGTGCTAAATAAATGATGCCATATTACTACACATGAAGTTACTTACGTCACAGCTAGCTCCTCTAAAATTCATAAAGGTATAGCCTACAGATATAGAGTATTTTTAGTACATATTATATAATATATAGGCCTACCGAACATTATTAAATATGTTACAAATAAATAAAATAAAAATATCAACCTAAATATAAAATTTGTATAGCCTATTTGCAGTGCATGAAAGCATTAAATAATATTATTACATTAGTCACAGTAGGCTATGTTTACCTGTATTCAACATTTTACAGTAGAATGTAAAACAACGTCGTTGTCTGCAAATATATTAGGCTAGCGAGTCAAATTGTAAACTCACACCAAAAATATATAAAAACCATAAAAATAGTATGGAGTTGTGGCGTAAATTACTATTCGACCCTAGGCTGATATTTTTGCAGATAACGACGTTTACCTGTATTCTACTGTTAGATGTTGAATACAGGTAAACATACTGTGACTAAATACTATAGGTTAGAACCTTTAGGCTATTTTTTTAATTAATATTCTTACATTTCTGTTACCATAGGTTAGCCAAGGGTCGAATAGTAAATTTGCGCCGGAGTCGTTTTTTGAAGCCCCAGACATTTTAAAAATTCAATAGAATAGTAGAATAGGCTTTACATTTTCAAGATAAACTACCTATTATTATGTTGTAACCTACATTATTAAATTTAGAAGTAGGCCTACAGTAGGTTATAAATAAATACATAATATATATTTAAAATAAAATGTAATAGCTCACCTATTAATGACACTACTCCTTTCGAAGCATCCAAAAACTGAGCAGTGTCCAATTTGCCTTCATTTGGAGTTGGAAAAGGTGTTTGCACTGTATTGAAATAATTGTTAACTTCTGACTGTAATCCTCCATTTGAAGCTGACATCTCAATTCTCAGAGAAAGAATAGGGTATTTATTACAATTTAACAACCGGCCCGATTTTTTTAACCTACATCGAATTATAGTAAAAAGTATTATCTAAAATAAACGTTCAGTTTAAGATACTGATAATTATTTAGCCTTTTATATGGGATTCTTTGTTGTAAACAAATTTAAAGTGCTAAACCTGCATTCATCGTGCTTCTTTCCAAAACTTTGAACTCATTATTTATATATACACACAGGTGACAGGTGTACATACGAGAGAATAATGCCTTCTGCTTTTGACTTTTTTACTGCCAGTAGTGACATTGCCTGGGAGATCTGTATCTAATTTTAGCACTTGATATAGACTTCAATCTTTCCTCAAAGTGTACACCATTATTATAATACCTAAACACAACCGTTTATGCCTTTAGATAATTATTTGAATACATAGTATATGTTGCAGATATCTGAAAAAGAAAAATCTACAATAAACCTTTATTAAATTAAAAAGACTATCTCGAAACTGGGATATTACAATAATTCAAGAATAAAATTGTTAGTTTAATTAACTATAATTGATCTTGTACACTTGAATATTTCAATCAACTTTGTTTAAACTACACAAAAATCCGCATTCCATGTTATGGATTATTATATTTTTATGTCTCTTGGATTATTCATGTGCTTTCACGAGAATTTATAATTTTGATACACCCCAGGCTTTAGGCAGGCTTTGCAACAAATCACAAACACCTAACTTTGGCCTGAAACTGAATGTTCTTTAAAGTGAAAGCTACAATATTGTATTGATATAGGGATCTATAATAGTAAGCACAGGAGGTCAGGATGCAATCATTTTATTATAGAGTGTAAAATTTTACTTTTTTGCTAAGAACTGAATAAGTACCCCAACAAAATCAACCTGATTGCAAATTATGTACGCCTTCTAAAAACTTCTAGTCGGTTTTTAATTTAGTGATCCACTGCTTTTTTAATGGATTATTAACTTTCAGACACATTTTTGAAAGTTGATAGTTTGGCACTCTAAGCAGTTAAGTAAAGCAAGATAATGTTAATGTTGGCAATACTTCCCTGCAGAGTATATCAGTTTATTAATTTATCAATCTTTTAAGCCTATTAAAGTTCTTATAATTATGATGTTTAATATTATAATTATTTTCCACTATTCTCTTTACGCTATGTCATGTCCATAGCTTTAATTTAATTTTTAGGAAGAATAATATTAGGGCCTATGCGTAATGTATAAAGCAAGAAGTTTGATAAGCTATTTTCGTTAGTGTAAAGCTAGGTAGCTTGTTTTTAATTTGTAAATGCACGCCAAGAATCTAGGTTGGAAGAAAAATGTTCAAATATTTCTTGATTTATAGTTTTTAATATCTACACTCCAATCATGGAGGTTAACGAGGACGAAAAGTAAGTGAAAAATTGTAAAAAAATTGATTTAGGCTACTAAGCTAAGCTCTACATGTAGGCCTACTATGAAATTGATTTTTATGTTTTTTTAATGATGATTTTGCTATCCTTTTAATGACATGAGTATTAATGAAGATGCAGGTATCCAGGTAAAGTTTAATTTTGTTTTACTAGGCTTACCTACAATGCTAACTTTTAGGATCTTTTTTAATGTATTCCTAGTGGTACCAAATTACATTTTTTGTTCATATTATACAAATTGGAAACACTCAGACTAAGCAACTAAGTTAGGCTAGTTTAGGTTTTGTTTATTTTTAGGTTGTAGGTTAAAGGGCTAACACTGCAATTTAACCCTTATTTATATTATTGTAAAAAGAGTTTGTCGGTTTCTCGAAGGAGAAGGATTCTTAAATTCTGCTGGATGTGTAATAACCAAAGACCTTTTCCTGAATTATCTGTGGAAATATTTCAACTTTAATTTTGCATATTTAAGCCTGTTTATTTTATCATAGCTTAGATTAGTTGGTGTAAGGGCGCAAATTTACTAGGCTATTCGATCCTACGCCATATTGCGGCAGCGGTGCCAACGTATATACACGCAATAAATGTTCTAATACGTCATTGTAATGTTCAATTCAATTTTTAAACGTCTGAAATAAATGAAAACCGAAAATAACTTTAACAAAATGTAATTTAACTTTGTAATTAATTATAAATAGAAAATAAAACACTTTAAACTTAAACTCTATTCACAAGTTATAGAGAAAATATTAGACAAGCCTATCTTAGACATAAAAAATTGGATTGTGAATGCAAAAGTAAATAAACACGATATAGCCAGTTTCCGCTATTCCTACGACTTAACATCACTTAATAAAATAAAACACTTTAACTTAGGCTTAACTCACTTCACAACTTGTTTAAATTATAATTTACATTCAAATACTTTTTACACAAATGTTGAAATAATAGATGTGTGGCAAGGGGTCGCAATGTAAACTGACACAAACGGACGTACATGTAATTTGCAAAAAAAAAATAGTCTGAAATTATTCTAACCTAAAGTCTCTAATCACAGTATTTTTCAAGATTGTAAACATACAAAAGTAACTAACAGAAATAAATTAGTTTTTTTTTGCAAAACAATTTACAACCTTAGGCCTATAGTATATACACAGAGTGTTTATAACGTCCTATACCGGTAACTTCATAACTTATTTGTTCCGTATTGCGAACACAAAACTATAAAATTACATGCACAGTATAGGTATACATTCATAAATATAATTATTATCTACAAATTGTGACCCAAAAAACATATCATAGCTTTAAACATATATAATTGTAGTTCATATGCTATAGGCCCTACACATTAAACACCAAACAATACAATATTTATACGCATTATGTATTATACAATACTACATTTATACGCTTTACGTACAAAAAATAGTATTATTATTTTTTATTTTTTTCCGCTTGCACACTTCCTCAGCAAGGGATATTTAATTAAATTACAAGTGAAAAAACAGACCAAGACCGGGAGTTGAACCCGGGACTTTCACGTTTCCGTCGTAAACACCACTGTAAACTGTGAAATAAGAATTGAGATTGTCTTCAATGTCGTATACACGAGGTATTCAATCTGTTAATTCAATAATTGCAGTAAAACCCATACAAGTGAGATAACATCGACCAATATCGGTAGATATCCTAAGGCTGAGTTGCACCAACCGGGATCAAATACCTAGATCAGTAAATCCTGGATCAATTATTTGATCCAGGTATGGTGCAATAGAAACCAATACAACTTTCCTAGATCCTGGATCAAATACAACTTTGATCGTAGATCAAAACTGATCCTGGTTGGTGCAACTCAGCCTTAGGGTAGGTCAGATGGCAGAGCGTCACGACAGAAACATGAAGATCCCGGGTTCAACTCCCGGTCTTGGTCTATGTTTTTTCACTTGTAATTTAATTAAAAAATAGTAACTTCAAACAAACATTTTTTTTATATTTATTTTTATATTTGGGTCATTCTCCAAAAAGTGTACAGTTCAGGGTACAAATATTTTTAATTTATAATAATTTTGAAAAAAAATTTAAAATACATAAATATACAATTATTAGACTGTCCCTGATAATATTATGATACTTGTCAAACTTACAAAAAAAAATTTTGATCTAAGTTAAACATCTCATGTTAATTTATCGCCACTGTCCACAGAAGTGATGTCCACAGAAGTGACTATTTTTAAATCCAATAAGCCCAGCAACTACAACTTTGAGATTAGAAGTTTGATTCTTCTGCCAAGAAATATACACAATGAAATATAAATATAGTTATCCTTATTAAATTTTAGAGATAGTTCTTACCCAAAATTGTTTGGTAACAGAAGTGATGCAGTAAGAATGACGAAACAGCTTATTAATGATCAACAGTTGAAATAAAACTATTCTTTCAGAGAAAATCACTAAAAAACCACTCTATAATATAAATTACTATTTTCTATCCTAATTCTTAGACAAGGAACATACACCCTGCACTTTGTTGGAGTTTTTTATAACTACCGGTAGTTAAAGAATGTCCACAGATGTGACTATAAAATGAAAGACACTTTTCAAATAAAAATAAAAAGATAATCTGAAGTTTATTTAAATTCATAAATGTTTATTTCATATAACTGTAGATGTTTTATTGCCAGTGTTAATTAAATGATGCTAAAAATAAACAAACTAAAAAGATCACAATTCAAATAATGTTTGAAAACATAGCCAGGGACTGTCCACAGAAGTGATTTGTCACCTTCTGTGGGCACAATTTCAGTTTAAAAAATATGTAAACTCTAAATTTTACCAGTATGAGTAAGTTTGTTAGTATTTAAACTTTATTTTATGTAGTTTTTTTTTTAAATATTTCTTTTATTATAATATAGAGACTGGGTGGGGACATCAACTGTACATTTTTTGGAGAATGACCCATTTACAGTTAATCTTTATCGTCTGCAAACATATTAGATGATGGTCATAAAGTAAATGTAATCTTACAATCGTTGTAAGTAATTTACGCCGGCGTAATACATTAATACTCCAGCTGTTATGAAAGCTAGTTGCCAACTTACAAATTAAAAATAATATAATTTAGTTGTATTTCATAACACATTGACATATATTTCTTAAACATGTTATAATATTGGATGTTTAATGGAGGTAAACATACTGGGAATAAAGACTATAAGGCCTAAGTTAGAACCTCAGGCCATTTTTTGGCTCAAATTTACTATACGACCCTATGCCAACAGAAATGTTAGACTAAAAAAAAAGAAAAATAGCCTGAAGTTCTTAGTCACAGTATGTTTATACCTGTATTCAACATTTAACAGTAGAATGTAAAAGAAGGACGTCGTCTGCAAAAATATCAGCCATGGGCCGTAGGCCCTATAGTAAATTTAAGCCCATTTTTTGTAATGACAGGCTTTGTCTGCAGATAATGAACTCACAGATTAATAACTGCAGGCCAACTGTACACTCACCATACATTAACAGTTTTGTCAACAGTTGAGTTAAAAATTTATTGGTAAAAGTAAATAAAACGCACACCGTATATAAAAAGTGAAATCAAGGTAGCTATTTATCCAAATAAAAAGTTACAGCTTTATTAATATTACTAACTAGGGAAGAAAGAAATGCTACTAGGCAAAAGATTGGTACTTGAACTTAATTATTTTATTTTTAATATTTCTAAATTTATTTTTAATATCAGAAAATAATTATAATCCTAATTTTATAAATTTTAAATTAAAATAATTTGTTATTTTGCTAAAAGAAGAAAGAATTGTAATTTAAAAAAAAAAAATAAAATCAGATAAAGCATAATCATTTATAGACTACAATCATTTTTTAAAAGCCTTGACTGTGTGTCGATGTAGTGAATTGCTGGTTGAGGTCGAACAGAATAATTGTATTAATTAATAATTTAATTGTACTGTTATCAAACTTGAAGGCATACTGGCAGCATTCAATTGAATTGTATTTACTTTGATTTTACTTTCCATAAAGAAGGATTTTAGCGGCAAGTGTCTGTAAATTCCGTCAAAAAAGTACAGATTTATCACTCATTTCGTATGATATAGCCTACAAGTAAATCTGTCACAAAATTTTCAACGAGCATAAAGATTTCTGCAGGTCAGAAATTAAGTTATTTGTCTATACACACACACAGTTAAACGACAGTCCATCTAAACTGCAGATCTCAGCCTATTCGCGAACTGTGTGTCTGGTGAGATTTAACTTCAGTTAATTTGCCTGCAGACCGCGGACTGCAGATAAACTGTGTAGTGAATGGTTACACTTAGAAAGGCTCGCAGTCCGTTGCCTGCAGATATGCTGTTAGTGAATGGTTACACTTACAAGATGTTTTTATTCTTAAATCTTATGAGTTAGTTTTGAACATCTGAATTTAATATCATACAATTTTCTTCTTAATTTGTAGCTCATCCTACAAGTTTCTTATTCTTCAAATTTCACCAAATATTTGATTAACATTGCTTTTAGGATATTTATAAGATATAAGAACTTAATTTCTAATAGTTCATTTGATCTATAACCAGTGAAAAATCTATTACAGTAGAGCGTCGATAATCCAAACGTCAATAATCCGAACGCGTTCTAAGGCAGCCCCTGCAAATATATCGTTTTTGCAAATTCCAATTATTGCGTCGTTAAAAATTTCACACATTAAAAATTTCAAAAATCTTCATCACAGTTTGACATTATTATCTCTTTTTAAACACTTAATACCTGCTCACATATGCCCTCACAACAGACTGGCTGTCAGTATTTTCACGCTAATAAGCTGCATTAGCGCTAGCAGTAAACATGCAGAAAGTTCATTCATTTCTCGTTGTGTAATCATTATAACAGTGTGTCGTACATGCAGTAGTGTACTATACAGTATATTTTATTTTTCGTTTGTGTTAACTATAATGTACAAGTGAACTTTTAATTATGTACTGTACTGTAATTGAGAGTTACAAGTGTAATCATGTTGGTACCCTACTGTGTACGTGCAGGTACTTCTAAATTATAATATGTAAGTAGTCTTACATATTGTATTGTAATAACATTACTGCTTGTACTGTTTAACCACTTAATCAATTAAAGGGCATAAATGGCATTTTCTTGGTTGTTTTCAAAAATCCGAACAAATTGATAATCCGAACCCCCCTTGGTTCCAATTAGTTCGGATTTTCAACGCTCTACTGTATATTCTTAAATTGCATTCTCTCCACCTTCAAATTGTATTATTGAATTTATTATTATCTTTGGAAAAGGCCTGTGTCTTACCAAAGACTTATTTAAAATGTTTGTGAAATTTTTAGTTAAACATGTTTCGTTGCTATTGTAATCAACTCCTATAAAAGCGAGTGTATGTACATACGTGAGTAACATATAATATAACAGCTGATTTCACCCATCATCTCTAATACTTAACTAAAACCCAGCTTAGATTATACTTTGGGGTTATGTTTACAACTTCAATCATTATAATTTCTTGTGAAGTTGATTTTTGTTTTTAATTTGAGTTATAGAACTAATGTATGCTATAAGATGTTATAAGATTTGCTTTGAGGTCATAAACTGAATATAATTACAACCTTTTAATATCAACATATTCATTTATACACATTTAAAGAAGAGATACCTATTCATTTAGCTTCGGAAACATTCGTACATCTTCGTATGACATATAAAAACATATTTGATTATTAATTTATTCACTATAATATTAATAACTTCTAAATCATTTGATCTATCAATATGAAATGAAAAACCCTTGAAAGATAATATTTATATCTTTCTTTAAATTTATAATAACGTATATAAATAAACATGTTTAACAAATAGGCCTACAGTTTTATAATCCTTATAATTGTACACATTCACCGAGTTAAAAATTCCCATCAGCTTAGTTAGGTAGGCCTAGGTAAGTGTGTTGTTTTTAAATAGTATTTTTTGTAAATGATGTATTTCTGTTGTGTATCTAATTAATCTGCCTGTGATTTTTCACAAGGGCTAAAGTGTATATTATATTTTGTACTACCCTGACTTATTGCTGCTACAGTACCTCTGTTTCTAGTATTTATTCAAGGTTGAGTGAAATCTGAATTAAGCTTACAGTTTTGTTTGTTTTTCAGTTTGGCTGTTGAAGCTCTTGGTCAACTAGGCAACTGTTGTAGGACATGGACTTGTGAGTTTTGTGATGTTCTTTTCTTTACCGAGTCTGAGTACAATGACCATCTACAAAGTCATGGTGAACATGAAAATATCGAATATCATTGTGGTAAATGTCAAGAAAAATTTAAAGTAAAAGTCGCATTGGATGCTCACGAATTGACTCATTTAACATCAGAAAAGTTAGAGTATCAATGTAACATTTGTTTAATGTGGTTCCAAAGACTGTCCAGTCTGAAAAACCATGAAAAAGTGCATCTGCCTAATACGGTTAAAGATTTAATGAATATGAGTAAGCAAATAAACTCAAAACGTGGAAGGAAACCTAAAATGGCTTTAAAACAAGAACCACCCTCCCCTGCGTTTGAGCTTATTTCTAGTTCTCCTTATTCTCCGAAAGGACCGTCAGAGGAAGATAATAGTAATAACTATGACAGTGAACAATTTTTTGAAACAGAGGAAAAATATCAAACTGATGCTGGAAGCAATAAGTTCGGTGAAATAAACAATACAAGTACAGCATATAACGGCACCAATTATCTTCCCCCTGAAGAAGATTCTAAGCCGCATGCGTGCATATTTTGTGCTAAAAAATTTGCAAGAGAAAAAGCACTTCTTTCCCATATGAAATTACATGATGATAATTTTGAAGCGATTTTTTTAACTTGTGCAAAATGTGAATCATCTTTTGATGATCTCACATCTTTACAGAATCACGTCGCTACATGTCTGATTAAAACCGAACCAGTTCAAATAGATAGCGATGGTAGTGATGATTACTTTAATCCCTTTATTGATAAGCCAACCGTAAAGAAATATCTCAACACACCTCCAACTAAAAGAATAAAACGAGATTACGCTCAAGATTACGATCGATCCACATTGTTCAGAGTGTCTCAAGGCAAATATGCTTGTGATCAATGTACCAAGAGTTTCAAAACACGACAGAAGTTATTCAGGTAAGCAAAATATTAAATTATAACTGTATTTACTTTACAGTTTTCATTCTGTTATAATAACAACGAGTACAGTATGCTCCAAAATAAACGGTACTGAATTTTAATAGTTTTAAATGTTTAATTTTTAGACAAATATACAAAGTAAAAGTAAGCTGAAATCTTCCTACACATGTTCCATATACCTCCATTATGTTTTGGAATTAATGCAATGGTTGTCGGTGGCTCATTTCGGAAGTTGATTTCCTTCATCGTTGTCCTCACATAAGCCTCAGGTGGTGGAAAGTCGGGAGATTGAGATGGGTATGGAAAATTTGTTCCTCGGTAAATCTTCCTTAACCCTCATCAAAGTGGCAGACTGCAGTTTCTCGGGCGCAAATGCAACCAGCTTGAACCTTAGCGAGAATTTGCATAATCGATAATTTAATCCACTTAAAATCATCCAATCGTAATAAAACTGGTACCATTGGAAAGGAAATTAATTAAACTTTAATTTTTGTATTTACAACTTCTTTGTAAAACATATATTTACATACGTAATCATCGTTTTAAAATGTGCATATCGTGTTACAGCTATTTCCGCGGGCGAATCTGCATACAATTGTACTGTTATTTCCCACTTCTTCAACGTTGAAGCCCCCCCCCTACTGAAGTATTTATATCGAGATTATAAAGCTACCATTGGATTCTTCAAGATTTTATCTTTCTAATGGTGCCTTCCAATCAGATGTCACTATTTTACAGAATTTATTCATTCAATGTCTGTAAACCCTTTGCGATTGGACAGGTTTTCAACCAATGAAACAGCCCATTTGTCAAGAGATATTACGCCTACTATATCAAATGTTTTAACAGATTGTTTTACACCATTTTGTAGAGAAATGACTGACCTTTCTAACGGTGGGAATTGAACTAGAATAAACCAGTTTTTTTGTTTGTCTATACAGTAGTGAAAAGTACATAATTAGAGCGATCTGTTGTGACCGATTGCTCCATCTCGTTCCCACGTAATTCAAAGCACCCTTCTTGTTCTTTACCGACATCAAAATGTAATTTGATTCATGTCATTTTGTTATTCAAATAAAGATAACTCAAACACTTTTGTGAACTAAGGAACCAGACAATTATACCGTTCTTTTCTTTGATTTATCCTCTACACTTTGTTATAATAATATTTCATTTTTGGGCAAAGTATATATTAGTAAATTAAGTTTCAATCTAGGCCTAGGTTTGTTAGCAGTCGTGTATTTGGAACATAAAATCTGTTTTTTTCAAAATAAGAAATTTGAAATTTATAAATGTTTTTATACAGTTCTATTTAGAACTAAATTACAAAACTTGTTTACGCTTTTGAAAAAAATACAAAAAATGTTTTATGTAGGCCTAAAGTTGAATTTTTTGCCCAGTTGGTTTAAATGTATTGGGTTTAATGTAAAGCAACCTACATTGGACGCTTGGGAAACTTTTTATATTAACAAATACCGTAACATAATTGTGAATAATGAATTAGGTCCTTTACAGAATTCTTTATTAATGTAATAATGCTATGTTTTGTTAAATATTAATATTAGTTTAGCAATCTTATTTAAGTTATATTGTTTTTGTTAAGATATTTGATAAACGGTAGGCGGTGGTTAACGCCTTAGCATAGGTTATGACACGCCCCCTGTAGGGTACGCCCCTTCTGGTTAGGTATTTATACGGTGCGTTGTCACACTGTTAGATCAGTTATAGTTTGGTTACTGTAGCCCGTGCATCACTGAGGATGGCGACATTGTCGTTGAAACGCGTTTGAGGTTAGTAAATGTATTTATTGTGAGATTTTGTGTTCAGGTTTTATTTTATCTAAGTTACTTTCTCACAAGTCAAGCTCATTAGTTATTTATTTAATAATAATAATTAGTAAAATTAATGTATAAATATTTGTATTATTTCCAAATGATGTCAAATAGTAGACTAAATAAAACCAGACTGGGAATATAGTTTTGACAAAGTAATAGCATTAGGGAAATGTTTATGTTTAGTTTATGTTGCGCACTTGCTGTTATTGTGACTCATCTGCCAACAGAGCTGACTTCTCACAAAATGGAAGCACGAACGAGATAAAAGATTTATTTGTTTCTCTATTTCTTGGTAATCAATATTGTAACTCATTTCATTGTGTATATTGTGGGGGCCCGCGATCAGACAGTTCTACCATGTAAAATAAATTAGTCTGTTTTTTTAAACTCATTTATTAAATTTTTGTATAGTGTGGGGCCTGCGATCAAACATTTAGATGTTAGGCTATACCATGTAAACTAAATTCGTCTGTATTTTATAATTCTATTATTTAATATTTATTAAGCCTCTGTACCTCGCTGGCAATCAATATAATTTATAAATTCATCTGCCTTGTATAATTTATAAAAATTTTCTATGGCTTAGGGCTCCTGGGCGGTCGTCATCTCCTGGATCTGCCCCTGTTGAAAGAATATAAGAGTCTACAATTCAAATTGTTTGTAATTTAATGGTTTTATTTTTATTTTAGATGATTGTTTTCTGTTACAGGCATGTTTGGATTCACCGTACCAAAGAACATAAATGTGAACTCTGTGACATGTCTTTCTACACAGTAGGGAAACTGGAAGACCACATGAGTGCATTTCATTCTGCAGATGCTAAATTTGTTTGCGACGAGTGTGGAAAGGCATACAATACTCAAAAGAGTCTAACGGATCATAAAAACTATCATTTAGTGAAAGCTCGAGAGTTGTGCTGTCCTTACTGTAGCAAAGTTTTTAGTAGTCGTCAAGGGTTTACGATTCATCAACGTATACACACCGGAGAACGTCCTTATATTTGTGAGTATTGTTCTAAACCTTTCCGAGATGGCGCCACATTGCGAAAACACGAGCTGATCCATACTGGGGAACGGCCTTTTAAATGTCCTATCTGTGAAAGTGCTTTTAATCAAAAAGTCGTGCTTCGAGAGCATATCCGTGGTGTTCATGTAGGAAAATCAAAACAAAATATTTGTGTATTATGTAAAGAAGAAAAAATAGATTCCGAAAGTCTAAGCGAGCACTTGGTGAAGCATAGTGATGAAATTCGGGGTCCAATCCTACCTAGAAAGAGAAATCCATTTATTATTAGATGGGCGGGTCAAGAAGTTGTGGTACCGAAAAAGAGTCCGACTATCGTGAATAAGAAAGTTTTACTAAAAAAGGGTAGGCCAAAAATGTCAAGCGTGAAACCTTCTGCTATAACTGATCGTTCAACAACCAAGAAAAAATTGCCTGCCCTTAAGAACAAGAAAAATGTTGCGCTTAAACGGCAAAGGAATGCCAAAGGACTGAAACATGCTGTTGTTCCTGTTAGGAAATCTAGCCGAGAAAAGAAAAGCAGTCAAAACTTCTCGAATTATATACAAGAAGATTTAGATTTGCTTCTTGAACTGTCTAAAGGAGAAGAGAGTAAAACGACTAAAACAAGAAACGTAACCACCAAGGAAGTAGCGAATAAAACTCCTAAATCCCAACCTAGAAAAAACAAATCTGCAGCCGGAAAAGTGT
This sequence comes from Philaenus spumarius, assembly GCA_018207615.1. Lineage (NCBI taxonomy): Eukaryota > Metazoa > Arthropoda > Insecta > Hemiptera > Aphrophoridae > Philaenus > Philaenus spumarius. Next base: position 206,147 of record JAGFPH010001543.1, read on the forward strand.
CCTCAAAAAAACCTTTGTTGCCGGTTTCTAAAAGAAAAAAAGCTTCCATCTCTCGTAAACATAAGGATGTAGAAAATACTTCTTTTTCCAATCATAAAACTAAAGTTGATAAAATAGAAGTTAAAAGCACTGTAACAGTTGGTGCAAGAAACAGCGAAGTTGAATACCACCCTCCTGTGTTAAGTTTCACTGAAGTTTGTGCCATGTGTAATGAAAGGTTCAGCTCCAGAGAAGATTTGTTAACGCATGTAACTGTGCATATATAATCTAGGTGTACTATTATTTTGTAAAATGTGACTGAATTAATTGTACAAATGTTTTGGTTTAATTTGATTTTTTAACCCGTTAACTTTGTTTTACATAAAATTATTATTCGTGGAGTGCCAAATATAATTGTAAATATTATTTGTCACTGCAGTAATTACAATTTGATTAGGTAAATATTATATATATTTTTTTAATTTGGTAAATATATTGTTTGTTAGTCCCATGTACACCTCTGTTAATGTTTGTCTATTGTTGCACACTTATTAGCTTTAATGAATGAAAATATGTCACATTGAATATAAAGTAATTGATTGTTTGTAAACTTTGATGAAGAATTAATATTCAAAGTGAAACTGTGTGTATGACTAATTTTAATCCTGTAATCAATATTTATTTGTTTGAAATTAGTTCTTTCACAAGGTAGAATATATTGAATTTTAAATTAAACACAAAAATATAATTATTTTAAAATTGGTTTTTAACAATTTGAATCTTATTTGTCGAACCTATTGGCGGTAAAACAGATGTTAGTTAATAAAATATCACTTATTAGCCAACAAATATTTAAAAAAAAATCTAATAATTGTTTAATTTTTAAAATAGTGTTATTGTTTCTCAGATAAGATTTGAATACAATAATGTTGAACACATGTTGTGTAATAGTACCTATTGTAGATGTAACTTTGGTGGGACTTCTGAAAAATGTCTTATCTACTTTTTAGTTTCATGGTCACTAGACCTCAAAACGACAGTAGGCCTATACTCAAAAGTGTATATATATATTTGATGTATAAATTTGCACAAATTACCGCTAAACTGATTGATAAAGAGAGAAAAATCCTGGTCGAGTTCATTAATTGGAAAACTCGGACTGAGGTGGTAGAAATTGGAAAGGTCTTTATCACTATAACTATCTTACTTAATGTTATTGTAGGCTATCTCCTAAGAGTAGGCCTAGTACAAACAATTTGTGTAACATACAAAATATGGGTTGAAAACAAACAATTCATGACTACCCTTAATAGGCCCAGTATCAAATCTGTCCAAATTTGTTGCTAACCTTCCAAGTACGTATAGTCTAAAACCTTTGTATGAAACAAGTTTTGAACCAACCCTTATTACAGGGGTGAACAAAATGATTTTGCAGAACAAAAATATTATCACTCTACACTGTAGATCTTCTAAATATTACCAAACTTTTCTGTCTGAAATTTTTTTCTGGTAACTGCAATCCTTGTAGCAAAGGCTGGAAAAATAGGATTTGAAGGTAAACAAAAATCACAACTACCCTTAATAAACAGTTTTAAAAACGTTCAGAGTTATTTTTGTAAACCTTCTAAATATTTTCTGAAACAAATTTTTTCTATACGATCAGCCCTTACTGCAAGGGATGTCCAAAATGAGGTTGTAGAACAGAAAATACACTACTCCCTTAGCAGACACTATATCAATCCTGTTCAAAATTGTGGTAAATCTTTTAAATATTACCATAATATTTTGCCTAAAACCTATTTCGAAAATAGACAAAGGTGTGGAAAAATGGGGATTTAATTTCAAAGGAATGTATCGTTCTCTTAGCATCCTGTAGTTCAGGGATGCTCAACCTTTCAGGGTCTGTGCCCCCTCTTTGAACACTGATGTAAGGTCACCCCCCCCCCCATACCATCACCATATGTGGTTATACAAGTAGTACAATTGAAATTTAAAACTGAAGCCAGTGTGACGGGTCCTCCCTGGTCAGGATGTGCCTTCTGCTCTTCTCACGAGCGTACTTGCGATGTCAGGATGGTGGCGGTGGAATTGGTTTCTTCAATGAGTCAGTAAACTTAGAAGTTTCAATACGTATATTGATTTCTACAAACATTCTCTGTTGGTCCCTTACTACCTAACTAACCTAACGCCTTGAGGCAAAAGCAAGATCAACCCCCCATTACATCGAGTCTATACGTGGACGCGTTCATTCCCACAATAACTAAACATTTCGTGATGCTTCCATCCAGCGTCCCCCCCTCCCTGGTTAACTATGAACTGTTTTCTCAGCAATGTACGTTCTAGCCAATAATATACCATGTCTGCTGTTTGTGAACCCATATTATGAGGTGAATGGTACTTGTCACCCAAGGTTAGGATAGCTGAAGCTGAATATTAAATGAAAATATAGACAATTTCACTCACAAAATGTTATATTGCTACACATAATTTTATTTTCAACTATATACAAATTTATTTGAGGTAATATAGGATCTATTTTAAGTTTGCATGTAATACCAATCATTTTCACAACATTAAGGGTATGCTCCAGTAAAAATAAAATGGATTTTTATCCCATAAGAGCAATGTTAAATTTCAAACCATTTATTTCGTTTACTTTTTATCATAAAATTGTTTGCAAGGTCTCATTTTAAGCACAGTCACAATACGCATCCGTCTTGCAATTTATATTTTTTTAAATTTCTTTCATTTGTCAAGTAACTGACATTTAGTAAGTACAAAGTTTGAATTTTTTTCCTAACACAATAAAAAATTAATAATGAAAAATAATTTGCAGGAAGTATCCGAAATTTTATAAAGAATATTCAGTTTTTTCTTCAACACTCAATTAAAAAAGATAGACTTATAAAATGGTTTGAAATGAGGCAATGTCATAGCGTTCAGCTGCAAGAAATTGCACTGTTTAGATAGGTTACAGTGATACCGGAAGTGCGTTTTCTGTTGCTTTCTCGTTTACTGGAGCAGACCCTTAATGAGAGGTCTGGCATTTTTTTCCTTGTCTGAGGTTGAGAACCCTTGCTGTAGTTGATGTTTTGATTACAATTTTTTTTTTTAAATCTGTGTAACCAGAGATGAAAAAGATTTTCTGCCATTTATAATATTGCTTAACACTAGCAATAGAATAATATAGTTGTATGTTGTTAAAAAATAATGTTTAAATCTACCCCCTTAACTAGATGGAAAATTGAATTTGATGCAAAATGGCTCCTAATTTGTTATCTGTTATTGTGACCTGAAAATATAAAATATATAAGCCCAAAGTGGTATAAAGTACTGGCAGTACCCTAGGTTTCATGATCTTTCTTGTTCATAAAAGAAAGGAAGAGAATTTTGAGTTATGTTCCAATTAAAATCCTTTCTAAATTGAAAACTTATTTGTTTCATTTAATTTGTACATTTTAAGGCTCTTCTTTACCTTGAAGAAAACTCCTGAGTGTACAGTATGGTTTTAATAAAAAGTTCTGTCTCAAGCCACAAAATCGTTGAAACATGTATTCGTAATAACGTGTTTCGGATTCTATTTATAAGTTAATTATCTGGGAAACTACTTTAAGTTATAAAGAAGGCTTTATATGTTTTACGTGTTAGCTTAAAACATAGAAATTATTGCTTAAAACTCCAAAAAAATGCATTAAAAATAATCAATATTTACTCAGTTAAACCGTTGATTAAATGGAGTTGCTGCCGATTTCTTTCAATTATGAGATATGAGACAAAAGCACATAGCCTTTAAGAACAATTTAAGATGTTTCACAACTTGTTAAGTTGAAAAACGTCATTGAACACGTTAGTACGAAGTGCATATTTTTGCTGTTTTACGCAAGGTATAGAAGACCCTTAAGTGTTGAAGTATTTACTGTGTTGGCTGTATGCTGTTATTAATTGTTTAAAAAATTATCAGAAGTACTTAAATGAACACCTATAGATTGATAAAAACTATTATGTACAGTAGAGTCCCCCTATTCTGAAAATCCGCCTATTCCGAACAGAGTCCAGAAAAATACCGATTTTTTAACATAAAAACAGGAGAAGTTATAAAGACGTTCGCGAAAAAACGTACATTTATTGTTATACAAATAAGTTAAATAGAATCATACATAGAGCCTATACTTGATCAAAACGCCTGAAACCAAATTGGAATGGATGCTGGTTTTGTTTCCTTTACGTTTTCTATCCGTTTTTCGGGAAGGAAGTTACCGCAACAAGCAACCGGTGAAACGGATATCGGGACCTCAGAAAGAAGAAAGGATTAGATACAACAGCTAGGCACTAGTAGTGTTGTTGCCGCCTGCCACTTGCGTTTGTCCGTTTTTCTCCTCCGTTTTCGTTATTTCAAAATTTTTATTTTTTCTTGATCTTTTTTCAAGACGATGCGTTACTAATGGACAGACTGCAGGATGACAAAACGGACAGTTCGAACAACCTATCCCTTTCCTTCCGTTTTTAGAAGAAAACAGAATCGCAATGGAAGAAAAAAACGGACGGTGAAAACCTATACTAAGGCGAGGTCAAGAGCATTGGCCGCCTCTATATGAGTTCAGTTTGAGCGTTCACCTCCTCCTCGCTTTCCTTTGAGCCGATCAACGCTGTATAGAACTGACACTAGCAGATGCCCCTGAATTTAATTTACGTCATAACAAGTCAATACGTTGGTATTATTCATGAAATCCGTCTATTCCATATTCCCGCTAAACCGAACAATGTTCAGTCCCAATTAGTTCGGAATAGCGGGACTCTACTGTATTTGTATAGATTTTTGCTATTCTTTTGAATTGAAATGGTAGTACAGTAGAGTTTCGATTATCCGACATAAACCGGCCGCGACAATGTCGGATAGTCGAAAATGACGGATAATACGGAAAATGATAAAAACAACGTTAAAAAGAGTTAATTTTATTTACACATTGCGCATATTTTAAAATATGGTAACATAGCTGAATGGGACAAATAAAACATCATATTTACAAAGGAAAAAGTCATGAAAATGTTTAAAATTAGAACTGTACTCACATGAAAATTTAACCATCAAACAAAAAACTACAGCTGGCTGAAAAAGTTCGTGATTGTCTTTTGTTTCACTGCTGATTGTCTTTTCCTTGCCGCCAAATCTCGCAGTCTCGACAGGAGTAATAGCTCCGTAGAAGATGTCTCCTCCAGCTGCTCTGCATACCTTATCGCCATTTCAAGAGCTTTGTGTCCTTCACTATGCGAAATTGTTTGTACACTTTCTTCCAACACTGTGTCCTCTTCATCGTCTTCTTCGCCTTTTTCGCTCACCATGTTCACTAACTCTTCGTCTGTCACTTCATACTGTTCATCTTGAGTCAACCACTCGTTCACATCCTCTTCTGTTGTGTCAGCGCAACCCGGCACTTTTTGTAGCAATGGTAGAAGGCTCGTGTTGTCTGGTTCAGTCTCGTTCTGTAGATTTTCTGGAGGTTCATTTTCTTGGAGCAGCATTTTCCAAGACTTAGAAATTGTGTTTGATCCAACACTTTCCCACGATTGAGCCACGTAGTACGCAACGTCTTTCAGATTAAGATGACGCAATTTGTTCACCATATCTTCTCCCTGGTCCATAGCGTTAATTATAGAAGACAGCAGGTTTATTCGATAATTCCTCTTCATTGTCTCCAAGGTCCCCTGATCCATAGGTTGACATAATTAAGTCACATTTGGAGGAAAAAACATTGCCTTTATATCCTTATCTTTAAGTTCTTCTTCGCTAGGATGGCACGTAGCATTGTCAAGAAGCAATATTGCTTTCCGTGGCAAGTTTTTGGATTTCAAAAACTGTTCGGTTTGTGGCACAAATTCTTGAAAAAACCATTCTTTGAAAATTTCGGAGCTCATCCAAGCATTTCTTTGATTGTAATATTTTACTGGCAAAGCATTTCTGGAAACATTCTTAAACGCTCTGGGATTTTTCGATTTGCCAATCATAGCCAGTTTCATTTTCATATTTGCCGTGGCATTGCTGCATGCAAGAATTGTCACTCTTTCTTTGCTTCGTTTGTGACCTGGAGCTGCCGCTTCGGCTTTTGACGCTAGTGTTTTTGCCGGTAACATTTTGTAATTGAGACCAGTCTCATCACAATTGAAAAGTTGATCACCTGTAATGCTTTCCCCGTCCAAAAGTGTGTGAAGTTTATTTCTAAACGACTGTACGGCTTCAGAGTTTGCAGAAAGCTTCTCGCCACATATATTAAGCTGTCTAATTCCGTATCGTTTCTTCCATCTATCGAGCCAACCTACACTAGCTGTGAAGTCAGGTTCACCCTCGTTCAGTTCATTTCGAAACTTTAAGGCTTTTTCTTGTAATATCGGTCCTGTTATCGGAACACCTTTCTCTCGATGTTGAGTGAACCACATGTACAAAGCTTCACTTACTTTTTCGTATTCACATTTTTTCATCGTCTTCCGATCTTCCAAAGCATTTGCCGAAACTCGATGAGAACACCATTTTTCAATTTCACTGCGATTCTTCTTCCAGTCTCCCACAGTTGTTCTCCCTACGTTGTAATCTCGCGCCACTTTTAATAAAGTTTCACCACTGTCTAATCTCTTTAAGGCTTTAAATTTTTCTTCCATTGACACAACCACCTTCTTACGTTTTGAAGACATCGCCACAACTTTAAAAGAAGCAAACACAACTAAACAGTCTTAACAAAGCAGCCGAAACGAAAGAATGCAAAACACGTCTTCACAGTAAACGAGCTTCGTAAACACTGAGGTCTGAGGAATACTCAGAAGTGTCAGGTAGCAGATGGGATAGGATTGACGGACGGGGGTGGTTATGCAGCGCTCGGAAACAATAGAGAAAGTCGGTCACCGACCTTACGGCCGGCACGTGAATACAATGGCGGACAGTCAGGTAAAAGAAAGGGGATGTCTCGCACCAAAATCAGCTGCGTGTACTGTCGGGTGTGATAAAAATGGCTGAGTTTTACAATTTTACAACAGCCTACAGCGTAAAATCATATTGCATGACATTGCTTCGGTATGTCGGATAATTCGGAATGTCGGATAACCGAAGGACGGATAACCAAGACTCTACTGTACCATATTTATTATCTTTCTCTGGTTGTTTAATGTTTTTAGTGGAAAAGTAGTTTGCTCAGTAGTACAGTATTGTGAAAAAGAAAATATGTTATCACTTTGTTTTTCGTGTTAATTTGCTTTAACACCTGAGATTGTAGAATTTGTTAAGTGTGATACACTATGCTTTCTACACTATTGCAACATAACATTTATACTAAAAAAATGTCACCGTTTAATAAAGTAAAGATGTTCTATGAAAAACTATCAAATAAAATATATGCTGGAATAATAATTATACTATTGATAAAACCCTTTTAATTCTAAGAAATCAGATTTTGAAAAAGTTTGTTTTATATGATTGCAATACAGTGAAATGTTGATGACTCATTTTTTAATAGTTTTTTTGAGAATATTATAGAAGTGTTAGCTAGAATGTATCCTTTAAAAAATACAAAGAAAATTTAAATGTTCAATATTTTGTTTTTAAAAAGTATTTGTTGTACATTTTGATAAAGAATTAACCACTATGGTTAGTGATACGTGTAAGTTAGGTGCTAAAGAGAGGCCTGGCACAAATATACAGTTTGCTACCATTGGAATCTTCAAATATAACTGCCCTAGTTTGGCTTTTGTGCGATACTCTGCTCCTTCCTCATTAATCTACTAATAGTTAAAGTTGTAAAAATATTCCTTAATAACTCGGTGACAAATGTACTTGTTCCTTGAAACAATGATTTTTAATTAGTTTTTACTACCATGCCAAATATATACTTTGTATAAAAAATTCCGTTTTATTTAGTTGACTTTATATTTGTACTGACTTTTGTGTGTGTATTGGGAATATGTTATGGTATGTAGAATAGATAGTTTTATTCGGGTAATGTAAATAAAGTTGAATGTGATTTTTGAGGGAATTCTTTTTTATATTCTGATCTGAAAAGAAGATTTAGGTTTTTCAGTATTGTTATCGCTAAATTTTCTATGGTATAGAGATAAATTCAGGGGCGGCGTGACGTTAAGGGCTGGAGGAGCCAGGCTCCAGCAATATTTTGAAAGAAAATTTTGTTATATATCTAATAATAAATAAGTAATATTTAAAATGATGAAGCAATAATATATTGTATATATTGTACGAGGTAATAATGTGAAGTAATTGCGAAGTCAGCTTAACACAGTGGTGACCATATAAGCAGGCCAGTCACAGATACGTAACTGTGTATACAGTAGAACCTTGATAATTCGAACTAATTTGGGCTGACTGTACCTCGAACTATAAATGGACAAAATAAATAATACTATATTTTTTTAATTAGTCGAAATATTACAACATTTAATAGTAGAAAATGTTTTGATTTTATCTCTATTACGGCATCATTCTCCTACGACTGATGCAATGCACACCGAGTACGTTTTTTATAGACCCTTTTCAGTAACCCGAGAAGACTGGGAAGGAAACATCAAACCGGGATCTGCTACAGGAACTCTAGTGTGGTACACAGACGGGTCTTTGATGGGAAGCAATTCTGGCTATGGCGTATACAGCGCTTCACCAAGGACGAACATTAGTGCAAGTCTTGGGACGTACTGCACAGTCTTCCAATCAGAAATCTTAGCAATTACTGCTTGCGCCCACTTAGGGTCGAATGGATACAGGAATAGACATATCTTAATACTTTCTGACAGTCAAGCAGCACTTAAAGCGCTGGACTCAGTACAAATCACATCCAAACTGGTGAAGGAGTGCCTCTCAACACTAGTCAGACTCTCCACATTAAATATGGTGGAATTGAGATGGGTGCCAGGACACCGTGGCATTCCAGGAAATGAGATGGCAGAAGCTCTTGCAAAGAAAGGAGCATCTACACCATTCACGTTGCCAGAACCAATGTGCTGCATTAGCCGTAGCATGGCCAAGAGCGCAGTAAAAAACTGGGCCAGGAAAGAGCAACGCCAGAGATGTTGTAGATTACATGGGCACGTTCAGAGTAAATGACTGATGAAGGGATCGAACGCCAAGCTTACTAAATCCCTAATCAAGTTAAACCGACCACAACTCAAAGGAGCTGTAGAATTCATTACTGGGCATGGCCAGTTCAGGAAACACCTAGCAACAGTGGGAATCTTTGAAGGCGACCAACGCTGTCGGCTTTGTAATCAGGCAGAAGAGTCAGCAAGACACGTCATATTTGAGTGCGAGATCCTGGATCGTAGGAGGAGGCTCTTTGGAATCCAACAAATAGGAGACAAGAAGACACATACTTGGTGGAGAAAATCCTGGACTTCACAAGGGATACAGGCTTCTAACCTGCTAGGAGCGGGACACAGGGGGCACAATAAACCGAAGATTGACGTGTAAGGAGGCCTCCTCCAAGGAGGAATCCACCCCAAAATAATCTAATATAATCATTCCCCTACAGTTACTTCACCGACACCGTACTCAGCTGCAAGTTTCTTCATGGTTTCACCATTTTCTAGTCTTTTCAAGGTCTCTAATTTATTTTTAACTGTCACAAACTTTCTTTTAGCTTTTCCGCTCATCGTTACAAAACACAATCAAAACTAAAACACTTTTAACAAAAAACAGTAAAAAATGCACTCACTAATCGATAATGTTACACAACAGCGTACTTCCGTGGGAACTGACAGTTTACCGTTGAAATTGAACTATTTTTAGAATAACAAGACAGTCAAGTATTTGGTGTATGTCTGAGCTGACATGAGATATAAGCGGTGTCGGCAAGACCCAAAGTTGACTCATTACCTACCTGCGAGTTGTGGTGTGTCGCTAAGCCCGCCAAGTGAACGCAAGCCAGCCACTTCGATCCCTTGTCACCTTCAAGAGACTACGTAGTTGACATTTCAAACGTACTTGGGGCGGCGGTAACAAAGTAATTTCGGAGGCGAAGTTTTAAAATAGTAAAAAAAGTTTTTCATTTTGCAAGCACAGCCTGAAATACCCGGACCCTCGAACTACTGCGACTCGAATTATCGAGGTTCTACTGTACAACACAAAATAAAGAGGCAGATGAAATCGTATAACAATCTCAATGCAGTTAAATGGACGAGTTTTGGGCCAGACTAGTCCACAAACTATATTGTAAACATAGTTGTATATTTTGTAATTACATAAATAAATTTATATTAATTGTTGGTTAGCCTTAAATCTACATAATATTTTATAATATATATTTTGTTTTCTAAAATTCATTTAGTTAAGTTAGTTTTCTTTTATCATTAAAATTACATTGTTTACAAATTGATCCCGGATTACTGTCAATCTAGAAAAAATTGTTTATTTTGATTTTTTAATAATAGGAGTATCTTCATAATATGAAATGCATTTAACGAATTCTAAACTTTTAAACTCGAAATATTGCAGCAAAAATGTATTTTGGTGTCAAAATCTCAGTTTTAAAACATAACAAATAAGTAACATAAATCAGAATATTTTTAGTAGAATTACATTTATAGCTGATAGAATAAAACACAGAACCTCACAACTAATACGTTTATAATTCAAACATGTTTCAACGACAATGTCACCACCTTCAGTAATGCACGAGCTAAAATGAACTGTAATTTCTTACAAATCAAGCTCTATATTTGTGGTATTCTCATTTAATTTAAATAAATAAGTTTAACATTTATGTTTACTCTCACGTCTGTAAAAGGCTACTTTTTTTAGACAGCCAACTGGCCCTCCCAACTTCAAATGTCGTGTCCTACCACTGAAAAAAGTAATTAAAAAGTTTTTTTTATAACCCAAAATTGAGGTTCCCGTACTCAAAAACATACAAAACGATATCCCATTCTGTATTTTTAAAATTTTGACTCCAAAAACGTGACCCTGACGAGCTACAACTTTTTATCAGTCAAAATCGGGTTTCCCGTACCCAAAAACATATAAAACGACACCCCACACTGTATTTTCAAAAAGACCCAAAAATGTTGACCCCAAGCGATACGACTTTTTAACTCTCAAAATCCCGTACCCAAAAACATATAAAACGATACACTACACTGAATTTTCAAAATGTTGACCCAATATTTTCAAAATTGTGACCACAAAACGTGACCACGACACGCTATGACTTTTTAACTCTCAAAATCCCGTACCCAAAAACATATAAAACGATACACTACACTGAATTTTCAAAATTTTGACCCAAAAACGTGACCCCGACACGCTACGACTCACGCTAGAAACTCAAAAGCTTTTCAACTCTCCGCAATAAAATGACGAAGATTTTTGCACCACCAGAAGTTTTCTACGACGTCTGTCAATGCATATATTGTGTTAACAGACACGCAAAAAATTATCGCATGATTTCAATACTTCGGCATTTAATGCGAGCCGAAGTAAAAATACATCACAGTATAACAACTCATTATTCTTGTAACAGTAATTCATCACAATTAAGTACAGTGCTCATAAAAAATGCCAATTTGAGGACCTTTAACATTGGGTTTTGTGGTGACAAGGCAGGAAGAAGCAACATTATAAAGGCTTGAAAATAAACTTTTTAGTATTTCATTACCGACACCCAGGGCCGGATCTACATATTTTGCGCCTATGGGCCCCCCAAAATTGCCGCCCCTCCCCATAATTAGAAGTGTTAATGCTAACGCTTTTCCGAAGTCAAGCCATTTCGGTGCGTCTGCAAGCATATTTTCAAAAATTCGCCAAATATAGTAACTATAGACCAATCCAAAAGTGTTCAATAGCTTTTTTGTAGAGAAAGGTTCAACGAATTTATATATGCCAGTAAAAAATGATTGATGTAAAATTTACAAAGTTATTAGCTCAAGAAACAAAAATGTGTAGTAACGAAAGGAAAAAGTTAAACTTTAGGCCTATATAAATAGTAGTAAACATTTTTTGAAATTTTTTTCGTAAATGTAAATTTTTTTCGTAATTTAGTCCTAAATAGAACTGTATAAAAATATTTATCAATTTCAAATTTCTTATTTTGAAAACACCAGTTCAAAGACTCCCAACGAAACTAGGCCTTGTATGAATAGTAATGTAGGAATATATCCCTTGCCCAAATATGACATATTATTAAAAGAAAGTGTAGAGAATAAATCAAAGAATTCAACTGTATACTTGTAAATTATTATTTCATAAAAGTATTTGACTTAGTTTTCTTGAATCACAAAATTAGATCAAACTAATAGAACTTCTCACGGACGCATCAAATACGACATTCTGTGTGAAAACCCGTTGGAAGTGCTACTTCGGGAGCATGAGAAAGTCGAGTTTTAAATTTCCCATTCGTCAGTATTTCCTAGCACTGTACGAACAAAACCGTTAGAGTAAATATAGTTTGCTTTACACCAAGCAAAAGATTGAACTTTGGTCTATAAATAGATATAAAAAAGTCTATTGAAATAATTCGAATTATAAGAGAAATCTCGAACGCAAAACGTGCTGTTTTATTTGTTGAAATCTGTCCAATTGCAAAGGTTTACAGACAATTCCATATCTTTGGAACTATGCAAGTGACTTTTGATTGGATGGCAGTTTTAGAAAGTTAAAATCTTGACGAATCCAAAGATATCTCTATATTATTGTCAAAATATCCCGGTCCAGCACCATTGAACTTTAAGTCCGGTGTACACGCTCGTTACAATAAATCGAAAGTGTGAGTACTGTTTACATGCAGCGATTTCTTGTCCAATCTTCATTGACGAATATTTAATTTTTGATAGTTCTTTCTTATAAACCGTACGCAATTCATTAATTTTTTAACAATAGTGTTTCTGTCTGCCAACGGATCAAACTCCTTGTATTTTTGAATGAGCGCTATGTACTTGTTATTCCTGTCGGAGTATTCTTTGCTCTTAATGAGTCACAAGCAGGTAAAACTCCGATATAGTTCAATAAATTCAGTCAAGAACTCTCGAGGAGTTTGAGCTGCCTTGCTATAAATTGAATAAAAACAAGTAAAGGTTTTACACAAAACACTTAAAACATAATCAACGAACTAGTGCAACACCATTTCCGGTGAAAGGCCCTTGCAAACTGAGTGAAATCATAGCGATAAATGGGCGCTACTGTTTACACGTTCCAATTTATCGATACGATTCGCAGAAATTGATGCCGGCCAACACCAACTATCCAATTCCAATAAATCACTACAATTTCCTGTTTACACGCAACGATAAATTGTAACAATTCGATTACAGTCGGCAAAATATTTTCAGAAAACTCAAATTTTAAAACGATGATTACATATGTAAATATTAGTTTTAAAAAAAATGTAAATACAAAAATTAAAAGTTCAAATCATTTTCTTTCCAACGGTTTTTGCTTTATTGCGATTGAATGATTTTTAGTGGATGAAATATTCAATACAAAATAGCGTTGTCTTGAGTAGTGTTACACCAAAGCCTAGCGCTTTGACTGCTCAATAGGGTTAAAAGTACTCTATACAAAAACCAAAATTTACATTGAATTTGCAATATGTTTTACTCATTACAAAAAAGTGTTAATACTATTTTCTTTCTCATAATTTGCTCAGGTTGATTTAATTAGTAGTAAAACATTTTTTTATATTACTAATGAGACTTCGTAAAGCGTTATTAAAACAAAATATAATATGTGTAGTTTGAATTACAAACAAGTAAATGTTTCATCTTTAGAGAAATATTATACTCGATTTTTATTAATATTTCTGCATGATTACACGAACAGGAGGTGAGGAGGCTAAATCTAATTTTACTTTTACAAATTTAATTACGTTATTACGTAATTTTTACAAGGTGAAATTCAGAAGTGGTTTTGCAAAATAATAAAAGACACATCAATTTCAAAACACGTATTTCAAGTTCATTATACAGTTTAAACAATTGCGTCCATCCATATTGAGTTTGAAAACACTTTTCTTTAAAACACACTACACTACACTATTATAGGCTACTACGTTTAAAACTTTAAAAACAAAAGTACAGTAAATCAGTTTTACACTGAACGAATCGCACTGAATAGTTGTGCTGCAGCACAAGAACAGTGAAAAAGTGGTGATAGTGAATTGCAAACAACAATAAGACTGAACTAAACTAATGACAAAACAGACAACTGTGATTTTTCTCGCCTTTCTCGGTGTTAACCGAAGGCACGAAGTTTATTGATTCGCTGCCGAACGGAGCCGAGGATGCACGAAGCATCTCTCACACACTCACAAACACATCAGTGTACAGCGTACATTTAGTTTGAGTCAAACGAATAACTTGGCATTAGCTCATTCATGACTACATCTATGTCAGATGCTCATAAGCATCTGTTGTAAAACTGAAATGGAGTTTTAGTTTTGTTCTAAAACATGTACTGTAATATTTTTTCCCTAATACCAGTTTTTTTTGCCGTTTTGCCGCTCCTAAAAATTTGCCGCTATGGGCACGGGCCCACTTTGCCCCATGCTAAATCCGGCCCTGCCGACACCCATAGTCTTTATCTGGATTCGAACCAGGGATGTTAAGGTTCAGAGTCGCATAATCCCTCAATTAAAACACTGACATTTAAATTTGACCTATAAAATGAGCAGTGAATTTCCTCGCCTTTAATAATATACGAGAACTAAACTAAATAGCTTAAATTTTATTTATTTGTTCATTGTAAATTTTGTAACTGGTAAAATTTATGAAAATAATAATCATGTGAAGTAGTTAAACTCATCTATAAAAAATCTCAGTTTCACAAATTCCAACTAGATTCTACACTAGCAAAAGTTTTGGTATTAAACGACAGGATATGTTGATTATTGGGCTGATATTTAAAAAATAATGAATTGTCAACTCATTCAATCCTGTTTTGAGAAGTAAAGTTACACATTTAGTCATAAAAACCAACATTTTGATACTTTGTGCAAGGGTTTAACATGTGGTTAAAATAAACTTTTGTTTTTATTTTAGCTAGAATACGCTAATATGGCTTTAGTAAAATCAGTAGCTGTTATTTAAGAAAATATGGTGCAAGAATTTTTGAAGTTTAAAATATGTACAATTTATTGATTCATTTAATTTTTATGTCAATAATTATGTTAGGTATAAATAAGGGAAACTTCTTTTTGTATTATAATTTTTTATTATTTCTGTTCTTCGTTTTTGTTGCCCCTTTAGAAATACTGTACCACCATTGAAAATCAAATGCGGTTTAATTGTAAAAATATGTTTTTTTACACTTTAGCAATAAGTAGTCACTTTTCCTTTGTATTATAAACGTTCAAGCTTTATGGTGTAATTTTAAGAATTAATTGTGGTTTAGACAGTGTTACCATAGCGCCTAACCTTTTTGCTTTTGTAATAATCTTATTTAGATTATTTAATATTGTACACGTTTCATTGTTGTCTAGATAATGGCAGATATTTCTTATTATAAACTGTAATTATAACAAATAAATATCTTATTCACTGAAACTATAAATTCTACTTATTTGAAAAATCAATTGTACTTTATGAGAGTAAAAAATGCAAATGACACACTTAAACTATTCTGGCAGACAAGCAATTTCTCATTGGATTTGTTAGTAAATTTGTTTTTACAATTACATATTCTGAAGTAGTATCCAGGGTTGTTTGTTATTCGGGGTATTAGAAAGTGGATTTTGAAGTTGTCTTACGCCTATTAAAAAGTTATACGTCACAATTGTGTGTTGTATGTGATGTGATGTTTTAAAAAATCTGATGATGAAACATATGTTTTGAAATGTGTCATAAAGTCACATGATGGATACAGGTAAATTTAGTTGTGCACATAATTATTCACTCTTACAGTAGAACCCCTCTTAACCAGTGTGGTCGGGACCGAGACCCTGGCCGGTTACCTGTTTGGCCGATTGATCCGAGGTTTCCATAAAAAAATAATCTACGTATTTCATCGACCAAGCAATTAAGTCGTTATTGCAACCCATTTTTTATATGTACAACGTACATAAACAAACACCAACAAATTAAACTTACATAAACTTTGAAAACTGAACTTACATGTACTGTATTATTGTTTTAAATCAGTTATTTTTGTCTGTTCTTTAACTTCCAAAGATTTTTTAAAGCCCAGTCACTCCATTTTCATATACGTCTAATGCCGCCGAATCTTTTTGCTGCTCAACATATTACATATTTTGTTCCCACGAAATTCAGTAAAGGTTCCGACAAAGCAACAGACGAAGAAAAGAAACAAAGGATGCCGCTTTGTCAATTAATAATTTTAAAAAAATACAGTTGCCGCGGAAGCAAGAAGGGAATCAAACTCACGCTCCCCCTCCCTTGTTCTGCCTGTCTCAACACTAACACCATTGCACACCTAAAGTTGCGTCACCCAGCTTTATTTTCCAGGAAATGTCTGTCAAACAATCAATGTTTGAGACTTCGGCCAATTACAGTAATATACCTAATCTGTAAAAGAAAAAAAAAACTGTTGTTCCACGGGATAGGCCGATTAATCCTAGGACCGGTGGCTCCAAAGCCGGTTAAGAGGGGTTCTATTGTATTTTAAATTATATTTTTAGGATGTTAATCAAGTTCAATCATCCCTCCACCTTCTATTTATGGTGTTAAATTTGAATGTGACAGATGTTGCATCATCTCATAATTACTAGAATATTGTTGTTGATGAATTTTAATTGACATATTTTACAGTTTAGCAGTTTTAATAATGAAATTGAAGAGACAATTTAAACAAAAAATTTATAAGGAATCTCCTCGCACATAGAAGGGTTAAACAAATATTTCACCAACCACATTGTTTGGTATCACTGCATAGGCCTTTAAAATTAAATTAATGTGTAATTTATTAGAATTACCTTTACAATACATCGTTGGCAGTTTGGGATATTGATAAGAAATGTGATGCACTTTAAAATATT
This sequence comes from Philaenus spumarius, assembly GCA_018207615.1. Lineage (NCBI taxonomy): Eukaryota > Metazoa > Arthropoda > Insecta > Hemiptera > Aphrophoridae > Philaenus > Philaenus spumarius. The sequence goes on from JAGFPH010001543.1 coordinate 223,093, forward strand.
TAAAAAAAAAAATTTGTTCTCAACCTGTACGGTATGTAGCCAATAGTCTTCTGGAGTTAGGCTTTATCTGACTAAATATTCATAGCAAATAAAAATTACGTTAGATTGAAATAGCAGTTGTGTTTATAATACAAGGAAATGTAATTCAACATTTTTTCCTATAACTTCTCAGTCTTGCGATCTGAGCCTCCGAAGTCATTACAAATTTGTCCTACGGTGAAATTTGTAACTTTTCAACCAGTGAATTATAAAACCCTAACTGTAAGTAGTACGTTTAACAAAAATTATATTCATCGTGTTAAAAAAATGTTTTAAAATAAATCAATTTCTTTGTCCTCACAACTTATCATCCTAGAACAAGTTCTCATTTACTTTTAGAGATAACAAAGAACATTTTCTTTGCAATGATGTAAAATGTTGGCCACACACTTTGCTGGACTCGTCTGTTACAATGTGAAGAGATACATAATGAGACAACATGTTTGGACACAATGTCGAGTACCCGTTATGAATTGGTGTGTTGCATTATAAATTCTATAAATTTATCAAATTTCAATATTGAACTACATCTCATAGAAAGAAAAACAAAGTACAACAGTCAACTATATGCTGGATTACATAATTTTAAAGCCAATAGGGAATGGAAATCACAGTTTAGAGTAACTCTTACCTGAGATAGATCAGCCCTTCAAATTAATTTTGAAAACTAGTTTATGCCATTCTCTTCTTAATCCATGCTTCTAGCATCAATTGACATGTAGATTTGATTTATACATTTGGGCAGCAGAGAGCAACAGAGGTGTGAATTTTGATCACTATCATTTTTTTATAAGAACCGTTTTAATCTTTATTGGAGGTTTGTACATTCAACGATGATTTGTTCCAGAATCTCAATCTTCTGCCCAATCCTAACACACAGTTGAAAGTGGTGAAAGTATTCCTCTATAAATATATGAGATTTCCTGGGAAAGTTTGGGTTGACCCGTCTAGTTACTTGTAAATTTGTTGATGGTTTGATTCTTTTAAGAGTATGAAGAACGTTCTTCCTCTTCAGAAAACAAAACTAAAATTGTAGAGTTCAATATTAGCTATGGACAGTAGACGTATAAACATATTTCATTTCACTTGTTTCACTACATTACGAGTAAAGCAAACCTCTCG
>JAGFPH010001543.1:224653-250049 GCA_018207615.1 Philaenus spumarius
TTAATTAACTAAATGAAAGACAACACTTTTACATGTTAAGCGTATGTACATGAATTAATGGCATTGCTGACTGAACATCTCAAGCAAATTAAACTGTTTGACTGTATATTCATCCGTTTGACACCTGGCGCCTACACTAGCTTTGTGGAGGGAAGGACAATAGCGCCAGGGTAAGAATTATTATTTTTCGAATCGCAATACATTCCTGTCTTAATTTTTTTTTCTGAAATTCTCAAAGCGATTCAGATAGTTGGAGGTCGGATAATTGGAGTTTTACTGTATGATGTTTCCAAATTTTTGATAGACGCACAAGATGATAAATACTTGTTTCTCAAAGCTGCTTTGATTATCGGTCTATCAGGTGCTTGTAGAAAACAAGAATTGACAGATTTATTAGTAGATAACGTAAAATATTACAATGACTATTTTTGTTCTTATTTACCAAACACATAAACTAAAACTTCTCGTGAATTTGTTGTATCTGAAGGTAATATACCAGGGGTAAATCTTGTACAAGTCATCAGAAAATACGCCAACCTTCGACCCAAACATACAAAACACAATCGGTTTTTTGTGCAGTACCAGGATAAAAAAGTACGATTCAACCAGTAGGTAAGAACACATTTGCCTCGCTGTCAAAAATTATTGCCTCGTACCTAAAACTTGACAGCCCACAACTGTTCACTGGACACTGCCTGCGAAGATCATCAGCATCTTTATTAGCAGATTCATGAGCTGACATCTTAACTCTAAAACGTCACAGAGGCTGGAAATCGACTACAATAGCTGAAGGGTATGTTGCAAGTTCTATTGAAAATTAAACAAACTATAGCTGCAAAGATTTTAAGGTACGACAACAAAACCAAACAATGGGAAGCAGTGTATTAGAAAAACCTACAACAAGTTTGGAGAACAAAACACACACCAACCTTGGCCAACAAACCCTCAATACTTTTACAGGAAAATGCAACAACTCCATCAGGAGTATACTTTGTGAACTGTTCAAACTGTGTTTTCAACATATATAACAAGTAAATTCATGTTAATTTTTGTCACTAATGACAAGATTTGCTATTCTATAATATACAAAATTGTATTTTGTTATATTGCCTTATTGGCGGGGAGGGTGAGACGATAAAATAGTACTTACAAGTAGTAAGTGCCATGACCGCCTTTGGGCGTTAAACACACTCGAGCTTTCAAACCTCGCCCTCGGCCTGTAATAACGCCCTTACTGCTCTAGGTACGTAAATAGCTATTACAGTACTTTTATGGTGGGTTTGTAATCAAAATACATTATAGAGGAAATAAAACCATGAACAATTACTAATTTTATCAATTGTTAGAAAATTAATTTGTTACCATAGACACAGGACAAATGTCAACAAAACAATGCAAATTTTCATTTGATTTTATGACATCTTTGATGGTAGTTGCATTCTTCTACTCTCTGTGGGAAAGTAATAGACAATCAGCGAATCATTATGGTATTTGAGTTTTACTCAGGTTAAGAATCCTAGCACAGGGAAGATACACACTTTTTTCCTAAACCTGAAAAGATGAAGGAAGCAATGTTGGATCAGAACTGAACTTGATGGAAATGAACTACCAAATGATTCCCATTATTTCCTTTTAAGTACAAAATTTTAGTCAGATATCTGCCAATGTACACAAATTGTAGGGTGAAAAAAACTATTTCAATAAATATTTACTGTGGTTAGATATTTCTAGTAATAATATTGGCTTCAATTTTTAAGACACCAAATTAAATATTTCGTTAAGAATTTTTATTTTCATAGTTAGGCCTAATAATCGTCTCTATAGTTAGTAAAAAAATAATACTTTTTTTGAACAATATAATCTGATAAATTTATAATAAACAAACTGAAAGAGTTAAACTCTTTCCATAAATTAAAACATCTAACAAAGGTATCCATCTATAAATGTTGAACCTAGGGTTTTACTAACAATATTAAATACAAATTATTTACCGATGTTGCATTAGGCTAAAAATTAATAAAATAATTACTTTTAGACACCTAAATATATTTGTAATAATAACTATTTACATGTACAAAAAAGTTTTAATTAATTTTAAACTATACTGACTATTGTTTATACATGTATTACATTATTGTTGCTTAAAATACAGTTCTTCATTTTGGTTACTCGCTAACTGTCTTTTAATTTCAAATAAAATAACACTTAACGCCGCTCCAGTATTTAAACTATCTACTTCGTTTGCCAATGGTATATGAAGTCTAACACCATTATTATACCTCGATAATGAAATAGCTTGTTTACTTAAGCCTACGCTTTCGCTGCCTATTACTATAGCGACAGAAGAAAAAGCAGAAAAGTCTACACTATGATAAGGGACCAGAGGAAGATAGCTAGACATGGCTTCGTCCTCTTCGGTGTTTTCTTTGTTATCTGCCAGCAACACACTTGTATCTACATCTAGACAATGGTTTATGTCATCCCATTCTACGTCTTGTTCTAAAGGCACTCGAAAATGTCCGCCAGATGCAGCACGAAGAACTTTGCTATCCCAAACATCAGCGCAACCTACATGAAATTATTAATTTATCGCATTAAAATATTTTCAACAAGAATACATTTCAAATCTGTAGTGTACAGAAAATATATATATTAATAGCACTTAAAAATAATTATATAAGAAAGAGCGTATAATATAAATGCATGAAATATTAAAGAGTTAGTGGAACATTTACATTGATCTTGCTTAAAATTGTTTGTTTTACAGTTACTTAACAAAGGTTTTAGAAAAAACAAAATGTACGTTTCCATAACCTATTCCAGTACACTTAAACATTCCATTTAACCCTAAATCAGATTTGGCAAACTTATCTATGACACATATTTTATTTGGTGACACATTATAAAGATTTAAATGCATGTAGGTGACTTTAAAAAAATATATGTTAATTGAATGCTTTCAAAGTAAATTTATTAAAGACTCAATTTTATTTCCGAGAATTCCATATTTCCTGCAGTTCATTTTCCTTAACTTTTGTACTACTAAACATATAGACCGAATGCCAAGAGACGTCAAATAAGTAAGGAGCATTGAGCTTGAAGGTATTAGGGACCATGCAGGTTTGCCAAGCCATTTCCACCCTATGGCAGCAACTATGATCATTTAAGGTGTTTGGGAAAAGCATAGCCACTAAAATTTTTGCATTACAATTAAATCTAATTTTAAAACAGTGTATACCTACAACTGGGCAATTAATTGTCACAAATCAATCAACAAAAATAATAATTTTCCGAATAAATAAATGTAATAAAAATCTTTTCCCTTGCTATTGCAATGCAAAAAATTATAGCTGCGTAAAAGTATTACATTGGTTTGACAAGCTTTTAGAAAAGATTTGCTTGGCAATTATAATAATTAATTATGCTCATATTGAATTAAGTTACTTAGTACAAAATTCGGATCACAAAAATCGGGACTCCAGAAAATATGGACCGCTAATCGGTATTTTTTTTAAATAGAAAATCGGTAAAACCCACGCGATTACGCATAGCATAAATTACATGTATTTTGCACCTTCGGGCGCTCCATGTTTCAACGAAATTGACGTCGTTTATGATTCACTAGGCAGTGGAAGTTTCTGCGCTAATGTGTTAGTTGTACGTTCTCTTTTAGTTTGCTGCAATAAATCTCCAGGATTAAACTTTCATTCCTTATGTTTTATAAATAAATTTCCAACTTGTAGTGTTGTTATTTTACGTACTGTGCTTCTTATGTTTATTTAAAGTGTTTGGAACAGTAATGTAGATTCTTTTTTACTAAAACAGTTCAATACTGTACACAAACTACATTTTTTCATTTCTATGTTTTACTTAATTGCAGTTCAATACTGTATTGTATACATCACAGTACAATAAGTTGATGTGCCAGAGTGTTAAAGTATCGTTGGGTATCGGCACGGCGCGGTGGCGATAGTATGTGCGGCTTTTCATCGCTCTTATCGGCCGACTTATGCCCGACTCCAGGAAATTCAGATTTTTGAATCTGGATCAGCCATCCGCCCCATTAGTCTATTGTAATAAAGTTGTCTCTCTCAAATGTTTTTGCAAATTAAGTTCATTGAACATTTTGTAATCCTTTATTGAAATGTTTATAATTAATTAATTGAAATTATTTGGGTATATTTATAATCTACTGCAATTTTTGAGACTGATGGATATAATACTGTAAAGGGCTCCTCGCTGCGGGTACTGGCTGTTGTGCACAGGTGGTAGTGTGTTTCCTTTTTCAAATGTATCCTTTGGCTCTTCAGGTAAGCTTCTAGAGGTTTTCAGGATTTCCGAATGTGGAGAAGGTTCTTCAGAATAAAGGCAGGTGAAGTGATTTAACCAATATAAAACTCGATAATTTAAATAACTCGTACATTTTCCTCCGCTAGCCCGAATTTACAGCTAAACTATTAGAAGGTAAAGGCAGGAAACCTTAGTGAGATTTGTCTCATTTAGACGAAGGATCCTAACAGACTAACCTACAAAACATCCAGCTTTAAGTTAGCTTCCCCTTTAGTTTCTAAATACCTGACTGCAGTATAACTATTTGTAGGAGGCACATAGCCTGTTCAATGTGAGAATCCCAATAATTATGTCTTATGTTCTATCTTGTCATATCTATATATATAAAAGCGAAATACCACTCACTCATCACGATTTCTCAAAAGGATTGAAATGAAATTTGGTATGTAGCTTCCTCTAGGGCCATAGGCGCTCGCTAAGAAAGGGTTTAAAAAAATTCGAAATTTTAGGGAGGGTTTGGGGGGATCAAAGTTATTAAATCACGATTTCTTCAAAACTACCGAATGAATTGGAATGAAATTTGGTATGTAGCTTCCTCTAGGGCCAAAGTGTTCACTAAAAAAGGGTTTTAACAAATTGGAAATTTTAGGGGGCATCAAAGTTATTAAATCACGATTTCTTCAAAACTACTGAACAGATTGGAATGAAATTTGGTATGTAGCTTCCTCTAGGGCCATAGGCGCTCGCTAAGAAAGGGTTTTAAAAAATTCGAAATTTTAGAGGGGTTTGGGGGGATCAAAGTTATTAAATCTCACGATTTCTTCAAAACTACCGAACGAATTGGAATGAAATTTGGTATGTAGCTTCTTCTAGGGCAGTAAGTGTTCACTAAAAAAGGGTTTTCAAAATTTGGAAATTTTTGGGGGAAAAAATTACTAAATCACGATTTCTCCAAAATTACCGAACAGATTAGAATGAAATTTGGTATGTAGCTTCCTCTAGGGCCATAGGCGCTCGCTAAGAAAGGGTTTTAAAAAATTTGAAATTTTAGTGGTGGTTTGGGTGGATCAAAGTTATTAAATCACGATTTCTTCAAAAGTACCGGACGGATTGGAATGAAATTTGGTATGTAGCTTCCTCTAGGTCCATAGGTGCTCACCAAGAAAGGGTATGAAAATTTTCGAAATTTTAGGAGGGGTTTGGGGGGATCAAAGTTACTAAAATCATAATTTCAGATATTTTATTATTATGACAATAGTGCTTTTATTATTATTTAAGATCCATGTATATATATATATAAAAGCCAAATACCACTCACTGACTGAACACTTAATAAGAATACAATTACCGTATGTTAAAAATACTGAAAATACCAACCACCACGGGCAACGCCGTATGGGTCAGATAGTATTTATATAAGGTGCAAAGTGTCTGCCACTCAATACTCAATATCAATTTTAAATGTATCGTAATCTTCTTTTTGGTTATTGTAAGGTAATTTTGTTGTTTTAGCTATTTGTTATTTTGCCACTTTCTTGTCATGCGCTTTATTTTTTAACTATTCAGTTTTAAGTTTTGGTTGTGTAGTTTTACGCTTTAGGTTTATTTATCAATTTAGTGAGTATGTTTAGTTAATTGTGTAGGAACTGTGCTCCTGTAGGAGCATTCAATGATGACCATATAGAGGCTTTTCGTCTTAACAGATATTTAGAAGTGCATTTTTTCATCATAAGTTTCAAATTTTTTATATACACAGCTTTGCCATCATCATTTTAAATAGTTAAAAATTAAGACTTATTTTGAAACTTCGAATTGAATTAGAAAATTGAAATAATGAATTTATTATAGAAAAATTAAGATAGTATGACAAATATTTGATCTACCTAATACTAATAGTATGCTTGATAATGGAAGAACTACAATATCAACCAATTGAGCTTAAAGGGCATTTAATAAGTACTTTAAATTGTAACATACCTTTAACAAAAATAACTTTGCTGCAACCCACACCAGAAGCTGTACGTAATATTGCTCCTACATTGCCTGGATCCCGGACATTGTCGCATATGACTGTTAATGGAAGACTGTTGGGGTCTTCTTTAATCTGTCCCTTTTGTGGAATTTTATAGAATCCTAAAACAGAGGACATTAAAGACTGTCATAAAATAAGTCAGTGAACAAAAGTTTTTTATTTGTATTGTTTAACCTTAGATTACTTTGTCAAAAATTTTGTCACGGGATTACTTAATGTATTGTAAATTTGACTAACAAAGTTTTTTTTTTACTGTACTAAAATAATTTTGAAATAATTTTTTTAAATTGTAATTGTATCCTCTAGCATTTTTAGGGCTATATATTTTTTTTAAAAAGTTACACATCAAACTAATCTATTAAAAATAATAATAATAAAAAAGCAGACTACTTTTTATTTAAAAATAAAAAACAAGTTTTGAAAAAAAAATGTATAAAAAACATTTTAATTTTTTTTAAACACAATACTTATAATAAATACATGAGTTGTACTACATTTTTTAGTAAAATTAAAAAGTTTTTTTGTTTCTCTATGGGTTTGGTGTATTAAGAGTTTGGATACACTGTCACTTATGTATGTAACGTCAGGCTGACTACGCGAAACAAGGATGCGTGCTACTTGTAACAGCGAAACTGTGCAACTGGCATCTGGGGAAGGTACTGGGAGGGGGTTTGAGAACACGCACCTCTTTTGTCAGATACTGCGATTTTGCAAATGGTGCATCGTCATTTTGACGACATAATTAATCTAGGGTTAATTGCCTCCCACAAACGCAATTGTAGTTCTTTTGTAGAAAATAACACTTTAAAACAAATTGGGCGAAATTGAGTGCTTATTAGGGTTAATTTGAAGAAAGAACTTTTATAGAATCACTAGATGTTAAAACAGTTTCATTGGAAACACACCATCAATGTGAATGTTGACACACCATCCTTCTATGTACAACAGTAATATAATACAATAGACTCACCGACAAGACCTGGAGCTGTTTGTACAGAAGACCAAAGCTGCATCACTTTGTATGTTACTTTGTACAATTTAACTACTCCCAAAGGCATTGTCAAACTTTCAACATCTTCTTTGCGGGTAAAGAAGATTTCTTGTGGAATAAGTCCTGCTAAGATTGCGTCTTGGTTTAATCTTTTGCCTTCCAACATCATTATCCCATACTTCTCTCTTGTCTTGCGGGACTTCACTTTTATCATCAGTTGGCTGTACAACAACCAGAACAAAAATTACCGCATATATTTTTACGATGAAAATTCTGCCTAATAATTCACAGATTTTACTATGAAAACTTACTTGTTTTAATAACCTCTACAGAGGAAATGTAACACAATATTTATAAATTAATGTCACGATTCACGTTTTAACAATTTTTTGTTCGGGCATCTGCCATTATTTGTGTATGAAGAAAATGATAGAGGACGTTTCAAGAGTATAAATCATCTCTCGTTATCAAATGAAAAAGCTAACAAACACAAACTAAATATAAAACATAAACCTAGAGGACTAGGCCTATGTTTGTTGTCTAACCTATTATAATTACAATTAAAAATTAGAATAAGGAGAAATCCAGAAATAGAATACTACAGTTGAGATGTCAAGAAAAATTAATAACTAAATACAGTAGAGTCCCGCTTTTCCGAACCCCGCTAAACCGAAAATCCGCCTATTCCGAACAGAGTTCGGGAAAAAATTCATTTAGCTGAAGCTGGACATTAAATGAAAATATAGATAATTTCACACACAAAATTTTATATTACTACACGTAAACTTTATTTTGAACTACGAACAGAGTTCAGAAAAAACACCGATTTTTTAAAACAAAAACAGGAGAAATTAAAAAGGCGTTAGTGAAAAAACGTACATTTATTGTTATAAATAAGTTAAATAAAGACATACACATAAGAGCCTGATGAAAACGCCTGAAACCAAATTGGAATGAAAGCTGGTTTTGTTTCCTTCACGTTTTCCGTCCGTTTTGTTGGAAGGACGTTACCGCAACAAGCGTCCGGTGAAGAGGATTCCGGGTCCTTCAAAAAGAAGGAAGAATTAGATACAACTGCTAGGCACTAGTAGTGTTGTTGCCATTTGAGTTCATCCGTTTTTCTCCTCTGTTTTCGTTATCTCGAACAAATTTAATTTTTTTTCTCGATCTTTTTTCAAGATGATGCGGTACTAACGGACAGACTGTTGGATGACAAAACGGACAGTTCGAACAACCTATCCCTTACCTTCTGTTTTTAGAAGAAAACAGAATCGCAACGCAAAGGAAGGAAAAAAACGGATGGTGTAAACCTACACTAGGGCGAAGTCATGAGTATTTGCCGCATCTACGTGTGATATGAGTTCAGTTTGAGAGTTCACCTCCTCCTCGCTTTCCTTCAAGCTGATCAACGCTGTATAGAACTGTCTCTAGCACATGTCCCTGCACTTAATTTACGCATTAACAAGACAATACGTTGATATTATTCTTGAAATCCGCCTATTGCGAATTCCCGCCAAACCGAACATTGTTTGGTCGCAATTAGTTCGGAAAAACGGGACTCTACTGTAGGCCTACATACAGAATGAGAGAAAACACTAATACCAGCCACAGATACACACAAAGAAATTATGTTGTGTATTATTTTCTTTAAACACAAATGTCCAAACAAAAATTGTAAAAAAATAATCATTCCATCATTAGAAACTAACTATAAAACCAGCAAGATTCAGCTATTTAGGACCAAGTCCTACGACCAATGTAAAAAGTCCCGTAGGTAATTGTCAATAATAAAATTAGACTTAGAACACAACTCAAACAAAAGTTGAACTATGAGTTTGCTGGTCACATTTATCCTATGTAATATATACTTTGAGTGCAATGATCAGGCTAATACTTTGAGCATAGCCTAATAATCTAGAACTACATACAGATCAAAAGATGACCTTAGGAAGTGCTAAATGATCAACAATGGTTCTTTCAATTGTTAATGTACACCTACAGTTAAAAGTAATTGAACAGTTTTACAGATCTTAAAAAAAAAATTCTACCTACAATAAATACATTTTGTATTTTAAATTCCACATATTAGTTAAACCCTCTCCCTGGTATTCCGTAGTAACTCGTAGCGATTTATTTTTTCCACTCCCTGTCTTTCCGTATTAATCCGTACCAGAACTTTAAATGTGTATAACTTCGCCATCTATTGGAATATTTCAAAACTAACTTCAGAAACGTGTTCAGAGAACATTTTATAGTACAGTTAGTTGTATTTGATTTTTAATTTCTTCCAGCTGTTAACGGTTTTAGATCTGTGTTTATAATCATCTGTAGCACAACTTTTGTAAACCAAGAGTCATGTAAAACATGACTAGAATGAATTAAAAATACATAGTTAATTTTTTGATTTATTAAATGTAGTTTTGTAGTAATTGAGCACAAATAAAACACATAGTTTATGGCCTAACAAATATAAAGTGTCTCCTAACATTTTTGTAAAAGTTATAACTGTGAGTGAACTTATTTTTCAATTTGTTTTTTATTTGGACTTGAAAAAAATTCAGTGCTGCATTATGTAAGTAAATATACAAATTTTGTATATACCGGTACCAATATAATATTAAGATATGGTAAAAATTTCATGTGTATTAAGTAAGTAGTTAATTAGTTATTGTAGTTTGAATATAAGTGACAAATTTGGCCATTTAAGAGGTCTGGTATGAGGCACTCGGTGTCAATTATGAATACCAGGGAAAGGGTTAAATTGAGAATATACTTAACTTTTTGCTTGTGATTTGTGAATAAGTAATATTTATTTCTTACCATATTTATTTTGGAAAGAAAAGATCAGAACCTAATAAGGCAAAGACTAGGTTGTTATAAAGTCAGTACAAATGTCTTAATACTTGCATAATAGATTATTTAGAATAACTTATTAGTTTTTAACTAAATCACTATGCACATACCTACCTTAAAGTAGTATCTGTGTTGATCAATGTAGAAAATGTTGTCCCACTTTCCAGATTACCTTCATTAATATTCTTTGGATGATCTTCTTCATCAGACATGTATTCTTTTTCTACATTACTGTCTTTTTCTGGTTTAAATTTTTTAGTAGGCTTAGAAAAGGATTTACCGGCACTAACAGATTTATCTTTACTTTTTTTACTAGGGTTTTTTACATATTTCTCTTCCGCTATGTCTTCGATTGTATTTTCAGGATAAATAACTTTAGAGGGGATTCTATGAACCCACCTGCTGTACCTCATAACTTTACTTTGAATTCGGACGGGAGGGTTCAAGCATGTGACACCTTCATAAGTAAGCCTGCTTAAAGGTAATCTTCTGAAAATTGTTGAAATATTCATTTTAGTCCTGAGCAGATTGTTTCCTGGTATTACTTTAAGATACTAATGGTATCAAATTAACCTGAAAAAAATACAAAATTAATGTACCTAAGTTAATTTTGTTTTTTTAATGTTTTATTCCACTGAATTCCCTGTCATTCAGTGGATTCATAATAAATCATTTATAAAGTTTATTGTTTAAAATCATTAATTGGCAGTTCTTTTAAACTTTGTGGCAGACCTTTGAAGAGTTGTATTCCCAGAACAAAAAAGCTTGTTTGTAGATCTAGTCAAACGACAGTAGGATAGCTATTTCTTGTATTATAGCGGTGAATACTAATCCTATAGAGTTCATCCGCTGAATTGATTTTAATGCGAGTCAATAAATCAAAGAGATACAGATTAATTACGGCCATAATCTTTAGTCTAATAAAAATGGGGCAACAATTTTCTCTATAACTAACATTAGCCAAGAGTCTATCAGCTTTCTATTGAAGCTTCAGTATTTTCACAATGTTATTAGAATTTCCCCAAAGGTAGAGGCCATATCTAATATTCATTCATATTTCTCTTACCGATTTATATGGCACCTGAAATCTTATATTTCTAATGAGAAATACAGTTCTTGAAAGTTTTTTGCACAATTCTTCAACATGATAGTTCCATGTAAGACCAGAGTCTAACTATATACCCAGGAGCTTAGCTTCATACTATTATAGATTCCTATCTATAAAAATGGCCCAAGTAGTTATAAGTTATAAGTAGATGAAGTTAAAAGTAAACATACCGGTACTGTGACTAAATAGTATAGGTTAGTAGGTAACTTTAGGGTTTTTAAAATTTTAATTAAATATAATGTGATAATAACGACGAAATATTATAATCATATTGTTATCGGCCATATTAAGTAAAAAGCAAACATAATGTGACTAAATAGTATAGGTTAGAACCTTTTAAAGGTTTTTTTTCTTTTAATTATATAATGTGATAATAACGATGTTTTACTAGTCCACAGGTCACCGATTTATACACACCCCATTCAGTACAATAACCTCAATTCAGTACAGTACAATATAGTACAATTCAGTAGCATTGTTCGATTTGGCAACGTTGATGAAATTCCATTTTAAATACGCAGTTTATACTGTAGTTTCTATTGTTCGATGTTATTGTTTTCGTAATTTATGTTTTGTTACATTATTTTCAAATTTTCTTGCTTTGTGGGTATTTTTGGGGTTAACCCTTTCAGGACCAACTTATCAAAAAATTTTAAAGAACTATTTTTTCTCCTTTTTTTGGGTTTAAATTGGTTCATTTTAGGTAGGATATTTTTTATATAACATAAAAATATTTATTAATATACTTTTTTGACATGGTACTTTAAAGTACCGACAGTCCTTTATGACAATTATAGGTTGTTTTCTTATGGTACAAATAAGTACCGCCAGAACTCTTTGCCATAATATAGATTTTATTATATCAGATTTATAAAGCAAAATAAAACAATGTAACATGACAAAACTTTTTTAAATATCTAGAAAAATACAAAAATATTTATTTTGTGAACATGAAATACAATGTAGAGCCTCTAGAGGAGAACTTCATGGAAGTCGGCAAAACAGTTTTTCTTGTCATTGATACATAAAAACACTTTACAATGGCTGCATTTACTGTGAGGCCTAGACTGAATCTTTTTCTTGCTGCAGACCTCACAGCGCCCACGCTTGTTGTCGAACATCGGCCAGTGGACCCCTTTGTTTCCCAGACGGACGTCTCTTGGGACGGAGAACTCACTTTTCCGTCGCTTTACAGAAGAAGATCCTACAGCAATGTCCTCAACCGATCTTCTCTTTCTTTTTGTTGTAGTGTAACTCATTAGGCCCTTTGCAACCATCCGTCTAAATTCTAGAACTGTAGTTTGTTCAAACAAAATTCCATAAATGACATAGGAATTCACAAATGTAATGTCCATCAAACCCCAAAACAATCTATGCCACCACTTGACAGATTTTCTATCAACGTTGTAGAGAGCTCTGTAGCGATCAGCAAGATCGACCCCTCCCATCAGTATGTTGTAATCCTTTACAACCTGTGGGCATTTAACATCTATTCTAGAGCCATTTTTTTGAGTCCGTTTTACTTTAGTTTCTTCTGTTCCATGGTAATTTGAAATAAGTAAAATTGACTTGCTATCTTTCCACTTAAAAATACCAACATCAGCACTTGAATAGCGATGGTCCCAAGATCCTCGTTCTAAATATGCATCTGATTTCATGTCAGGTATGCCTGCTCTGTCACTTCTTAGCGTTCCACAAGCCAAAACTTGTTCATTTTTCAGCCTCTCTAAAAGAGGAATAGATGAAAAGTAGTTGTCAAAAACAACTATACGTCCCTTACCCCAATGTTCTTTAGTTAGTGACAGTACAACCCGTTCGCCCAAACCGTATTCCTTAAATTCATTTTCCACAGTTTCATTTTTTCCCTGGTAAACTTCAAAATTTAATATATAGCCTTTTTGGTCACCTAAGCACCATAGCTTGTAGCCTCGTTTTATGGGCTTTTTAGGATTATACTGTTTTAGTGAACTGCGCCCTTTGAAAAGGATCATTGATTCATCAATACTAAGTTCACGTGTACCATTATACAGAGTTTTGAATTTTTTGTTGATCATATCAATAAAAGGCCTCAGCTTGTGCAATTTATCTTTTGTTTGAGGAGTAATGGTACTGTTGTCATTTATGTGAAGGTTTGATAAAATTTCAACAAATCTTGTCCTAGTCATAGCAGATGATACAGGTCTCACATTCAAATCATCTGATGTGGACCAATAGTTCTTCAATGAAGGGATTACATGGTACCCCATAAGAAAGTTAATACCGATGAATACTAGAAGTTCTTCTTCTTTTAAATTAAGGTTCTTACCTCTTTCAGTAGCATATAAGTTGGATTGGAAAACAAGGTGTCTTACGATGTGTTTATCGAAGAACTTTAAAAACACTTCTGTGGCTGTTTTGCATCCTTCAAACTGTCCTTCAACAGGGCCTGGAAAGGAACAGAACATTTAGGTCCTGCAGTAATCAAGAGTATTTATTTCATAGAATTTATTGGAACGAAGTTCCTTTGCGGATTGTGGTAGAAGTTAACAAATTTGTATACAAAACAATCTAATAATAAATGGCAATTGAAAGATTAAAATTAGTGTGTATGTTGCCGTTAAGGCTGGTAAAAGAATTGAAGAAAAGGCGTGATGGACTTATACATAAAAAATATATATTAGGCTAAGCTTTTATAAAATTAGTATTAGTAAGTAATGACAATTTTCTCACCTTCATTGTCATTATAAGTAGGAACCGTTGTAGTTAGGTCCTTCTTCTTCCACTTGCGGTTGATGTCATCTCTTTTTGCTACCTTTTTCTGGTCGTTATCATCTTTCTTAGATTTAAGCTTACTTTTAGTTTTCTTTTGGTCTTTCACCCTCTTTTTTGGATTGATTTTGGATCCTACTATCTTATTGTTTTTATTCTGGCCAGGCTTTTTTTCTTCAAGATTGTTCAAGCTGCTTGCAATGCTTGTGGGTTCACTGGGCTCAACCAAAGCTATTATTTGATTGTTGTCAGGATTTTCAACATTTTCATAGGCGCCTATAGCAATCAAGTCATTAAATACATTGTCAAAATTATTCACCGATGATTGGTCTAGGCCTAAAACATTGGTGTCCTCACTACGGCCTATGGCGGTTTCTTCATTATGGTCTGCGGTGATTTTTTCTTGGCTAGGATTAGGTCTTGTTTCCTGCAATATGCAATCATTTGAACTTTGAACTAATTCAATATTACCTAACCTAGGCCTAAATCTTATAGTGTCACTTAGACTTGCCTGCTCGGCACTGTTAGTAATGATCTCTTCCAATTCACTGTTATTTGGCTTTGTTCCTTTTAGGCTAGGGATGCTATTCCGGATTAAATTATGTTCATTTATAGGCCTAACTAATATGTCTCCACTACCTGTACATAACCATTCATCTTCATCACAAAAGTCATCATCACTGGCATCTGAAAGCACATTCACGTCAGGTATCTCTTCAATAAGGATATTTTCAATATCCTCGTCAGCCAAGATATTATCTCGATCCATAATTAACCACTAATTGAATAACACTGTTGCTCACAGCCTACACTAATTTTTATTCACAAAAAATAACCCACAACAGAAGAAAACTGAACAGCTGTTTATAGCACTGCTGTTGCCATAGAGTCCTGAAGGTACTAAAAAGTACCACTTGCAATTTAGTTTGTAAATATTGTCACACACCTTTACAGGGCTAAATAAAATATGGATAGACTACATAAATGTATAAAGAATTCAATTTTGTAAGAAGTATGACGAAAATTTAATTGTATCACATTATAAAAAAATGATAAAAATTGGGTTTATAAATCAGTCGGTTACCATGGACACAGTACCAGTCAGTGCTACAATCTGTTAGCAAAAATTGAAAATACTAGCAGAAATTTATATTTTAGAGGATGGTAATAGTACTCTGAAGTACCTTCAGTCCTCTAATGGGTTATATATCAGTTATTTATGTAGAAATAGGTCTCAACAAGTAGTGGTACTTAAAAGTACCGTGAGTCCTGAAAGGGTTAATATAGTTTAGTTTATTTAATTCTTACGTGTTTGGTGTATGTGAAGTGATTTATTTGGTTATAATTACGTGAAATATTCCGGAAAAGTCGAAACTTAACCTATATAATTTCAACTTTTATTTCTTTCATAACTCATACAAATATTAACTTATTTCCCGGGAAAATTTGTGTTGTTTTTACAATCAGTTAGATGTGTTCTTTCATATTATATCAAATTCCCTTAGAAATCAATTGACAAGTTAAAGTAAATTTTTACCCGAATGTCAAATAAATTTTTACTATCCTTGATTCCATGTTTAGTTGGAAAAGTAATAACCTGGGTCTTATTGTCATTCATAACCTTATTATTTTCATTGACCCAAATACTTGCCTCCCTCAAGGCTTCATCAGAAAGTGAAACTAGCAGATTCATATCTCAATGACCATCAAGAAATAATTGTAGTACCGTAGCCTATCATCAGCAAAGGACAAGACGTTAGAAGATTATACTATATGGGAGGTCATTTACAAATATCAGAAAAAGGAGCGGACCCAGAACAGAACCCTGTTTAAAAGTTTCCAGGTCAGAAAAAACACCGTCCACATGTACCACCTACTTCCTTGCAGAAAGATACGATTTGAACATATCCAGTTCACGTCCTGCAATGCCGTAGAACCTCAATTTCTTAAGCTATGCACAATGTGACACAGTATCAAAAGCTTTACTTAGATTATAAAGTAGGCCTATAGCCCTAGCAGAACCTTTCCCTTTGAGCACAGATAGAACATAGGCCTACTTCACCAGTTTTCCAATGACATCTGAAATACTTCTCCCGATCTAAAGCCATAGGCCTACCGATCATTAAACATTATAGATTCTTTTATTGCGGCAGAGGTGCCAAAGTATATGCAAAAAATGCTCTAATACATAACTGTGGTGTTCAATTTTATTTCTAGGCTTAAATAAATGAAAACAGAAAATATGTTAAACAAAATTTAATGTAATTAATTATAGCCTAAACAGAGAAAATAAAACAGTCTAAACTCAAATCACAACTTATTTAACTCGGGAAATATTAGATGTAAGTTTATATATTCAATTACATTGGACTGCGCATACGAACGCAAATAAACATGATTGCCAGACAGCGTTATTCCTACAACTTAACATCACTTAATAAAATACATATATGTAAATATAGGCCTATGTATTCGTTGAATTAATGAAATTTTTTAAAAAGCCTGAAGTTTTAACCTACAGTCTCTAGTCACAGTATGTTTCCACTTTTTAAACATATATATAAGTTAGTAAAATAACATCAATACCTAAGTTGTTTTCTATAGCAGAAATGAAAGCATTAAAAAAATAGCCTGACATTCTAACTTATACTCTTTAGTCACAGTGTGTTTAACTGCATTCAACATCAATAGTAGAATGTGCTTAGGTTGTGGCACCACTACTCTATTTCCTAAAGGCCTTCATATCTGCAAACATATCAGCTGTGGGTCGTAAAGTAAATTTATTTACGCTAAACCAAATGATATGATCGTAAAGACCATTTTCTAGAAATTAGCACATTGTACTATTGAATGATGGTAAACACACTGTGACTAGAGTCTGTAAGTTAAAACTTTAGGCGCAAATTTACTATAAGACCCTAAGCTAACAGAAAAACAAGAATAGGCCTATACGAAAAAAATAGCCTGAACTGCAAAGATATCAGCAGGCCGGTAGGTATAACAAACTTTTACCTTCTTTTTAGATTCAATGTATAAAGTACACTTGCCACTTAATAATTATGGAAGTAACTTGGTGTTATGGTTAACACTAAAACTGTACATTAAATTGCCCTTAACAATTATTTTTCATAACATAACCTCAATAAACAACTTGCCGAACTTGCTAGAAACAGAAACGAAACATTGAGCATTGGAGCATTTACGTCGCATTTACAGATTAAAATTCTAATATAATAAAACCAAGACCATCTTGATCTTACACTAGACCCATGCTAGATCTGTGCCTAGAAACAAAACAGCTGACATTGAAATAATGTATAATAATATTATTATGTAAAAATTCAAGCGGCCATTTAAAAATATAAAATTGAATTTTGATGTCCGCATTATTCTAAAACAAATATGTATATGCTACATCTCTAATAACCAATGATATAACCACAGAATATTGTATATATAGATAGTGGTATGTGATAGTATAATGTACAGAATACAGAAGAATATTTACCTGGATTATTTCCTTAAACCTACATGTTTGCGGAAACATTGTTTTCAAACAGTTTGCCAGTTGTTTTCATGTTTCTCATTTGTTTGCGGATGTTTTCAAAATGTTTACGAACAGTTCGTTGTTTCTTGTTTGTAAGTGTGGACCAGAGATAATAATACCAAGAGGTGTGGACCTCTTGGTATTATTATCTCTAGTGTGGACTAGGCTTGTATTTGAAATGTTCAAGGATCATTGAAATTAAAAAGTAGTATTTTTTCGATTATGTTTTAAAAAAATCATTTTAATAATATGCGTGCGTGCCACCGCGAGTTTAATTACTAATCAGCATAAATTATGACCTTATTTGACCTTGATTGCATAGTTTATCTAAAAATGTTATTTTCCATTTTCAAATAAATGTGATGAGTTTACGGTACATAATATCCTAGTATTACAGTTCATATTAATTTGCCATTTGAAACGTTAGAGTCTAATGCCATACTTTCTCTACCTTCTATAAATTTTTAGACAACAAAGCAAAATCAAATAAATAATATAAATTTTAATATTTATAAATTTATAAATTATGATGGTAAGATTGGTAAGCCTGGGTGACTGGCATTTGGGAGGATAACAGCTGATTGAGGGAGACGTTAAAAAAACTTAGGTTGCCATGTTGACACAGTGACACTTGACTCTTGACACTTGACAGTTGATTGTTGTAGTGGTTGCGTCAGATTACAGATTGTGCAAGTATACAAGTAGGCTCAAATACACCGAAGCAGTACAGTTTATAATAACCATTCACTTTGTAATTGTCACGGTTTTCTTAGAAACGCCGTAAGCTAAGGAAGATTATCGTTCAGAATTATTATTTTTGTTTTGTTCTAGAGTTCCAAGAGAAGGCTATTGAAGTTATACTTTCGTTACAAGTTTTTTTAAAATTATTTTAAAATGGTTGTTAAAAGTGGCAGAGCCTTGCATTTTGTTTTTAAAGTAGCAGATAGAACAGAAACTGCCAAATTTTTCCTTTCAATATTGGGAATGAAAGTAAGTATGCCTAGTATTACCATAAAAATTAATATATGCCTAAATGAATATTGAGCTTGATTTGTGTGGAAATATATTAATTAATAGAATAAATCTTGAAAACAGACTTGAATCAAGAAGGCGACCGATTTACCAGAATCCTACAACTAATATTATGCATTTACCGTAACTAGTTTTATTATTGTAGCTTCTGCATCACTGAAGATGGCAACATTGTCATTGAAACACATTTGAGTAAATAAAGGTATTAGTTGCGAGATTCTGTGTTCAAGTTTTTTTTCGACATAATTTGAATCATTAGTACTACCTACGCTACACATTTTAAGGTGTAAATTTACTATTCGACCCTCGGCTGATATTTTTGCATAGCCTACAACAACGTTGTTTTACATTCTACTGTTAAATGTTGAATACAGGTAAACGTAGCCAAGGGTGTGACTAAAGACTATAAGCTAGAACTTTAGGCTATTTTTGTTTTTATTATTCTTGTATTTCTGTTTCCGTAGGTCAGCCGAAGGTTAAATAGTAAATTTGCGCCCATTTTAATTTTCTAAAGGGAAATTTGGGAGTAGCCCAATCAAAATTATCGAACCTGCATCTTGTGACATGTTAAATTAAAAAACAACATTAAGTTAAGTTATTAGACGTTATGAAATATTTTTTGGATAACCCATCTGCATCTGTTTTTTTTTTTTCTGCATCTGTTAATAAATTAACCCAAAATAATCCGTTTTGGAGAATAGAACAACATTTTAAACTATTGTACTAAAGGTATTGTACTAATTTTCTAAAGGTAGCCTACTTCAGATGACCTAGTTAACAGTCTCAAAAAACTGAAATTAGGTCCTATATAATTTCATACAAACGTTAAGGGAGGGATTTTATTAACACCTAGGGGCCTACTACTGTATATTTATCTTTATACGTAGGCCTATGTATAACTTAAAATAGGCTATCTGCACTTTTACCAAAAATGTTAGGTGAGCCCATATCATAATAGGCCTATATGTTTGCTTACCATAACAATGGACTTAGCGTTTATATATTTTGATAGACTTACTTAACAATAGGCCTACACATTGTTGTGATAAATTAGACACGTTCACCAAATTTACTCTCTCTTAAATTAAAAACTATGTATCTGTTTTTTTTCACATCTTAGTGCGTGATGAAATACCATTTCTTTAAAGTATACAGTAACTAATTAGAAATCATTTATTCTGTTTTACTATGTCTCAGAGATGCGCTCACATAGGCCTACTAACTATAATCAAGCATTGATCAGGCCCATTATTTCAACATATCTCCAAGGAAAACATTGATAAAAATAGAAAATAGGTTTGCAGAAAACACTGACTACTGGGGAACTCATAAGAGCTACATATAGTTTCAAAATCACTAAGTGTAGGCCTAATATTTGTATGGCTTGGTGTGGTGTATCTTTTCGATAGATTTCTATATAGCAGATCTTCCGCAGGCTTAAAAGTTAATCCTGAATTGCTTCTTGTGTGACCCGCATCTCAGAATACCTATATATTGCTCCTTAAATTGAAAATTTGTTTTATTTAAGAATTTAATTAATCTTACCTTAATCTGTATTTTAGTTACTTAGGTTAAATTAGAAACTAAGCTGTCAATATTGCAATATGCTTATTCCAAAATATTATTAGGGAATACGACTGTAACAAAACAGATTAATAAGAAAAATATTTCCCTGGAGACATATATTTAATAAGATTACTAAAAATATGATCTAAAAAAGCAGATTTTTAAAATTTACAGTCTAATAAAATTTATATCATACATTAGAGCTGTAACTTTGTAGTCTACACGATGCTGTGGATTAACTCCTAAAAATTTATAGAAGTCTACAATTGATGTATAGATAAGCAAAGTAATTCTTAAAAACTAATTATTTTGCAATAGATAGTTTAGAAAATGCAATTTATGTAGCCTACTTCAAACCTACTATGTCCTCACAATTAACTTTTGTTTCATTAATGAAGAAACTAGCAATTAAACTATTCAAAATAATGTAATAAATAAGTAAAACCTATTAGTTAAGAAATAATTTAATAACATTTAATTAAACTAATATGTCTGTGGAATGTGTGATTTAGTTATTATTATTTTCATAAAATTCTTACAGGCCTTACGACATGAAGAATTTCAAGAAGGATGTGATGCTGCTTGCAATGGGTAATTTTTAATTTTTCAAATAATATTACTAGGCTAATAAATTACTATTTAACAATATTTTACGCGCGCTCTGGTGTTACCTCGTACTTTGTACAAAACTATTTTGTTTCCCAGTTAGCTTAGGTCAGTGTTTCTCGAAGAAGAGTTTTTGGGTATACGCCGTAAAGTTTTAAGAATTTACGACGAAGTAAAAACTTATTTGTATGAAACTGATTTTTATCTTAACTGCTTAGTAAGCAAAACAGCCTTAAGATTTCAGAGTTAATTTAAGAAAACGTATCCTAAATATTGGGGTAAAACAAGTATCTCACTTACTAGATCAGACAAACTTTTTTATTTTGTTTAAGCAATTACGATCTTAAACAGTCTAACTCACTTGTAGCCCTCCAGTTTATTTAAATGCTTTTGAGATGTTTTAAACTTTAAATAGGTTTATATTAATTTAAATTTAAAAAAAATTACTTTTCCTATTAGTTACTATTTTAAAGTGGTTATTGTGGATTCTTAGACAAAATAATTTAGAAAGGATTTCCTCTAAGTGATCTTTGTAAAAAAAGGCAAGTTATCCTTTATCTGGAGAGTCCTGGTTTCAAGCAATTTAAATTTTTTTTAGCTTTTGCTATGGGTTTTCATTACCTTGAACTTAGCTTTTTAAAAATGTATTGTGCATCATGCGTGTTAGGTGCAAAATAAAATAAATCTATTCTGTAGTAAGTAAAAGAAATTTTACCAATCTCATTTGGTTTATTCTTGTTTTGGTAGAAGAACTGTCTTTTGATTGTTCTTGAAATTTCTTGATCCAACTTGGGTTTTCTTTCCAAAATCAGCAAAATCCAATTTTGTCTGCATATTCTTTGGCGCCTATAATCAAACTGTTGATTCGTCTAATTTTTTCAGAAAGCTGTGAATGTTTTTGATGAGTTTCGTAGCACTTTACAGGTTTGCACTAACTTTTTACATTACTTTGCTTACAAAGTTACTGTTAATTTTAAACAATACATTGTGACTAGTAACAATACAGCAGAGAAATTGAATTTATAAAATTATTTTTGCTAAGTCCAAGGTAGTGTTTCTGCCAAGCCTACATCTCTGGGCCAGGCCCAGAACCACATGGTATTTGTGGGCCTCTTCTCATTAAATTTGAATCAATTATAAAAGTCCATAAATTTTAAGTTGAAAAGGCATTTTAAATCGCGACAATGATCTCCTATTTCCATTGTTAGTGCTACCAAACAAAACATTGTTCAATTAATTTTACAATAATTGTTGTTTCAGATAGTCAGCTGATTCAATAATCATAGTTAGAAATTTGTGTTAGACTAGGTTTACAGAATATGAAAGAGGGGGAGTTCAGAAGTACCGTCAACCGGGGCTAGGCTACTTTGTTTCCAGGGGCTACTTTGATAAAACTTTTGGTTTTGACATAAAATTTTTCTAATGTTATTTTGCTTTAAAAGTTAACTTTAACCACATGAATCTATACTTTTACCATTTCCAACATTATGGTTAAACTTTACTTTAAATATTGGTCATTAAAAAAATAAAAAACTAACAGTATTTTTTCAGAAAAAAACCTTTCCAAACTTTTGCGTCCACAACTTAACCAGGATTTTTAATGTGTTTTCCCATTAATAATTTTAAGTCCATATATCTGCGATATTGTATAAGTATATTAATTACAAATTTAAAATACCATTTGTTAAAAAAAATTAAAATATTGTCCTGGGAAGTTGTGACCCTTGCTTCTGGAGTAGCATTTCCCAGTTATCAAACAAAAATTCCCACTACTAATATTTTATTACTTATTTTGTCCTCTCTGGCAATTTACAAAATCCCCAAGCTACTTTGATATCCATAAAAAACACATTTCTGCCAAAGTATGTCCACCCAATTTTTGTGTACATATATAACACTTAAAAGAACTAACTAATCTCCGCAATTGGTCATTTTTTCATGGTGTACCTGTACAAACAAACAAGAAACATAGAGGAAAATACCCCCGGTTGACGGTAATATTTCAGAAAGTCTAAATCTATATATTCTTACAGGCCTTATGACAACCGCTGGAGTAAAACCATGGTCGGCTACGGTCCAGAAGATAGCCACTTTGTTGTCGAGTTAACGTACAATTACAACGTGGATAGTTACGAACTAGGTAACGACTATCAAGGCATTACAATTCGGTCCAGCGAAGCAATCCAAAGAGCGAAGAAAGAAGGTTGGCCTTTGAGACAAGAGAATGGTTTGAATGTTGCTGAAGCCCCGGGAGGCTATAAATTCCATTTGATTGATGAACCACAACCAGCAGATAAAGGTAATTAAATATTAAAAAATTAATGTTTTAATTGTTATTTATAACCTATGATCCTTCATATAGATTTATATTTTCAACATAAGTAATACAGTCCATTAAACTAAATCTAACTCATAATATTATATTAAAATCTGTAGATTTGACTTTTAAAATAATTTATTAGCTTTCACTACTATAATTAATAAAAATGGTTCATCAAAAATACAAGTCAATAATTGGCCTTTATATGATTATAAAAAGAAACCCTATAGGCCTATTAATATAATGTAGAGCCTAATTAAAAGTTTCTAGAATTTAATTTTTTGTATTTTTTCTGTACCTTATATATGTAAGAAGATGGGAATTCCTTTTGTGGCAGCTGTTTATTTTTTTTACATTACAGTATTATCATAAATATTATGTAAATCTATTGCATACCATTTCCGGTGAGTGTCAATGGTAAATTAAATTCACTGCGTTTTATTAAAAACAAATTTTTTTGTTTAAAAAATCTTCAATTTAATTACATTATTTTCTTTTACACCAAAAATACTACTTCATCAAATTGATAATCATCTGTGTATTTAAAAAAAATAACTTTGATTTGAATTTTTGAACCATTTATTAAAAATAATTAACCTAACATTAAAGCATGTGTAAATAGAACTTTATTTATCTGGCCTTTAGATATCTAAATGATTTTTTGTAATCTATATATATATAAGCGGCTTTGTCCTGGTTGACTCACTGATTGACGTAGAATCAACTTAGAGCAAAAAGTACTCTCAAGATAAAAATACAAAAATTTGAAGGTATATTTTTATGGGGTCATAGTCGCACACTTTGAAAGGGTTTGCAACATTTTTATTTTAAAGTAAATTAAATGTATTCACAGTAAATTTACTTGAAATATCTTTAAAAGTTCCTGATATCTTATCGTCCAAATTTGTTGGTTATGGAGCGCCTAAACATAATAACAATAACATTCGTTCTAACTGTTCTTTCACTTATTATGTCTTTCGAAAGGGCAATTTCACTTTGTCAATTCACGGAGCTAACACCAAATGTCATGTACTCATTATACTGAACTATCTGAGAAATAGCAATAACCATGATAGGAAATATTAAAATTTAAGGGTGGAGACAAGTGATATCATAAAAAAATCATATTTTTCTAAAAAAAATTTCTTTTCTTTAGTTTTTCTGTAAAAGTTTATAAGAACTTCTAATTGAAAAATTTAGCTACAATACTATTGGAAATAGAGGAAATGGGATTTTTTAGCAACATTTTTAGGAATATATTAAAAACTTCATTTCACAAAATTAAAATAGTATCGATATCCTTGAGTAAAGCTCTTTTAAGCGATACCCCACACAATAATATCATCAAATATTTATTTTTGGTGTGTAAGAGTAAAATTTCATGAGTTTTGGTTATTTGGACTTACATACTTTTTATAACTTTGATTCAATGTCAAGTTTCATAGTGATACCTTTATCTGTTCCTGGGAAAATTACTATCACAGACAGATGGACAAATTTGTTAAAAAAAAAAACAATATCTTTAAATCTGAGTTCAAAACGATCTCCCTTGAAACTTACACAAATGAATAAGAAAAGACGGCATAAAGATTTTGCTTTATCGTTATTCACCAATCACTCCAAAGTATTATATTAATCCGGATAACTAAAGTTCTATTGTATTTAAATCGTTGAAAATTAAGCCTATTTATTGTTTTTGACTTTAATGTTAATCACACATGTCTTCCTTCTAATAAATATTGTTATTTTTAACATTACAGCGAACAACACTAACAAACTGAAGACCCCAGTGTTTTAACAAACTAAACAAATCTGTCTTATTAATTAATCACATTGTTTCAGAGACTAACATAATTACCATGTGTGCATGCATTTCTTAACACTGGTGATTTTGACAGCGTATGACGGTAAGTGGGAAATTCAGTGGGTATTTTGGGATCAGACAACAGTGTTCGAAACCGTTGATTCCAAAGTACTCGGTTTATTTATGGGCTTTATAGGTTTGGAGAGATTTTTAAACTCTTTTGGAATCAAACAACAGTGTTCGAAACCGTTGATTCCAAAACAGTCTTGTGTGTACTAAAGTGTTGGAGAGAACTGTGCAATTTAAAATATATATCAATTCATGTAAAATGTTTCGAGATCAAACAAAAGTGTTCGATACCGTTGGTCTCAAGCATGTCTTGTGAAATATACACTTTCGTTTAGTTTTACTATTTGTGAATATTTATTCGACAGTTTCTGTTAATATATAATTTTAAGGGAAATAATTTTGAGATCAAACAAAAGTGTTCGATACCGTT
>JAGFPH010001543.1:250059-261971 GCA_018207615.1 Philaenus spumarius
GGCCTATAACTTTAAGGGAAATAATTTTGAGATCAAACAAAAGTGTTTGATACCGTTGGTCTCAAGCATGTCTTGTGAAATATACACTTTCGTTAATTTTACTATTTGTGAATATTTATTCGATAGTTTCTGTTAATAGTTAAGGCCTATAACTTTAAGGGAAATAATTTTGAGATCAAACAAAAGTGTTCGATACCGTTGGTCTCAAGCATGTCTTGTGAAATATACACTTTCGTTTAGTTTTACTATTTGTGAATATTTATTCGACAGTTTCTGTTAATAGTTGAGGCCTATAACTTTAAGAGAAATAATTTTGAGATCAAATAAAAGTGTTCGATACCGTTGATTTCAAATATTTCTTGTGAAATATACACTTTCGTTTAGTTTTACTATTTGTGAATATTTATTCGACAGTTTCTATTAATAGTTAAGGCCTATAACTTAAAAATCAGGGTATAAAACTAAAAATTTTAAATAACATAAATTTTTTCTCAAATGTACTTATTAATTTATACTTTCATAAGTTTTCTAGTTATTGTAAAACTAATACACACTTGCAATATTTGCATGGCAATTTATTTACTCAAAAAACTATTTTGGTGTTGTTTTGATTAAATTCAGATGAAACATATAATTTAATGCATTTAGAATGACATTAACAATTCAATATATTATACAGTTTTTATTTAAATAAAAGTACTCCACTTCTAGTAGTTACTGTTTTTATCATGAATAAGTTTTAGTCATTCAAAATGGTGACTAAGAATAGTTAAAATATTCTTAATTTTGTAATAATTCAGGTACAAATAAATTATGCTCCAATTAACTGGGTTGAAAGATTAAGTCCAAACATTACAATAATTATGGTACTTAAAATGAGTATAGCTATGAACTTGAAATATTGATATACATATTTTTAATTCAAATAAAAACTTGCTGAAACTCTAGTAAAAGTGTTTTGTTTATCTATATATATAAAATTCAATGTATGTACGTTTGTATGTTTGTCCTTTATGCGTTACCAAACCATCCATCCGATTGCTTTGAAATTTTGCATAGTAACACAGGTTAACCCTGGGAAGGTTTTAGGCCATTTACCGAAGTCCTAGGACATTAGGGCTACGCCCCAGTGGCCCTCAAAGTTTCAATGTTAATTAATCTTATGGAAGGTCAATCTTAAGGAAGAAGAAGAAAGATTTCTTTTTATTTTATCAGGGGCACAAAAAACAGCTGTTCGTATGAAAAGCTTAAAACAGCTGATTTTGATCAACAACTGATTTGGATCAAAAAATGAATATAATTTTAGGTTAGGTAAATCAAGCAATGAGCAGAATCCCATTATAATTTACATTGGCCCTCAGGGATACGAATTACAGGCTTTCAAAGTTTCAAATTAAGCAATAGCAAAGCATTGCCGGGTCAGCTAGTACACTAATAAAACATTTTGTCAATTTACATATTTGTCCACACGTTATAAGTCCATTGTAAAAAAAAAAAAACAGATTGTAAGAAATTGATTTCAAACCAGAAAACTAACATTTTTGTTATTACATTTTTAGATTTTCAAATGTAGATCTTTACGTAGTATTTATTTGTGACCTAACTAAATTTAGTGTTCGTAAAAATAAGTCTTAGGAACATTTTGTCATGAAAAATGTTATCTGTTCTTAATTGATATGAAATGTGTGATGGTATATACATTTGATTGTTACATTTGCTTTTATAATTAAAACAGATTATAGAGTTAACAAAGGCTAAGGAAAACAAAAGCTCTTAGACCGATTATGTAACAAGCATGTTGTGTAACAAAGGCACGTCTTGAGTACATGCTTGCATTCAAGTATTTAATTAATTTAATAAATCCCAAGAGAAAGGTGTTTTATAAATATACTTATTCTAACTGTATTAGCCTTTGAGAAAGCTTATCTTGAATTATTTAAAGCTTAGACACTTATAAACGTTGTTTCATAATAATTAAAAAGATATTTGGGTGTTATAAAAGATAATTAATTTATGCTTTATCTGTAACTTTTTTTAATGAAACTAGAACATAGTCTAGCCTATTTACTGCTCTTGGCTTCAGATTAAACCATAAAGATATTTCAAAGCATGACTAGAAAGTCCTCTCAAGGTTATCAGTCTAGTAGGTGTCTGATTTATAAATATCTTCATACACGCCTAGTTATAAGTTATTGCTTATCCTTCAGTCAGTTTTAAACTCTTTAGTTAACACTTATAGGTATTTACAATTCCTGTGAAATATGCAGGTTCTAAATTAAAAGATGTGTTCAGTAAAATGTCTTCAACTGTGAATTAAAAATATGCTTGGTTCGAATTATTACAAGATTTCCTACCTGGCTTTGTTCGTACAAAAAATAAGGGGCCGCTTTCATTTATGTTCTCCAGAAATTTTTGTAAAACTGAATCATAATAATTCGACCACACAGCTGAAACGGTGACGTGAGTTGAGCAAATTTCCTAAATTAAGTTTATAGGCCTATGTTTTAGGGTTTCAACCAACAATTTGGGAAATAGGTCTACTCACGACGGTGCTGAATAGCTGCCTCTTTGTACGAAATATATTAGTAGAATTCGTTTGCACCTAAGCCTCCATCTTCGACTCACTCGCTCCTTCGTTACACTCGCAGTGGAAAAATTCGCACTGCGAGTTTGCACCTCGATCTTGTGGCCTCGGGCTATGAGCTTCGCTTCGCGCAAAAACTTGCCTGTCGGCCTCGGATTAAAAAAATTCCCCTGAGGTCAAATCCACCATGTGGCTTTGAACCGGGTACTTTTATGGCATTTTACGTTTTGATCGATTTTGGGGGAACCAAGCGAGCTATCAGGTTCTGTGCAGAATAACATCCTACATTTATATTTTTGGAAAAAATTAATTCTCGTTGGAGAAATCTCAAAAAATAGTTCTTTCGGTCAAAAAACGTCCTTCCGGTGTTGGATTTTTTGGGCTATCATACTCGTTCGACGTAGACAACCAACATGTGTACCAAATTTGAACCAAATCGGACTTCAAATGCGGCCGCTAGAGTGCGAACACTTATATACATATATATAATTTTTTATGACACCCCAAAACGTTTTCTGGGGACCATGATCGGTGCTCATTTGCTCCTCCCGACCTTAGGTCTTACCATAAGGGTCACTGCAATAGCTCATTTTTCCTATGGAAATTCGCTTATAAGATTAAATAAAAATATACATTTTGTCTTCTACTTTGCACTCAGTCATATGGTATTCTTTATGCATTCTTTTAGTAAATTTGAGTGTTTTAGCAAATTACCTTGATTTATGGTTTAGTAACAAAAGTTTCATTAAAATGGGCAGTTTTATATTTTAAATAGTTAAGAAGTTACGATTCAGAGGGTGTATTTTGAATTTGAACTATTTTCTAATTAAAAAGAAAATTTCTTATTTACTCCGCTTATGACAAAACAGTAAAATGTTTCTTTGGAAGCTTAGGGGATTACAAAGATAATAGTTTACCGGAAGGTTTCTCATATATTTAAAAAATCTGAGTACTATTAATATCTTGAATTACCTATTATAAGAATTTACGAGAAATTTAAAGTCTCCTGCTTACACGATTAGGAAGATAAGGTAGCAACTTCCCCGTATAATTTGATATTATAAATAAGTTACAAATACAAATATGTATTCATTAAACCATCCTAATAACTCTGATTTCAAACAGATATAATCATACTAAATTTCTGAAAAATCGTAATAATAATATGAATAAATTTTAATTTATGGAAACGGAGCAGCTTGAGATGTTTAGGTACTACAAAGTTTTGGACTGTGATAGGTTTTTTTGTTTTTATGACATCAGTCAGTATTTTTTCAATCTGTGGACCATAACTTATTATTTTAAAAAATTTTAAAATATTTGAGTGTATTTTTGTTAGGAATAGCCTAATTTGTGTAACTATAAATAATAACTAATTTGATAGGCCTAATATGTGCGTACATGCAATGATATTAACCCTTTGCACTAGTACTGCTTGCCATACACTATTTTCAGTCATCTTTGAATATTTACTGAATTAAACATCATCACAGCTCGGACGGCCAGCCTGACTGGCCGCTTACGTTACTGTTGTCAGCGCTGCCGCCATCTTGACCATACGGCATCAGCAGCTCTGAATTATTTTTCACTACAATCTGAAATGTTGTTAGTGGATATTTATTTTTGTTTAACAAAATCATGGGCTTTTAGTAACTCTTTTATTTTGCCATACAAAAAAGTAGATATATTATATTGTTATTGGTGAGTTTTCGGTTTGCTGTAAATATATAGTTGTAATATATTTTAATGAATAAAATAAACCATTGTATTTTTATAAACTATTGTATAAACTACAACTTATCTAACAACATTTTTTTGGTGATTTAAAATAAAACGAAACCAAGTACTTGTTAACAAAAAAACACTTAAAAACAATAATTAACTAACTAACTTTTGTTTTATTAAATTATTTCAAACTTTAAAAACACTAGCCTAGACCACGGCAACTTAAAACTAA
Organism: Philaenus spumarius; assembly: GCA_018207615.1. Classification (NCBI taxonomy): domain Eukaryota; kingdom Metazoa; phylum Arthropoda; class Insecta; order Hemiptera; family Aphrophoridae; genus Philaenus; species Philaenus spumarius. The sequence goes on from JAGFPH010001543.1 coordinate 254,601, forward strand.
ACTGCTAATACGGTTATAATGTAACGAATACTGCTATGTTTTGATACAACACAGACCAGAGAAAAAGCGGGAATTAATTAGTTTAAAATTTGGACGCTAGGTTTCAGCACAATCCAGACAAAATAAAAGTACTAAAAATAAATTAATACAGATCATTTGTTTATCCACTCCTATTGGTCATGCGGGCGTTCGAGGGATTTTAACTTGTCCAGTACCGCTGGCCATCCAATCCGAGTGGAACGTAATTTGCACCAACCGTTCATACTTGACAAAGAAATGGCTGTGGCCAGCACTGCTGGCCATCCGAGTCCAGAGGACTTATATTAAAAATCCTACCAGAGTGCAAAGGGTTAACCATAACCGTATAAGTGTGGTTTGCAATATTTTCTCTTTTTCTAAATGTATGTTTCATTGCAATGTGTTCTGCGTACATCATTTATGGTTTCTTTTAAAATTTCATCAATTTTATTCTTTGACTGCACACAATTGTGTAGGCCTAATTGCGGAAGTCTTACTTTCAGTATTATTGTAAATTTTCTGGCGAGTTTCATATTCTTCAGTAAATATTTAAAGTGTAACTCCGAAGATTATGGATAGATAACTGACTGTATTTGTATGCTATTACTAATTTTTCTACTAAACGCTTCTCCAGCTAGGGTTAATTTAATTAAATTACAAGCAAAAAACATGGACCAAGACTGGGATTTGAATCCAGGACCTTTAGTGTTTTTTATTTCTTACAGAGCATTTGTACGGAATGCTAGCGGATCTGGGTTAAAATCCCAGTCTTGATCCATGTTTTCCACTTGTAATTTAATATATTTGTAGTATTAAATTTTTCGGACTATATATATTTTTAGGAATGTTTTTTAACGATTAATAACACAGTAAACTCGCTGCGACTAAATTGTCAGCCACACTTTGCTACTCTTATTGCATTACTTGCCACAACTAACACGGACAATAATTGTCACAGAGAGGAGATTATGTCATTGGTAGACAACTTCATTTTCTTCTTATTTTTAACCAACCATGATGATAAAATACAGTAAAACTCCAATTATCCGAACTCCAACTATCTGAATCGCTTTCAGAATTCAGGAAAAGAAATTAAGACGGGAACGTACTGCGATTTGCAAAATAATTATTCTGTTCCCTCCGCGAAGCTAGTGTAGGCGACAGGTGTCAAACGGATTAATACAGTTTACTTTGACCGAGATGTTCAGCAAGCAATGACATTCATTTATGTGCATACGCTTAACATGTAAAAGTGTTACCTTTTTATTTAGTTTCATATTTAAAAATACAGTAGTTTTGTTCTCCCATTTTCAACATACATACAGTAATTAATTACTAACCTTTTCGGGACTAACATAGTCTAAACCGTAATTCATGCTTAGACTAGGTTATTTCAAGCATGGGACAATGCGTCTGGCTTTGTATGCCTAGCGCTAGCGAGAGGTTTGTTTTACTCGTTGTAATTTAGTGAAACAGAGTGAAATATGTTTATAAAATAAGGTTATTTTAACATTTTCAAGTATACAGTTCAATTCTATGATTTATTCTCTACAATTTGTTATAATCAAATTTCATTTTTGGATAAAGCATATATTTTTCAAACTAGCCTTCGACAAAACCTAGTAAACGCGGTCTGGCAACATGATTTTATTCTCTCTATTTTCTACTGTTAGCTAGCACCTCCTATCAATAGTCGAAATAGTTCATTTTAAAGCTAATAGGTTGTAGTAAATGCCAGTAAAAGAATTATATTAGTCAACGAGATGATAGTACTCAAACGTTAATGTTATAAAACGTGTACACGCGACCGTAGTATGTGCAGAGTTCACTCCAGTCGCGTAAACGCGAAGCCAGTCCCGATACGGTTAAAATAGAACCTTTTTCGGAAAAATCCAACTATCCTAATTGGGGCCGGTCCCAATTGATTCGGATAACTGGAGTTCTACTGTAATACAAAAAATATTATAAAAGGTTAATTTAAATTGCCATAATTAGTCATGGTAACTAGGTAGTTCTTAGAGCACGTGCTCATTGCAAGTAGAATTGATCACGTTTAATTACAACTTTTCAGTTCTACTAAACTACATATTTCTTATGACTTTTAGGGATTTACAATCATGTTGTTTGCGTGTTAAATAATTATGTAATTAATATCAGTTGCGTGTTTGAGATTAAAACCTAATTAACTTGCACATTCCTTTCAAGCACTCTCGACAATATCTAAGTACATTACTGGCAAAAAGACATTGTTGAACTTTGATGCTAGTATCTTACGTAACATTCAATTTAATTACGTGTGTTTTATATTAGTTTTATGAATCAAAATGTAAATTTTAATTAAATGTTTTTTTTTATTCTACTTAATTTTATTTGGGTTTGTACTTATTATTATTTTTTTTAATCACATGAAAGTAAAGGTTAATCTTTGTTTTGCTGTTTATAAAACTTAATTATTAAATATATATACAGGGTGTCACTTAAATAAAGTGCCAAACTTCAGGGAATGGTTCTATGGGTCAAAATAAGAAAAAAAAGTTCATATAAACACAGACCCGAAAATGCTTTGTTTTCTAGATATCCGCCATTTTGTTTTTTGTACAAAATAATTCTTATCTAGAGAACGGTTTGAGTGATTGAGTTCAAACTTGACATAAAGTTTAACCTAACAATGATGTATCTCAAGAAAAATAAGCAATCCAATTATAAGTTTATGTGTAATAATTGGTTTATTCAACCCGTCATCCCACACCAACACAGTAATATTGTATGTACATAAATGCTGTCACTATCTTTAACTTAGCTATTTATTATCCTTCATCCGATTGTTTTGACAGTTACACTATCCAAAAGGGCTACAAAAAGGGTGTCTTGAAAATTTTTTTTAAAATGTACAATTTTTGAGTAATTTAGGTTTGAAATTTTCAAACAGCCGCCATTTTGAAACGCATGATTGGATTTAATCGCTTATTTTTCTTGAGATATTATATCATTGTTAGGTTAAACTTCATGCCAAGTTAGAATTCAATCTAGAAAACAAGGCGTTTTCGGGTCTGTGTTTATATGAACTTTTTTTCTTATTTTGTCCCATAGTGGCACTTTACTTATGGGACACCCTGTGTATGTAGAACTAGTTTGTTACCATAGATTTTTTTAAACATTTTCTTGGGCTCAGATCATGGCACAACTTTCTTAGGCATTGTTAGTATCCTAAAAATAGGGCTAGGTTTAGGATACTGCTGTCGGTTTTCCGCAAATTTCATAAAGTTACTGTTTCAGTATAACGAAAATAATAGCAATAAACAATCAATAGCGCTGAAATTACCGAATAATTCTTCATTTATATAGTAGGCTGTAAGTACAAGATAGAAAGCTACAAATATTTTAAACTCTCCATATAGCTCTTTAAGAAGCTCTTTTAAGCTCTTTTAGAAGCTTAGGGTTTAAACTCTCCACTATTTACTGTAGCTTCCACTTTGTTAGTGTTCTTGGATTTCTGTTTTTGAATTCTAATTGGAAATTTGAAATAGAAATTAGCTTTACAAAATAAACTACTTTTCAAAATCTGAAAATCATATTACTAAGCGTTTGATCATTTTCATTAAAAATGCCGTAAATTAAATTGAAAAAGTAAAGCAGTATTTTTATTTAGTATATTTTAAATCTACAAATAATTCCTTTATTTTGCCCACTTCAAATTTGGATAGTATCACATCTTATTATTTTTCTATTTTGTAAAAATTTTAAATTTAATTTGACTAAAATTCTGCACAAAGTAGTAGATCTCTGAAAATGAAAACTAATGACAAGACAGGTTAAAATTCATTAGTAACAACATCACACCAATTGTAAAGAAGTGTTAATAACAACATAGCTTCTTCCTAAATTACTGTATTTGCCTCTATTCACAGACAATAGAGTGTTAAAATAATATGTAGTTGTAGAATTGAGTTGTAATTTTAATTGTTTGATATTAACAATAAAAAAATAATTTATTATAAAAACACACTGTTAGTTGTCAAAGTGTGTTTTTTTTAGGGTTGTATAACTTTTTATTTTGTATTTTTGCAAGTTGTATTTTTTAAGGATATAATGCTCTTTGCAAAATTATATTTTACAAGCGGTACGGTCAAAACTTTCCCAGAATTAATATGGAGTGAAATGTAGACCGATTCCTTTTGGGAAAACTGTTTTCTTAGAGTTGGTACCACTGCTGTTACAAATGGTGTGAAAGTGGTAGGAGATCAGCTCGGTCATTGTTAGTTACAGTAGTTGTTATCTTTGAGACATTTGTATTCTGTTAAAACCGATTTTATGATGTCATTTAGTACGCTAGCATTAAATCCTGAGTTTTGCTGTGGAAATCGCCTTCTGAAATTTTTTAGAGGTTGACTGAAGCCTACGGAAACAAGGAATGAAAATGTTACAAAAATACAACTGGCACTAGTGTTGATCCTGCCTATTCCACTAGTGAAGAAAACATCACGTGTAGACGGACTACTAAATACTGAAGTTGTATCACATGGGAGAATTCACAGCAATCTGTATTGTTTTACAAAAAATGCTGAGCTACGAGCAAAACCAAACTCATTACCGATCGCTAATGATCTCATTGAAATGGCCGATGCAGATGAAATGTAACTGAAAATCATCGTGGTGTAACTGATATCAGTGTAACCGATATATGATGGACGTGGTGTTCTGCTATATAGTCCGTTACAAATCTCATACGAAATGTCAGTCGTCTAAATGTGAACATTTTCCAAGAAAAAATTACCACTACAATCAAAAATAATTCTGTAAACAATTACTGTGACAACTGAAGGAGCAGTTCTCCCACCACCTGCACACAATATTCAGTATGGGTTCCCTTATAAGTTTTTGTGTTACATGTTGCATAATAATTTTAAAAATAACTCTGTGATTCTGTAATGCTCGGAGATATTTCAGGGGGTGGTTATAAGTGTCAAAACAAAGAAAACATTCCTAAAAAACATATGTCCAGAAATCCTTCTTTTACCGGCTATCCGTCATTTTGTTTTCTTACTCTACAAAATGGCTAAAACGATTGAATTGAAATTTGCACGTTTCTGATAAACATAAAGACCTAGTTTGAAAAAAAAAAACAACTTATTCCAATAATCTGTTTAAAAATGGCAGCCAGTTGAACATTTTAAGCGAGAATAACCAAAAACCCATTCATTTTTGTAAAAAGCTCAAGAGCCATTTTCTGTAGTTTGATTTCCTGTCGAAAATACCCTACTTATGCCTAGCTGTTGTATCTAATCGCTCCTTCTTTCCGACGGACCCAGTATCCGTTTCACCCGACGCTGGTTGCCGTAGCTTCCTTCCCGCAAAACGGATGGAAAACATGAAGGAAACAAAACCCGCTTTCATTCCAATTTGGTTTCAGACGTCATCAAACTTAGGCTCTAAATATGTATCTATTTAACTTATTTGTATAACAATAAATGTGTGTTTTTTCACGAACATCTTTTTAATTTCTCCTGTTTTTATGTTTAAAAAATCGGTATTTTTTCTGAACTCTGTTCGTAATAGGTGGATTTTCAGAATAGTGGGGTTCGTAATAGTGGGATTCTACAGTATTACAATAATACAGCCTACCCCGATGATATTTTACCGTTATCCTTCATTTGGTAGTTCGGACAGTTAAACCATTAGATAGAAAGTGAAACGGGCTACAAAAATTTTCTCTTTACGCTTTTTTTTATAAAAATTATTGTTTTCAAGTTATTTTTTTCCAAGTTAATTATTTTTGTCTAACTAGGTCTTTACATGATGAATAAAATGCAAAAATTCAATTCCTTCGGTTAAGCCGTTCGGAACATATAAATTAATTTAAAAAAATTAAATGTCGGATAGCTGGTAAAGGAAGTGTTTCTGGACATATGTTTGTAGGAAGTTTTTTTCTTTATTTTGACACTTACCAACCCATCTCCGCGAATGTGTAACGGATTAACTGAAGCACACATACTTTATGTAAAAACTTCTTTTCTAAGTTTTAAACAAGTAAAATTTTCTCTTCTTATTAGTATTGAGTTTATGTAAGTTTTGATTTTTATTGTTAACATTATTATGTTGTAATAGATATTACAACATCTATGGATCTATGATCAAATGGATCATTCTAATACCATTTCATCAGGTTATGTCTTGGTAATAGATGCTTACTTTCAGTATACAGTTATAATATTATCTGATTGCTTGTTTTGTTTTCATTTTGTTATGTTTTATTCAAAATTCTTTAGAAACTCGATGTCAAGAAATTATAAATACTCATCGGTGCAGAAAGAAACTTATTTAGGGATTTTAATTAATTTAAATGTAATAATATTTATTACACAGATCACACAATGTTATAATAATTGTTGAATGTAGCAGTGCAATGTTTGAATAGTGCCTATACTGTTTTAATATTTATAAAAAAATATTTTGTACTATTATAATTTAACATAGTTGTGTATTTAATCATGTTCTTGAGTAGTTGTTTATTATTTTTAGTATTCAACATCAGTTTTGAATGTTATTTGACACCAAACTTGTGTTTGTTTCTAGATCCCGTGGAGAAAGTGACATTGTCCAGCTCAAATTTGAGTCAATCGTTGGCTTACTGGAACGGAATCTTAGGCCTTAAAGTGTTCTCTCAAGAGAAAGGTAGCGCACTTCTTGGGTTTGATGAATCACAGACCAAGTTGGAGCTTAAAGATATAGGTGAGTGGGAATAAAATCTGATTTGCATGCTGTGTACAGAATATTTGTATGTACTGATACAAATACTGTGCATACTTTTAAAGAGAACTAAAGGTAATGTAACTCTCCTTATGTTAAGTTGAGGAAATAAATAAATAAAAAAAGTTGGATTAAAAAACAAAATTTTAAAAATTATTCAATTCAAAAACACACAAATGAATTTCTTAATACTCAATAGTTTATCGTTTTAGTTATTCAATGTTCATTATTTTTAATTTCAAGTAAAGTTAATGAATGTTTTCGGTCCAGCTCAGTCTGATTTGCACAAGTTTAAAAATTGAAAAGTCAATATTTATTTTTATTATTATTTTATTACCAAATTTCTTGTACAAACAATAATATATACAAGGACCTATAGGAGGCAATCAATACCCGTACATAGGTTGGCCCTTATCTAACAACAACAAGCAAAGACACAAGTGAAACAACAACTAAATTCCAAACACACCAGACATAACTATTAAAAAATTACTTAAATATAACACCAAACAATGTAAACAGCAAAAATTATCATTAAATAATATCAATGTTTCTATTTGCTTTATAACTTTACTTTTTAAAACTTTTTTACTGTCTAAATTTTTT
>JAGFPH010001544.1:11770-53604 GCA_018207615.1 Philaenus spumarius
TTTTTTTTATATCAATTATGAATAATATTAAATAAGTTTAGATTCATAGTCTGTACTATTAGCGAATTTCCATAGGCAAAATGAGCTATTGCAGTGGTCCTTATGGTAAGATCCAAGGTCGGGAGTAGCAAATGAGCACCGATCATGGTCCCCAGAACAAGTTATTGGGTGTCATTAAAAATCATATATATATATCTATGCATATATGTGTTCGCACTCTAGTGGCCGCATTTTAAGTCCGATTGGGTTCAAATTTGGTATACATGCTGGTCGTCTACGTCGCTCAGACGAGTTTGGTAGTAAAAAAATCCAACAATCCAAGATTTTTCCTGCGAGAATTAATTTTTTTTAGACTTTTTTCTAAAAATAGAAATGTAGGATGTTATTCTGCACATTTTGTTTTTTTACGCGACATTATAGCTCGCTTGGTTCGTCCAAAATCGATCAAAACGTAAAATTCCATAATAGTACCCGGTTCAAAGCATGCGGTGGATTCTACCGTGGGGTTGGCGTGCGAAGCACGCATTGCTTTGTGTATTGAAAATACTCCCAATATGCGGAATGGCGTGCGAAGCATTTTGCGGCTTTTAAGCACCGTCGTGAATAGATATATTTTCCAAATTGTTGGTCGGAACCCTAAAACTTTGGCCTATAAACTTAATTTTGGAAATTCGCTCAACTCACGTCAGCGGCCCAGCTGCGTGGTCGAACTATTTTAATTGTGTAGGGTAGCTACAACATTTAACGCTTTTTGTTTGTAATGACGATATTCTCTGCAAAAATCCTGGTACTAATATGTGTAAATTGTGAAATTTTAGTAAAATAAGTTGAGCGTTTCTTGAGCATGTAGAAAAAGTAAGTGGATCGTTATTTAATTTTGAGGGTAGTTGTTCCATTTCATCTCTTTGATTAAGCAGTCGAATTGCAAATAGTTGTATATATCCCTTAAAAAAATATTAGGCCTACAAAATTTTAGCTTTATAGCTTGTAGGAAGTTAGTTTAAATTAAATTTATTGTATAGGGGTAGCAGCCCGATTTCAACCCCTTCTAGTTGAGAATCTTAACCATCCAGTGATCCACTCAAAATATTTCATAAAAATTGGTCCAGCCGTTTAGGATGAATTCAGTCACATAAACACGTACAGAAGAATTATACAGGGTGGTTATAAAGTCCCACCCCTTTTTAACTTTTGTGTTTGTTAAAACAAACAAATATCCTTTGGGGAACGATACTAACTTAACCCAAAGTATCTTTTGAAGCAATTGGAAATTTTGAGTGTTCCTAAAAATTGGTGATTTTGGGGGCAACCCAAAATTTTTAAATTGTAATTATGGTCATGAGATACCTCATTTTAAAGTTATATTTAAGACTAGGAACATGACATAAAGAAAATAAAAATCGGACCACCCAAAACAAAATGGCGGCCCTAAAAGTGTTGAAATAAATCGACATAAAGTTGCTAATATCTCGAAAAGGAAGAGTTTTTAGAAAAAATTTCAAGAGGTAAAAAATGTTTATTTCAAAGTGCTTGACCTAAAAAATTGCTTCCAAATCGACTTCGTATATTTTATGTTACTCATACATCTTAGAAAAGTTTGTAAAAAATTAAATTTACGAAATCGATTTGGAAGCAATTGTTTAGGTGAAGCACTTTGAAATAAACATTTTTTGTCTCTTGAAATGTTTTCTAAAAACTCCTCCTTTTCGAGATATTAGCAACTTTATGTCGATTTATTTCAACACGTTTAGGGCCGCCATTTTGTTTTGGATGGTCCAATTTTTATTTTCTTTATGTCACTTTCCTAGTCTTAAATAGACCTTTAAAAAGAGGTATCACATAACCATACTTACCATTTAAAAATGTTTTGTTGCCCCCAAAATCCCCCACTTTTAGGTGGAACACTTAAAATTTCCGATTGCTTCAAAAGATACTTTGGGTTAAGTTAGTACCGTTCCCCAAAGGATATTTGTTTGTTTTAACAAACATAAAAGTTAAAGGAGGGGGGGGTGACTTTATAACCACCCTGTATGTATAAAAACAACGCAAAATACTCGTACCTTTAATTCCTAAGAAAATATAGTTCTGTTATTTTGCCCAAATGATTTATACGTGGTAGATAAAAACACGAGCTGCTTCGTAATTTGATTAATTTCGTTTGAGGGATGAAGTCGGGGATATCAACCCCTAAAAACAATTGATATTCATTATTAGCGAATTTCCAAAGGGAAAATGAGTTATCGCAGTGACTCTTATGGTGAGAGCTAAAATCGGGAGTTTTCAATGAGCACCGATCTTGGTATCCAGAACATGTTTTGGTTGTCATTAAAAATGTTACAGTAGCTAACCTTTGAACTATACATATGACAGAGTACTTAAAAAGAAAAGCCTTCCTTTCTTTTCAATGAAGTTTAAAAATTCATTTTGTGAAATGGAAAAATTGCCGCCATGATCCAATATGGGCATTTCCAATTGTTGGGCAACGTTTAGACTTACAGTACTAACAGTGCTACGAAGAAAAGGAACTATTTTTGTACTGACATAAAGAACAAGTATACTTTAAAGTTTTAAAAACCCCTTTCACGTGTAACTGAAACCCTATCTCTATACATTTTTTAACTGGACACAAAAGAGTTCAAAAGTAACACGAACCGTTCGTTTACTTAAGTTTCACACCATTGACTATTTACTTATAGGTATGCAGCCAAAGGCTGCACGCAGTGGTCGAAGAGACTTTAACGGTAGTGTAGAAAAGTAGCATCGCCGTTAAGGATAGAATTAAGGTTTGGTGATATAGCCCAGTCGGTATAGGTTACAACTACCAGTAATTTGCAATACGGCTGAATTTTTTTTATAAGTACATTCAAGTATGTAGATTAACATAAAAAAAAAGTTTACCAGTCTATCGATTTCCCAAAGTCGAAAAAAAATCGATTGGCATTTTTTTCTTCGATTATCCTTAATATTTCCAGCTGGGATGAAGATAGAGGAAAATACAAAATACCACCGTTTAGGGGAGGTAATTTTAAACAAAAAAGGTCATATTTATTTATTTCGTCTGAGCAATGGTTTGTCTGGAAAAAATCGATAATGCAGGTATGTATTTTGCAGCAGGGGAAATCACTAAAAGGGGACATCTTATTCATATATGAAGCGTTGGCTCATTCTAAATTCGCCGAATTTAATTATATCGAATTGAAACTTGACATAGGAGTTAAAATATATATTTTAAACATTTATGCTGAGTCTCAGTTTGTTATCTTGAAAAATACCCGATCTAGGAGTCGATTTCGATTATCGATTTTAGGAGTACCGGACTCACGAACTAATTTCAATCTATTCCAGTTTCGTCAATTTTTGGAATATCAACATCAAATTTGTTTTAAAAGTTGAGTACACCAGTATTAATATTCTTAGTAAGTATGAACGATGTTTTTCATGTTATTTTTAAAAACGAGGCGCTTGAAAATAGTCTTCTGTTTTACATATCTCGTTTTAACTATAATACCTTTGGATTCAACCACTCCATTTTCGACATTTTTGAACATATCGATTTAAAAATTGGTACAGAAGTTAAAAACACAATTGTTTTTTGCTATACTTATTTTAAAAACTATATTTAAAAAATTGACTAATCTGCAGCTGATTAACTCAAGCGTTTTGATGAAAAATCTAAAAAGGTCTAAAATTATACTTTTTTAAGTTACTTGTTCTTTAAAAAGTAAATAATAAAAAAGGTTTATACTCCTTGATCTTGTTTGAATCTATATATTTAACTTGTAAAAAAACTTTCAGGTTGATATTTTGAACATTTTCTAAACTGGAGCTGTTTAAAATGAACTGGTGGGTCCGGTACTCCTAAAATCGAGAAACCCATTAATAAGTCAGGTGGCTCTAGATCGGGTAATTTTCAAGATAACAAGCTGAGACTCAGCATAAATGTTTAAAATATACATTTTAACTCCTATGTCAAGTTTCAATTCGATATATTAAAATTCGGCCAATTTAGAATGAGCCAACGCTTCATATATGAATAAGGTGTCCCCTTTTAGTGATTTCCCCTGCTGCAAAATACATACCTGCATTTTCGATTTTTTTCCAGACAAACCATTGCTCGGACGAAATAAATACATTTGTCCTTTTTTGTTGAACAATACCTCCCCTACACGGTGGTATTTTTATTTTCCTCTATCTTCATCCCAGCTCGAAAATACATATGTCCTTTTTTGTTGAACAATACCTCCCCTACACACTGGTATTTTTTATTTTCCTGTATCTTCATCCCAGCTCGAAATATTAAAGATAATCGAAACAAAAAATGATAATCGGTTTTTTTCGACTTTGGGAAATCGATAGACTGGTAAACTTTTTTTTACGTTAATCTACATACTTTAATGTACTTATAAAAAAAATTCAGCCGTATTGCAAATTACTGGAACTTTTGGTCTAAATTTACCTTTACCGACTGGCCTAATACACTAATTTAAGTACAGTAAAAGCTGTAAATTAAAAACAAATTCCAGAAGAATCACAGATGTTTCAGGTGCACTGGATATAAACGCTATTTATTAGCGAATTTCCGTAGGAAATAGCTGTTGAAGTGTCTCTTATGGTGAGGTCTAAGTTTGGCATTGGTCAATGGCACCGATCATGGTCCCCAGAATTTGTTTTGGGGTGTCATTATACATTATATATGTATGTTTGTTCCCACTCTAACGTCGGATTTTACGTCTGATTTGGCGAATACGTTGGTTTTCCTTGCTCGGGCGGACGAGTTAGTTTGAAAAAAAAAAATTACTTGAGCTTACAGGAATCGTGGTTCTTCAAAATAGATCAAATACCATAAATAAAAGCACCCGTCCTAATCTACATTGGGGATTTACCGTGGGAGTTTCTGTTCCGAGGCCGCAAGGTCGATGTGGAAACTCACAAAGCGAGTGTTTGCGCTTCGAGCGGAACGAAGCAGCCAGTGAGCCGGTGTGGTGTTGGAGGCTGAGGTAGAAACAAATTCTACTAAAACGTTTCGTTCACGAAGGCAGATATTCAGCACCTTAGAGAGTGGACTATTTCTAAAATAGTTGATTGATACCATACAAAATATAAACTTAATTTTACATTCTCACTATACTATAGTATAGAGAAAGTATAGTGATCGCAATAAATCGATGTTGAGAGTTTTGTGGAAATATCCGTTTTGGGAGCCCCTGAGTCCAAAAAAGTGGTTTTTACAAAATGTCTGTCTGTATGTCTGTATGTATACAAAGCTAGAGAGAAAACTATTCGATCAGTTTCAACCAAATTTGCACCAGACATGTCAAGTAGGCCCGTATAGATGCACGAAAAGGATTTTGAAATTTTTTGAAAAACAACCTTCTTTTTGGCCCCAAAACCACCAAAATATAAGTTACGATTTTTTTTATAAAAAACGGCCCGTTTTTGATAAAATTTGGCTTATTTGTAGCCTTTAATGTGCCCTACCAAATGCAAAAAACCGCATCTTTCTAAAAAATTCTCGTTTAGCTAATAATAATAATAATAACTGATTTTTGGGTGTTTTTTGGCCATAAAGGGGGTTGTTTTTCAAAACTTTTTTACGTGCATCGATAAAAACCTAATTTGACGTGTTTGGTGCAAATTTGTTCGAAATCGATCTAATAGTTTTATCTCTACATAATAATAATAATAATATTTATTACTAATCTCCAACTTTAATAAAAAATCACCTCTCCTACCCCACCCTAAAAGTCACAGTGAATCTGTTTATTAATTTAAATATGTTTGTGAGAAAGTATGTGCCAGTTCCTGGTACCGTTTATTTGAAATTCGCTCAACTACATATTTATACCCGCTTCCATAGTATGGCGTGGTAGCATAACACCATTGTATTTGGATAACCTAATAGAACTCCGATCCAATGCAATATTTTGTTCCCCTGGAAATTCGACTTTTTTGGCGCTATCTATTGGGGAAACGAAGGAAGCTGGTTGGAAACACTAATGCTTTCTCCCTAGCGCTACCTCACGGCGCGATCATGTACTATTTTCGCGAACACTTTTTTTCCGGCACACAACCCCCGTATGGATGCAAGATCTATTTATTATTCATGATCTATGATAACACCTTGTTTCCACTTCATCGTTGAAATAATTGAGTTTTACTCGTGGTAAACATTATTATATTTATTATCTAAATACGTTGATTTAGCCGTACGGGTAACGATTTTAAAAAATACCCAAGAATAAAACATTCTTAAAATATTGTTTTACACCTGAAAACCCCATAAAATACATTGTGTTCCATGGCGCATTTCAAAATAACGCCATATTTGGAACATGGCAACAATTTTTTACATCACAAAATTGATTTTTAAACTTCATTGAATAATGAAAGGAAGGTTGCCCATTTTAAGTACTCTGTCACATTTATTGTTCAAAAGTTAGCTATTGTAACATTTTAGGTGGGACACCCGTTATGTGAAGCATACAAAAATTAGAGGCTTTGTAATTTGATTATCTACGTTTAACGGACGAAGACGGGGATACCAACCCGTAAAACGAAATTAATATTTTTATTATTAGCATATTATAAAGGGAAGATTAGTTGTCGCAGTAAATCTTACGGTGAGTGGTCAATGAGCACCGGTCATGGTCCTCAGAACACGTTTTGGAGTGTAATTAATAGTTGAATTATAAACAATGCAGGCCTATATACAGAGTGGCTATCAACCGTTGTACCAAACCACGTTATTCAGAAGATCAACACTATCAAATAATACAATATAATATGTATGTTCTCGAATTTTCGTTGTAATAAAATAAACAACGAAACACAAATCTATAATTTTGACCTGCCTACTAAATAAAAGTAACCTTTATTAATTCAAGCGATTGATAACTATTGTATCTATTTATTGACAGCTTTAGATTAAAGTGCTGTATTCTAATAATAAATTTTTCCATAGATAAAAGCTATATTTTTTAAAAAAATGTAACACCAGTTTTATACACGACAATTGTTTGCATAATTTGTACAAACAACGTGCATCAAGACACGTTGGTAAGTTTCTAAAACACTGCTGCCATCTATCGTTTCCTTTTTAAACTGCTTGGAACGCACGTTGACCGGTGTTTACTGCTGCCTAGCGACGAAGTAACGTACTAGCTGGTAGTGTTCAATAATGCTGTTTAGATTGAAAGTATTTCATTTTCCATTTATAAACTCACGAACTACAACGCTTTCACGAACGCTCACGAAATAAACTCTATTCAAGAATTGTGTTATGGATGAATGGATCTTACAATAACATTGTTCCACGTCGAATCATTTTATTTAAATAACTACACGTCCATCACGAACTCATATTGCAAGTGTTGTTATAATAATCGTATTTAATTTAAGATGACATTAATCTTGACGGAAGGTCATCCCTTGTAGCAACTTTCTCTGTCAAGACGTTATTGTGCTTCAAGTCACTTCATGACTTGATCACTTTTACACTCACTTTCGATCAAGGTTTGATTGGTTTATAACACGCCGTAAGCTATATATATATAGGTCCTTCCTTCGATGATACCTACGTCATTCTTTGACAATATTAAGTGTTGTGGACAAATTTATTTTCGTCTTAGTTTAATAAAAAGAGCAGTTTGTACTTTTATATTCAATATTCGTGATTTGAATTAATTTGGTACATTTTGAAATGTCAAGAAACAGTACTACAATAAAAATGAAAATGGGGAAATAAACTCTGCGAACAATACCGAGTTAAAAATATAAATTATCGCCCTTTTGAAAGAATAACTTATTCGACTGCCATTGTAGAACAAATAACAATTTGTTTAACTTCTCACAACAGTGCACTGACTGCTATTGTAGAACAAATAACAATTTGTTTAACTTCTCACAACAGTGCACTGACTGCTATTGTAGAACAAATAAAAATTTGTTTAACTTCTCACAACAGTGCACTCTTATAACACATTTTTTTATAAGAACTAAAACAAAAACTCACCGAGCTATTCTTGTAATTCTTGATGAAAGTAATGGTGGTCGTTTGCTAAAACTAGATATGCACTAACACATAAAAAGTACAATCTGTTATACCTAAAACACGATTATGCTGCTTATGCTACGTCAAAATTAAAATCATTTGCACATAATACATTATTGTTTCCTCCAGCTAATACTTAAGACGTGTTTATGCCTCATTAAGGGTCTGCTGTAGTGGCGGCCATCTTGGATTTTTATTCCATAAGAGCAATGTTAAATTTCAAACCATTTATTTCGTTTATTTTTTATCATAAAATTGTTTGCAAGGTCTCATTTTAAGCACAGTTACAATACTCATCCGTTTTGAATTTTAGATTTTTTTAAATGATTTCTTTTGTTATGTAATTGACATTTTGTAAGTACATAGTTTGAATTTTTTTCCTAACACAATAAAAAAAAAATAATGAAAAGTAATTTGCAAGCCGGTTCCGAAATTTCATAAAGAATTTTTTTTTTCAACACTCAATTGCAAAAGATGGATTTATAAAATGGTTTGAGATGATGCAATGTCAAAGCGCTCAGCTGCAAGAAATTGCACTGTTTAGATACGGTCATAGAGAGAAGCGCTTGCGTTTTCGGTTGCTTTCTCGTTTACTGGAGCAGACCCTTAATAGGGTAGAAAGAACAAATTATCATCCTGCTGGTGGAAAAGAGCCCATATAAAATACATTGATCTCGCTTTGTCGCCCGCCATTAGGCTGGCTGAAAAGTATACTTATTGCTTTCATATGGAGACATTTTCGCCCGATAAATCATATTATATGTTAGTAAAACAATAATAAATCAATTAAATTTTCGTCTTTTGTAAATTTTGTTTTAAGTTCGATGTATTCTAAATGAATGGACCATATCGGTCGAAATTTCAAATGTAATGCTTAAAAAATATCGATTATTTTTTGTACATCAGCATTTATGCTATAAAACTAAATGCAAAATTATTTTGGGCGTTTTAAAACTGATACTGTGGCTTACGATTTAAAAATGTGTTTTGTTTTTATTAGTAAATACCATTGTTTGTCATATAAATACACTCATTCGCTTGGATCAAAAATAGTGTTTTTTTTACCATAACAGAAATTTTCTTCTTTTCTAAATTTTTTTATAAGTTAATGATTTTAAAGATATTCTTAATTGATTAGTTTAAACGTTCAGGAATTCAAATTTGATGTTTGGAAAGTTGTTAGCTTTTTCTAAATCGTCATCTACTACTTATATAAAGCTAGACGGTAACACTGATTCACTGACATTAATTATTAGGCACTTCCCGTAATCGGACCACCCTCAACCTTATACTTGAATTAAAGCTCCCGACGAGAAACTTTTGGGAAAATTGCCAATTGCCTTTTAATTTTGGAAGCACATTTTGGGCGGGAAATATTTTTTGATTTTTTAAATTTTATCATTTTTTCACTTTGAGCGCGTTTTGTAAGAAAACGGCAAGAGATAGCAAAAAATGTTAAATACAAAAGTTGTAGAAAATTTAATTTCAAACGTAGATTTTCCATCAGATTCAAGATCCAATCATTCATTTAGCCACTATTTAACCGAGAAGGGAGGCTCCGCCCAACGTCTTTAAAACTAGACGGGTTCACCGATTCACTGACATAAACTATGAGGCACTTCCCATAATCGTACCCCCCTTGACCTCATACTTGAATTAAAGCTCTTGACGAGAAACTTTCATAAAATTTGCTAAAATTTAACATTTTTATTTTTGAAAGCACCTTTTCGTCAAAAAAGATTTTTTAAATTTTTTCATTTTTCCACTTTGATCGCGTTTTGTAAGAAAACGGTAAGAGATATAAAAAAATGTTAAATATAAAAGTTGTAGAAAATTTAATTTCAAACTAACAAACTAACCATGTCCCATAAGATTTAAGATTCAATCATCCGTTCAGCCGCTATTCATCCGAGAAGGAGCTCCGGCACACAATTCTTCAAATTGTCCATGTTAATCTTATGGAGATAATGTTTAATGAGTTTGAGTCAGCTACCAAATAAAACAGCTGATTTATGCTTGGTCACCTATGTACAAACGAGCCAAAGATTAACGAGATTCTTTAGCGAATTTTCCAACTGCAAGCGAAGCGAAGCAGCCATCTGAGGCCTAAGGCTGAGGTGGGGTAGCATTGACAATTGTTTTTGTCAATGCAAAATTCTTTTCCTCCTGCTACTACTAAGAGGTCTTTCTGCCACATTATTAATAAAGTAGAAAGAACAACCTATCATCCGGGTAGGAAAAGTGCCCACTATCATTGAGTTTACATTATCGCCAGCCTATAAGTGAGCTGGGAAGTATACTCAATGCATTTTATATGGGCACTTTTCCGCCCGCTAAATCATATGTTAGTAAAACAGCTGTTAAAACAACAATGCATCAATAAAATTCCGTGTCTGTATTCTTGGCATAACCTCAATTGTTTTTGTAAATATGAATGTTCAGGTTTTAATAAAGTTTGTTCAATAGTAAAATGCAAATTATTTATTAAAACTGCAGCCGGCGGGAAAATGTTGTATCCCCTCTGCGATCGTGCGGTAAAAATTTCATTCGGGACGACTATGTACAAATAACTATTGAATAGCTTTAAAATTAAAACCTCTATTGCACAACTGTTGTATAAATTCGTTAACAATAATATCACAACCTATTAGTAAATGTTTAAATTCTAATGCTATCAATTCATAATATTTGTTAGCGAATTTCCATAGGAAAAATGAGCTATTGCAGTGGCCCGTTTGGTAAGACCCAAGGTCGGGAGTAGCAAATGAGCACCGATCATGGTCCCCAGAACACGTTTTGGGGTATCATTAAAATTCATATATATATATTATGTATATATGTGTTCGCACTCTAGCGGCCGCATTTTAAGTCTGATTTGGTCCAAATTTAGTATACATGTTGGTTGTCTATGTCGCTCGGACGAGTTCGTTAGCAAAAAAATCCAACAACCGGAAGTACGTTTTTTGACAGGAAGTAACTATTTTTTGACATTTTTCTACGAGAATGTAATGTTTTAAAAGTTTTTTCTAAAAATATAAATGTAGGATGTTATTCTGCACATTTTGTTTTTTTACGCGACCTCATAGCTCGCTTGGTTCCCCCAAAATCGGTCAAAACGTAAAATACCATAAAAGTACCCGTTTCGAAGCCAAGTGGTGCAAACTCTCGAGGCCACTAGGCCCAAACAAATTCTACTAATATATTGCGTACACACAGACAGCTGTTCAACGCCTTCGTGAGTAGAACTATTTCAGAAATTGTTTGTTGAAACCCTAAAACATAGGCATATAAACTTAATTTTGGAAATTTGCTTAACTCACGTCAGCGGTCCAGCTGCGTGGTCGAATTATTTTAGAATGTCAACTGTCAAAGATCACTGTAATAGCATTATCCAGGCGTATGAAAAAAATAATGTCCTATTTAGCTTTAACAGCATTCTGAGAACATAAACTAGTGCTGATGGGTTCACTCCATTGTTTGTCTGTTACATTGTAACGTTTTATTATTTGCAAAGGGTTGCGTGACGTGCTACCATTGAACCCGGCACCTAAACCATAGGGGCCTCTGTGCCCCATGTCCAAGTTTAAGATCACACCAAACCCATTCTTTACGGAAAAAACGAAGAAGGGACCTTCCTTTCGTATGTAACTGGTGTCAGGAGAACCCTGTTCCTGATATTTCTGGCTCGGTAATGCTAGGGAATCACCATTCACATAGAACTTGGAAAGAGGTTTTATCTTTCTCTCCACTCCATCTCTCTCCATCTGTGTAACCCCTTCCACAAAGTGGGGTTGTTCTCTTTTCCCATCAAGTTGAGGTGTCTCTACAGAGGGTTCTGTCCAGCCAGTAGATCAACCAACAACCTCACATCCCTCCTGTCAAGACCCAACAGTGTCCATCCTGAATCTGAATGCCTGTCTCTGAATCCTCGTAATTCATCACAATCTGTGTGAGTGTTCTGATTGGTTCTGACCCTTTATTTTCTCTTGATATTTCGTTCATCGGCTCCGGGCCCACTGCAAAAAATTTATATTTTATGATTATTTGGCCTAGCATAACACACTTAAAGGTATTGAATTCAAATCCCTCTCTTGGTCCATGTGTTTACACTTATAATTTAAATAATTTGACTAGTGCAAATGTGTTTAATATTATAAATCATTACAACTTTAAAAATTATTATTAAATAACAAGTCAGTTGGCTGCAAACAGGAATTTCAAATGATTAAAATTTAATGTTGTTTGTAACAAGGAAGTCAGGATGTCATGTTGGATCACTAAAATGCAGCAAACACTACTAGGAAGATAACTTGATCAGTGTTTGGGACTGATTATAATAGCTTAATGATCAGAGCATTATCGCGAAAAGTTAAAGGTACTGGGTTCGAACCCTAGTCTTGCCCGTAGGAAAAAATCTTTGCGTATGAATTTTGTAGATTAAAAAACATTTAAACTTTAAAATGAAAAAAATAAATAACATGATCAATATATGGTCTGATTAGGATAATTTAGTGTCCATCAGGACAAAAGCTGAATGTCCTGGGTTCGATTCGCGATTTTGGTCTAGGATTTTAGTGTAAATAAATTTATATTTATAGTGCAACATATTATAGCCTAGTAAATAATTTTTTTTTAAAAGTACTATTCAGCCTTTAAAGAAGATGTTTTTATTGTTTTAAATATTCATCCCACACATACAGAACGTTTTAAATTGATTAAGTTAAATGCGTAAAGGGGCTGTGTATAAAAGCTTCTAAGATATGCTTTAGTGCAGTCATTGAAGCGAAAAATAGGGTCTTACCTCCGAATTGTTTTACTGTGAACCGATTTGCATGAAATTTTGGAATTAGGCTCATCTTACCCTTAACTTCAAAAGTGAAAATTATCTGAGCTCCGCCTATTATTTTTAAGGGGTGTAAACAACCCCTAATGGAAAAATTTACATTGAGCCATTTTATCGCTAGAAAACGTGTTTAATATATTAAGGGCTGAAATTGTAAAGTGTTTTATGACACAATTACCTCATATTAAAATCATTTTCAACCCCTTGAAAACCTTACAACCCTTGCAAACTACCCCTAAATTGAAAAAATCACAAAAAATTACTTTGGTATGACATAAAAAGATTTAAGTATAGAGTAAATCATATTTTATGTTCTCTATCTTAATTATTGAATTTTTAACCCTCTTTCGACCCTTAGAAACAACCCCTTGATAAAAAATTGTTTAAAAACATTTCTTTTGATGAAATGAAAAGGATTTAAATGTTATTCCACATTCTCGAAAATAATTAGCATATTCTCAAGCTTTTCAACCCTTAAAACTACCCCTAAATTAAAACAGTAAATATATATGATTACACATTTAAAAATAATTTAATTATAGAGTAAGAAATCACCATTTATTGAATAAAATGTAAACTTACAAGTTGTCTAAAACTGTACCAGATTGAATTAGTAATACATTTTATAAAATACTGCAAACAAGAGCATGACAGTTTACTAAGTAGAAAAAAATACGACTAGTTTTTGGACCATAACTCCTTCAATTTTGATGCTATCACAACTTATAAAAAACCATTTTAAATGAACACATCGATTAAATTTCAGACAAAATAAAAAACAGCTTTGATCTTTAATATCTCGCTTAATATTGCACTTAGAACACTTTATAAAAACCGATTTGTTTAATTTTTTACCTACTACAATTTTGTTCATTATAACATTTTCGTTAAAATGCATATTTTTGGAGATATTTGCAAAAAACCGATGAAAAACGTGAAAAATTCAGAATTTTCAATTGCCAATAACTTGAAAAGTATTTTGTTTTTTGAAAAAATTTATAGAAGATTTTTTTCTTAAATTAGGCCTTCTATTGATATCTGAGGTTATTTTGACAAAAAACAATTTACGTCACCGAGAAGGGGTGGCAACCACCCCCAGGGTGGGTGCGGAGTTCAGATCACTTTCACTTTTGAAGTTAAGGGTAAGATAAGCTTAATTCCAAAATTTCATGCAAATCGGTTCACAGTAAAAAAATTCGGAGCAATAACGCTTCAATGACTGCACTACTTCAAATTACCACATTTCCTCAATTAATATGCTCGTTTGTTAGGATTTACTGTCAATAATTTTACAGGATACACAAATTGTTTGACTTCAATCAGATAAAAAAGTTAATTTGATGTAAATCATCACCAGCTCCACGTAACCGAATATTCGGTCAAGGTTTAGGATGCGAACAGGAGTTGCATATAAGGTTGCATTGTGCAAGCACCTACGGCGGCAGTTGCAACGATGCACTTTGTGACGTCACTCCATAAACATGCAACACTGGTTGGCTGCTATTAACACCATTGTTTCCATTCCTTTTTGAAGTTCTGTACTTTTAGTTCTGTACTGTTTCTGAAGTTATAATTTATGGTTGGGGTTTATACCAATATTTGCAATTAATGTTGAGAACATTATGTTATAACGACGCGACGGACTCCTCTGCGTGTTTGGCTCGCCAACCCGTTTCTCCTTTAGAAAATTAAGTCTATATACTTATACTAGCTGGCCCGATACGGCTTTACATAGATAGACAAATCAAAGTTAAATGTATATTAACCAAAAAATTATACCAATAAATATATTATACTATGTATTTTTTATTGGGATTTTTGCAACTTTGACCTCTCCAAACCCCCCTAAATTTCGAATTTTTTTAAAACCTTTATTAGCGAACACCTAGAGGAAGCTACATACCAAATTTCATTACAATCCGTTCGGTGGGTTTTTTTATGTTTGTATTTGGTGATTTCCGATTTTGCCCCATTTTGCTGTATTTTTTTAATTTCGTATATTAATTATTCTTCTTTTTGGATTCAAAATTAAATAAGCTTTCAGATGATGTGCCACACAACTTATTTGGTTGAACCACTCGAAATCAATTTTGACAGAATCAAAATGGCTGTAACTCAAAATTTTTAAATAGGCCTACTCCAAAATATCGGTGTGAGGCATATCGTTTGAAAGCTTATTTAATTCTGAATCCAAAAAGAAAAATAAGTATTTTTTTTTAATAGTACAGCAAACTGGTTCAAAATAGGAAAACACGATTTCGTTTGTATTTTGGCCGAAATTTTAAATCGGTTAATAATATGGATGTGCAAATCACCGTTGGTTTCCTCTTGAAATTCTACATTGAAATGATGTATCACTTGACCACCTTCCCATTAAAAAAAAATTTAATTCATTCCAAGATGGCGGACAAAAATTCCAAACTCACCAAAAAGTGGTTCTTTTATGGTTGTGAATAACTGCTTTTATTTCTACGTCATAAGACTCGTACATTTTTTGTTATTAAACTGTTTCCAGACTTTTCAAACAGCCTGTATACACATGCATCCCAAATTAATTAATGCATAAAACATTTACACCAGATTCTTAAACAGTTGATCGCAGTACTCGAAACCCCAAAGCCAACCCTTTACTCGATACATATACTTTACCATCTTTGGTTCTTTCCTTATCTGTACAGGCAATACATTTATTAAATATTTTTTAACCAATGTTTGTATAAAACAGACTTTTTAAAGCCAATTCTGTTCATTTTTGGACTTTTTATGTGCATCTGGGCAGTACTTGTTGTTATATAATAAAATTGCACATTGTAAGTATTTCCGCGTCTGCCTGCTGTAAACAATCTGTAGGACTTATATGCCTATACAGAGTAATAATTTAGGTAAGTACCTTTTGAAAACGTCAATTCATATTTCTTTTTCCTTTATTTGTGGATGACCGGTTACGATCTCTTAATTTCAAAAGGTACGTGCCTAAATTATTATTCGTACACCCTAATCCGGAGGCTAAAATACCTAAAAATCTCTACAGAGTGTTCATAAATTCCCTTTAAACCCCCTCATTATTTTTGTTATTGAAAATCAGTTAACAAAACTTTGACAGTGTCTCGTGTTGCATAATAGGAAATTTATTTTTGACATATCTGACATTCCATAATTTTGAGAGGCTTAAAGGGGTAAGAGAGTTAACAATTTCAAATATAAGGGTAAGTCATGGAATCCACCATTAAAAAGATTATTCAAAGAGAACAGAATGGCGCAAACTGGAGCTTAATTATCTTACTTCGTTTCAAAGTAATGGAACATTAAAGTGCTGGGAAATTACATTTTTATTGTCTAACACCAAAGCAGATTCTTGCCCGTAAAAAATCATTTCGAATTGGTCTTAATTTGAGCGATTCATTTGTAAAAAGGCAAAACTGAGTGCTATCATAACAAATATCAGGAACAAAATGAGGGAGGTATTGCTATCCTATCAGTACATGACAAGTGGTGCTTATCAGTTACGCATACAGTAGAGAAAGGCAGGAGCAAAGGTCAAGGGTTGTATTCCCGGTTCCATTTCCATTTCCCCTCCAAAGTTTTTCAAGTACACATAGAAACTCAGATACATTAGTGGTACTGTACTACATTTATTTACATTTTCTATTTTTAAAATTTGCTACATTTAACCTCAACCTTCAATTTACTTAATATGAAGTACTCCTAATATTAACAATTTACTCGATATTAACAAATTAACAACCTGCTTTGATGTTATTAAAAATATCATTTTCCAGAACTTCGATTGTCCATTACTTTGAAACGAAGCAAGATACTAAGCTCTAGTTTGCGCCATTCTGTTTCTCTTTTAGTAAGCTTTTCAATGGTGTATTACATGACCTATCTTTATATTTTAAATTGTTAATCTCCATAAGAAATACATAGTGTAATATATTTATTGATATAATATATTTGTTGTTAATATACATTTAACTTTGATTTGTCTATTCGTGCAAATCCGGGTCGGGCCAGCTAGTGTTGTAATGTAATGCGCAACTTTGACTCGGGACGACGAGGGATGTCATACCCCTTTAAATTTGTGTTACTACCCCTCGCTAGGACAGGATTGTTGCTGTACACTAAAATGTATTATGTTTGTAATAATGTAATAGTACATTCATTTGATGATGGACTATTAAATT
Source organism: Philaenus spumarius (assembly GCA_018207615.1). NCBI lineage: Eukaryota > Metazoa > Arthropoda > Insecta > Hemiptera > Aphrophoridae > Philaenus > Philaenus spumarius. Next base: position 28,848 of record JAGFPH010001544.1, read on the forward strand.
TAAGGTACTAATTGATTTATTAAAATTAATTTTTTAAATTTTCGCTTTATTAGTGAATTTTCATAGAAACATCAGCTATTGCAGTTACTCTTATGGCGAGACCTAAGGTCGGGGGATGGTCAATGAGTGGCCACATTTTCCGTCTTATTTGGTCCGAATTTGGTACACGCGTTGGTTTCCTAGAAACTCGCAAAGCACAATCCATATTCGGAGGCCGCAAGATCGAGTAGTACAAGAAAACTTGCAAAGCGAGTGTTTGCGCTGTGTACGGTACGAACCAACGCGTGGAGGCTGAGGGGGAAACAAATTCTACTAATATATTTCGAACAAACAGCTATTTAGCGCCTTCGTGAATAGACCAATTTTCCAAATAGCCGGTTAAAACCCTAAAACGTATTGGTCTAAACTTAATTTTTCGAAATTTGCTCATCTTACGTCAGGGGTTCAGCTGAGTGACCGTATCATTTCTCTTCCTTGAAAAGCTGAAAATAGAACAGTACGTGGAAGTACTTTCGCAATAAACAGTTAACGTAAACAATCTATTAATGTGTTAGCGGTATTATTTACATCTTATTGAAAACAAGGTCTAAAATAAACAGCCTTCGAATATCTGCTTGAATAAGAGGTATTTAAAGACAACACCTAATTTATGTCGTTGTTACTTTTAGGCTAGAAATTTATCCAAACAACTTCCCAAGCATCGGAAAAGTACAGCAAATTTTAACCTCACATTACCGACACGGCAGAGTTTGGGATTATTGTGCAGCGTCAGAAAATATATACAGAGTGTTTCGGAACTAACTGCCCTTATTATAATTTAGGGTGATGTTCCTTGGACGAATAAATAGCACAAATGGTATCGTGTTTCGTTGTATGTCAGTATGTTTTTTACAACTAATAATAATTATAACTGTTCCACAAAATTCCGCAGAATATGGTTAAATTGTTGTTAGCGAATATCCATACGAAAGATTAGCATTCCTGCTGTTCTTATGGTGAACGAGTGGTAAATGAGCACCGATCATGGTTACCAGAACACGTTTTGGAGTGTGTTTAGTAGTAAACCAAAATGAGAAAATGTACAATTGTATACTACGGAACGTATTTGGATAACGCAAATGGAAACCCGACTTTGATATAGAAAGGGTCGTAACGCTTTGGGGAAACGATTTTGGGGTCAACATTTTGAAAATACAGTGCGAGGTATTATTTTATGACTTTGTGTATGTAAAAAAAAAAAACGATTTTGATAGAGAAACGGTCGTAGTTCTTCGGGGTCACTATTATTGGATCACAATTTTAAAAATACCGTGTGGGGTATCGTTTTGTATGTTTTTTTATGAAACCCGATATTGACAGTTAAAGATTCGTAGCGAATCATGGTCACGATTTTTTGAAAACTTTAAAAAACGTGTGGTGTATGGTTTATTAGGTATTTGAGTACGGGAAAACTGATATTGAGCTCGTAGCCCTTCGGTGCAATTATTTTGGGGTCAAAATTTGAAAAATAGACTGCGGGGTATCGTTTTAAATGTTTTTGGTTATGAGAAACCCGATTTTGACAGTTAAAGAGTTGTAGCTCATCGGGGTAACGATTTCGGGGCAAAATTTTTAAAATACGTGTGGGGTATCGTTTTATAAAGAAGTTTCACTTCTTTCGCGTGTCCATACATTAGACTTTTATCATCGATTAAGGAAACTGAAGTCCTTTAGGGACTTTTGTCCAATAGGAACCACGATAGGAACCTTTGTACTCCGCCTAGAATACGGAGATGCCAATTATTTTACCTACTAATCGACAAGACATTTTTTGTACACGTTTCACTATTATGTCAATGTCGCAGCTGTTTTACAATGCGTAGCCAATGTATTGATCGTACGTTCTAATTACTGATTTAAGTTATTGTTGTGTGTGCGTTATAAAATAAGCAACAGACTATATGAAGATAATTTTAAAATGGATAGTTTAGGTAATAGGGACAAAACAATTTTTAAAACAGGATTTTCGATTACAAAATAACAAGTTTGCAGCTTACTGCGACAGGTTGGTTAAGGTGTTATTACAGTTTGCAAGCTATTATGTTAGCCAGACAAACTTGAATATTTTCATCTGACCTAACCTGACCTAACCTGGCCTAACCTTACAAAATACGTTATTTTGTAAGCAGCAAAGATGACAACGATAATTATTCCGTTCATTTTGTTTATAGCAGACGGCGGTACTGACCTCAGTGACAAATTAGCGATATATATATATATATATATATATATATATTTGTTGTACTTGTGCAAATTAAATATATAAAAAATATTAAAAAATAAAATCCTAGTTTTTAAGTATTTAAAAAGAACTGCTAACTGTTGTATTACATGTTTTGTGTGTCTGTCGAGGACGACTTCTATGTAACAATGAAACTCTATTACAATGCATGTTGACATAGTTATTAAGTAGCTAACTCGCGTATCATTCTGCAGTTGTATCTCAAAAAATACTTTTTTGGGTGCTAAGTTGGGAGGTGGGGGGAGGGTAATAATAACAATGTAAAACAATCTTTATTTTTTAGGCGAACTAAATACCTTTTTTGTCCTCTCTTCTAATTCACATCGAATTACAACAAACAAAAAACTATAAAGAAATGAAACACTATAAACAAACAAAAACAAAAACTATAAAGAACTATAAAGGAACAAAAAAATTATAAACAAAACATATAATAAAAACTATAAACAAACAAAACACTACAAACATACAAAAAACTATAAAAAAACAAAAAAAAACTATAAAAATGTAATAAAAAACTATAAACAAACAAAAAACTATAAACAAAAACCGTAATAAAAAAACTATAAATAAACAAAAAACTTTAATCAAAAACTATAATAAGTAAAACTATAAACAAACAAAAAACTATAAACAAAAACTGTAATAAAAAAACTATAAACAAACAAAAAACTACAAAACAAGATTTACTTCTAAAACATAATGTAGGCACAAACTCTGAGAAAACTAAAAATATAGGCTACACATTTATCTCCTAAGTAAAATAAAACTAAAAGTAAATTACGCTATACTATACATAAATATATACATAAACACACTAATATTCTCACACAACACCCTCATTATTTTTAAGAACATGCCTCGAAACACCCCAAAACTACCCAAAAAAGCTCCTCGTCGTGTGACGGTAGCATTTACATTTGAGCTAAAGGCAATCCTGCTAGGCAATCCAGTGAGCAGAATAGCTTGCAATAACAATAAAATATGATAATTTCGAATACAAATTGTTTTAGAATTGAAATTCTTTTATAATATTTTGTCACATGATCGTCACGTTTTTAAGTTAAAAATTAACCGCAATCAATGATTTTGAGCACGCTGAAGTTTGTTAGCTAATTCAACAGTCTTGCCATTGATAACAGTATCACAATAGTTAAAATATGGAAAAGTGTACGTGTTCACCAGCTGCACTCTAACATTTAAAGGCAACCAAATCGTTTACCTTCTTCAGAGTGCGCACGCCAGCGTACACTTTATTGCACGTGTCAATAATATGGGTATTGACGGAAATATAATATATTGTATGCTACTGCCGTACTCATATGGTGCTAAAAACTGATTCTGTAATTATTTCTGGTAGTACTGCAGTTAAAATCTTGCGACAAACGTTAATTTCGTTAGCAGGAAAATTATAAAGCATGCAAACTTTTGCGAAAAAGGGTTGAAAAATTTCTTTACCCAAAACCAATTACCCTTTATTTAAGAAAACACTAAATCTGTGATTTTAAAAAAATCCAGTGAAGTTTATGTTTTATAGGAAAATCCTTCGATTACTCTACTATACGTGAAACCGAACATTTGTAAAAAAGAGATGAAAAATATGTACTTCTCCTCATTTTTTTATCGGTTCCCAATACCAATGTGGATGTATTCGGTTTTTTATATTTGCTGACAGCGAAACGTCACTGTTCTTTTAGAGTTCACGCGTCTTGGGTATATTTCAAAACAATTAAAAAATAAACGTTACCAGATAACTGCCACATAATTTATCACAGTTAAAACTGTATACCTTCCCAAGAGTAGCGTAGGGGGTGGTTATTTAGAATTGAAAATAGGAAAATATTACCATGGAAAATATTAGATTCATGTAACACACATCCATATTATATTATTATTATTATTTAAACTATTCGATCGATTTCGAACAAAGTTGCACCAAACATGTCAATTAGGCCTGTATAGATGCACCAAAAACTTTTTTGGGGGTTCAGGGAGCACCATCACAGATAATTCCACTAAATATTGTTTGGGGGTTCAGGGAGCACCAAAACAAGTAATTCCACTAAAAATTAAAATTTGAAAATTTGGACGAAAACAATACTTTCTCCATATACTACGTATAGGGCGGAGAAAGTAATAAATAAGTTTTCTCGTTGTACACTCAGGAAGCTATGAACTTTCTTTAAATGTTAGGTTTTCCAGCTTTAATTTCCTAAAAGTCAGCTCTTGGAAAATTATTGCTTAAAGTACTCAAAGAACGCAGTCAAACGACGCCAAAACTTTTAAACTTTTTGCATTTGAACTCTTAAAGAAATATGCTTTAAAAAACCATTTCGTTTTGTTAAAACCCATAAAATTTCTTAATGTAAACAGTGTTTTGACTTTAATATTATTACAATAAAGTAACAGATATTACATTATTAGTTGAAGTTGAACACCAGCACCATCTGAAATGAATATTGTTTGGTGTATATAACTCATAGAAATAAGAGCTTAACAATTTTAAGGCCAGAATTAATTTTTGGGTTAAGTACAGTTTTGCGACCTTAGTGAGCTCGGTACTTGGCGTGCGAAGCAAACAGGTTATATATAATATAATAACAGGCCTGTTTTATAATATAAGTACATGTTATGCCATTTTCACTAATTAAACAATTAGCTTAACTACCTTTCTTTATGCCCGTCATGTGATTTTCTTCTCTTTCTATATGACGCGTTTCAGATATTTACTTCATCATCAGACGCATATGACTCTTGCGAGGTCTCAAACATTACATAAAAATCACATAAACACAAACACTCAGAACATATTAAAACACTTTTTACGCTTGGGATGCATCCTGCATGGTGGTCTAAGGACAACAAAGTGTTTTAATATGTTCTGAGTGTTTGTGTTTATGTGTTTTTATGTAATGTTTGACGACCTCGCAAGAGTGATATGCGTCTGATGATGGAGTAAATCTCCGAAACGCGTCATATAAAAAGAGAAGAAAGTCACGTGACGGACATAAAGTATGTAGCGAAGCTTAATTATTATATTGTGTTGACTTGAATACCAAAGACACATGAATCTTAAATTTAAACAACTTCGTAAGTGGTTCGACACTGGTACGGTGATTTTATATTATTTCCCATAAATATTTTAGTTTTATTATACCAAAGGTGTTTAAAACACCTATGTAATAAACACCGTAATTCGAATCATTACTCAGGACTTTAATGTGACGAAGTCTATTGCATGTATGCACATGTGCTGGGACCAATAAATGTTCTATTCTGTTCTGTAATTTATGGAAGTTGTGCATGAACATGTGAACTATAATTATTCTTAGATGACAGATATGGTATATTATCAGTTTCGCAATATCAAGATGTTTGCTTATAGACACGGAAAAACATGGTTTTAAATACAAATTGCATGGAAACTAAACGTTTTGTGTCTATACTGATTATACAAACGATTCTTCTGCAACATGTACTGTTGTGTATATATGGCGCACATAAAAAGATCCTTTAGTAAAAACGTAAGTACTTACAAGAGATATAATACTGGGGCTCGTAATGCAATATAATAAGGCCAACCTTCTCAATATTGACTGTGATCTTTTAGTTCATTGCTTTTACGCGAGTGGAATACACACTCGATTACTGCGCTTATTGATACTTCCAGGTATATATAAATAACAAAGATTTGCTTCGTCGAAAATAGTTAAAAACTATTAATTAAAGTTTTTACAAAATCGTCTTGTATAAACTTCAATTATTTGGGCAAATAAAACTGGTTTATTTAAATAGCAAATAAAAACCACAGGTATTGTCAACCCTTTGACGTCTTTGTTTTAACTTTGGTAAATTTATGTTTTAACCCCCTATTACACTAGGCCGCCAGGTGGCGCATCCAGCTAAGCCACCGGTGTCGCTGCTCGTCATGGGGCATTGATTCTTATGGAGCCTATTACATGCAGCCGGTGGCGCCACCAGATTTTGGCTGCTGACTGGTTGCCGTGCCCCGCGAATAAGCCGGCAATCACTGGTGACCGAGAGTCGTAGCGGGGCATTGTATCTTACCGAGGTTGTTACACTAGGCCACCTGGTGGCGCAACCAGTCCGGCCTCCACTAATAATATTGTATGTACGTGTGCTGTTATAATGTTTAACTTAACTATTATCCTTCACCCGATTGTGTTGATAGTTATACCATCCGATAGGGAATTAAAAGTGCTACAAAAAAGGTGCCCTGACAATGTTTGGTTAAAATGTACAGTTTTGGTGTAATTAATGTTAAAAAATTTCAAATAGTCGCCTTTTTGAAACGCATAATTGGTAATAATAGCTCATTTTAATTAAAATAGATCATTGTCAGGTATAAAGTCATGTCAAGTTTGAACTCAATCGGTCAAACCGTTCTCTAGATATCAATTATTTTGTAAAAAAAAAAACAGATACAGACAGACGAAAAATTAGGCACCCATGTTTATATTGTGAAATATGTTTGTCTCGATCCCAGGAACAAATTGACAAAAAGTAACCTAAGATGGCAAAAATTGCACTTGAAGCATAACTACACGCTTGTCCTTTACATTGAAGAAAAAAGGCAACCACCGATGACCGAAAACACTTTAGGGCCTTACAGTAAAGTCCTGAGTAATGACTCGAATTATGGTGTTTATTCCATAAAGGTGTAAACACCTTTGGTATAATAAAAATTAAAATATTTATGGGAAAGAATATAAAATCACCGTACCCATGTCAAATCATTTACGAAGTTGTTTTGATTAGTCATTCAATCCTAAAACTAACATGACAGATGGTCTAGAATTACTCAATGTTAATTTCACAATTTAAATATTCATTCAAGTTATAAAATGGCTGATCTTTCAGCCAACTATAAAATGTATGATACAAAATATTATTTGATAAGCTTAGAAAAGTGGCAGGTGTTTGTTGAAAAGTTTGTTTACTAAAACTAAATGACAATTCTATGATTTATTTAATCTATGTGTTTCTTGTTCAAACATATAACCAAATCAGGTATTAGGCTTCTAATTGGATACTTATGTAAATTATTCTTTACATCCATTACAAAATCAAAAATATATAAGTTTGAAACAGATAAAATACCAGTTCCAACAAACAGTGGCTTACAATCTTCTAATTCATTGTAATTTATACAGTATTTATATCGTTTACAGCTGTTTCACCTTTTCATTTTCAGGCATCATAAGAACGAATACATAAAAAACATTTCTCACAATTACACTTATAAAAAGATACTAATATGATATTTAATACATAAATAACTGTGTAACAAGTGTTTTAAATGTTTTAACAAGTGTCATTTTGTGTTTTTATTCATTATGTTTTTATTTATTTATGTGTTAAATAACAAATTAATCTCTGTTTATAAGTGTAATTGTGAGACGTGTTTTTTGTGTATTCGTTCTGATGATGCCTGAAAATGAAAAGGTGAAACAGCTGTAAACGATATAAAGACTTCTAAAAGGATTACTAAGGCAAGTATAAATAATAATATTACAATAAAAAATGTTGTGTCCGTGTGTATGTCTGACTGTGGACACGATATATACACTCACAGACGTCGTAAAAAACTTCTGGTGGTGCCAAAATCTTCGTAATTTTATTTAAAACGCTTTTGAGTTTTCTAGAGTGACAGGAACGTGACGTGCGTCAAAAAAAATGTCACATTTTTGAGTATTAAAAAAAATGAGCCGAAGTCTCGAAAAAGTGTTCCATCATTGTTTAAAGTCATTTGCTTTGTTTAAAACACTAGTTAAAAAAAAATCTTTCAATGAAAGGACTGTCATCAGCATAAGTTGTTGAGGAACATGAAACATTTAAACTTAAATCACTAATAAAATAAAAATAATATTGGGCCCAACACCGAACTCTGTGGAACGCCAAGAGTAGTATTAATTATCTTGAATGTCTGTCGTCTTCTATCTGCAAACGGTTTCCACTTGTCAAATATGACTGATAAAAGGCTATTTTTTTACCATGAAACCCATGAAATTTAATTTTTATCGACAAAATATCGGAACTAACACAATGAAATGCCCTGCTCAAATCATATAATAAGACCAGAGTAGAACAATTTACAGTTCATCTTCAAAATTCCTGTTTGTCCAGTCTTCTACGTTAAAATCTTTAACTGCACCTCTGCTTTTTCGACCTTTTCATTGGCCAAGTGTCATGAAGTAAATATTAAACTGTCCATTTTAACTGCGTCACTATTGGGATCTCCCAAAGTACAAGATGTATTTGAAATGGGGGACTTCACCTACTTTTTAGTGAAAATTAAAAACATGAATTTGAAATTTCAAAAATTGGTTTCCATTTTCTAACATGTCGGACTACTTTCGAATTTCTCATGGAACACTCTGTATTTTGTGATGATTTCGGATTTTAAAAGTTATTTTAAGACATTTTTGTTTTTTGTCTTTTTTTATACGATTAACCATTTAAAAGTTAGAGGAGTATAAAGTCTTAATAACACGCTAACTGAGTGCAAGATATTTTGGTATAGAAACGTTTTGAACCAATGAAAACGCTCTTAACACTAACAAAACATTTTTTATGCAAGCAAATAACTTTTTAAAATCAACAAATACGCTTTTTGGTCCAAGAATAATACAGCTGTTGATTGTTATTGCTGTTTTACGAAAGCCCTCTGTTTATTAGCCTAATAAATGCTCATTTTAAAGTACAGTTTTTAATGTTTTCACATTCTAAAATGTCGGCCAACTTTCAAGTTTTCTACCTAACACCCTACGTTTTAAGATGATTTAGGAATTTACTGATTTCTGGATTTTGAATATGCCGATATTAAACATATGTTATCAACTTTTTTTATTTGTGGCAAATTTGTAGTTTGTTACTCAATTTCTCTGTATTATGGTTTAAAAAAATATCAAAAAACATTTGTTGATTAAAAAAAGTAATTTGTGTACCTAAAAAGTGGTTTATTAGTGTTAAGATAGTTTCCATTGGTTCAAAACGTTTCCATATCAAAATATCAACCGCTCAGTTAGTTTTGTATTTAAAAATGGCGGAAAATTTTTGAAATTTCATATTCATATTTTTAATGTTCACTAAAAAGTAGATGACGTCCCCCATTTAAAGTTTGCTCTACAGTATCCTCAGACTAGGAATGTGTCCGGCCTGTGTCATCCCTTCTATTTCTCCCCGAACCTTTCTTGGCTGTACAATCAATTCCACTAAAACTAGGTTTACAAATTACATTTAACTAAGAAAGTTACAACTTCCTAATGGACTGCGTCTCTTTTTATTATAATTTTATCCACGCCTCTCAAATACACTCAAAAATTGATGCTACTGTACATCTTGTGCTTTTGGAGATTCCAATGCAATGGTCGAACAGTTAAAATGGACATCCCGTATATTGTCTATGTATTGGTAATCTGAAAGACTAAAATAATAACGTAATTGTTCGAAATTTATCCGTCCCCTTCCGAACAAACGCGATCCTTCTAATTGATTGGTAATGTAATTTTCTTTAAGAAATCCGCGGCTATAATGAACCCATCCTAATTAGGGGCGAAAAGAAGCATCCATGTGGAAACGCTTGCAATTACGTGTCGTAAGTTCAATGATTTTTGCAACGTTGATGTCTTGTAAATGACACGGCAAGGAAATGGAAATGAATTGATGACCGTAGTTTTTAATTACTATTAATTGCGTTGCAACTGTAATGCATAAAATTGCATTATTTATGAATTGGAATTGGAGAGAAAGTTTGCGTTTTGTTCCAGTTTAGAGGAGAAATTATAGTTTTAGTTTAAAGGTCAAAAATTATTTTAATTGGTCAAAATTGTCTGTGGCTTTTTCTTTTGACTGTTAGATTTTGGGTTTAGATTTCAATTTTAAATGAGCAAGATGCAAATAATGATAACATTTCGGACTAAACCAATATAACCAACGATTTATATTCATGACAGTTTTCACTTCTGTACTGAGCCGACAATCGTTTCTTGAAAATCTTCGAGTAAGGCTTACTTTATTATAATGTTATTATCTGTTGTTCGATTAAATATTAAAGTTGAACTATTAATTTGTATGAACATTTTAACAACACAATTTTAGGTTAGGAATATACTGAACCCACGCATGTTTCCTTAATGCATTTACACGTATTACCAAAGTAACCAAGTTCGCAAAATTAGACATTTAAAAGAAGAATCCAGGTGTGCTTAAGACCACACTGGAGAGAAGTGTAATCTTCTATGGCAATATTCTGACAAATAGAAAATATAGGCCTATTATGGAAATTATTTTGGTTGTTAAAAAAAAAGGAAAAGGTTTGCGTCAGACCAGGGGGTGGAAGTTATACTTCTTTGGCTATTCGTATATTCGTATACTTTCCTATAATTTTTGGAAAAAAATTTCCCAGCCGGGGATCGAACCAGGGATTCTAGCGTGGAAGTCGAGTGCGTTAACCACTCACCTACCGAGACTCTTGAGGTATCTCTTGTAGAGAAAAGGTATAAAAAGGCACTTTCCGGATTTTACTCCTAACGCGTGACGCGGTTTCTCGACCGACACCCCATCCCGATTACAACGGGCGCAAAGAAGTATAACTGCAAAAATCCTGCATAAAACAAATTTACAAAGTACACAAAATTTGATCATTTTAACACTACTAAGAAAACTATTTTAACAGAACTTACAAAATGAGGAAGCACAATGTCCATTTCAGAAGTTTTACCAAGTAAAGTATTTTAACAGAACTTACAAAATAAAGAAGCACAATTTCCATTTCAGAAGTATTACCAAGTAAACTATTTTAACAGAACTTACAAAATGAAGAAGCACAATGTCCATTTCAAAGGCATTATAAAGTAAACAATTTTAAACAACTTGAGAAATATAGAAGCACAGTGTCCATTTCAGAGGTAAACTATATACTCTGCATATACACATGGGTACTATATTATAATATATAGTAACCTAAAGCGTGATGGAAAAATGCGTGACGGTAAAATATGATTCACCGCCCGAAAAATATTTTGGACGGTGCGCCTATAGAAATTTACACTTCAAAATTGAAAAAGCACTATGTCCATTTTACTGGTATCCGCAAGTACACTAATTTAAATCAACTTACACAATTATGAAGCGCAACGTCCATCTCATCAGTAGCGTGACGTGACTAAATCCATACAGCTATTGAGTTTAATCCTTTGAATTTACCACTGCCTGTTTTATTTCGTCAATTTCTTCTTCTTTTTACGATCAGATGTTATACTAAACTTCTGGTTTGTATTCGTACGTGTGTAAAACAACGAACAAGAAATCAACGAAATCAAACACGCAAAGCGTCTACTTCAAGGTGCGTATCGCCAGTTCGTATATTTTACCTCATCCAAAAAGTGCTCGACACGCCTTAAGACGTTTTCCCTTCAAAAATTCTTACAACTATCAACTACAGGGTGATTTAAGGGAACCCTATCCTATTTGAGAAAATGGTTTTATTTGTCAAAATAAAAATAAAATCAAAAATACATGTTTTAGAAAAACGCTTCCTGTTCCAGATATTAACCATTTAGTTTTTTTTTACAAAATAATTCATATCTAGAGAGCGGTTTGACTGATTGAGTTCAAACTTGGTTCGAAGTTGAACCTAAAAATTATCTATCTCAAGAAAACTAAAAGATTTTCTAGAAATCATGCGTTTCAAAATGGCGGCTGTTTGAAAATTTCAAACCTAAATTACTTAAAAACCGTAGTATATTTTTACAAAATGTCACATTTTTGTATATACATTTTGACTCCCTATCGGACGGTGTAACTGTTAAAACAATCAAATGAATCATAACAGGTACATTAAAGATAATAACAGCATATGTACATACAAACAATATTGTTGTGTTTACTGTGTTGGTATAGGATGCCGGGTTGAAGAAACCAATTGTTACACATTACTTAACTATTATCTTTCATCCGATTGTTTTGACAGTTACACCAACCGATAGGGAACTAAAGGGGCTACAAAAAAGGTGTCTTGAAATTGTTTGTTAAAATGTATGGTTTTGAGTAATTTTGGTTTGAAATTTTCAAACAGCCGCCATATTGAAACACATGATTGGAATTAATCCCTCATTTTTCTTGAAATATGCCAAGTTTGAACTCAATCAGTCAAACTGTTCTCTAGATATGAATTATTTTGTAAAAAAAAAAAAAAAATAGCTGATATCTGGAAAACTAAGCGTTTTCGCGCCTATGTTTATATGTACTTTTTTCTTCGTTTTTGTACGAGGAATCATATCCCGATGTCCTGAATGGTTTTTTTTACACCCAGTATATTTAAAAATGTAAAATTATGGTTTGCTTAAAGGAAGTACAGTATTATTTTCGTAGGAACGCTATCAATAGGTGACTCTTATTAAGGGTTATTAAGGGTCTGCTGTAGTTGGCGGCCATTTTGGATTTTTATTCCATAAGAGCAATGTTAAATTTTAAACCATTTATTTAGTTTATTTTGTATCATACAATTGTTTTTACTGTGTTGGTATAGCATGCCGGGTTGAACAAATCAATTATTACACATAAATTAACTATTAACTTTCGTCTGATTGTTTCAACAGTTACACCATCCGATAGGTAATCAAAAGGGCTACAGAAAAGGTGTCTTAAAATTGTTTGATAAAATTTACGGTTTTTGAGTAATTTAGTTTGGAAATTTTCAAACAGCCGCTATTTTGAAACGCATGATTGGATAGAATCGATTATTTTTCGTAGATAAATCCTTATTAGGTTAAACTTAAAGCCAAGTTTGAACTCAGTCGAACCATTCTATGATATAAATTACTTTGTTAAAAATACAAAATGGCGGATATCTTTAAAACGAAGCGTTTTTGGAAAATATTTATTCTCGATTTTCTATTTGTATTTTGACCCATCGAACCAATTTCTGAAATTTGTAAGGGTTCCCGTGAAACACCCTGCATATGAAAAATCGCGAAACGTAGTAAAAAATAGGTGTTCAAAAAAATAATGTTGAACTTATTCGAAAAACGGGTGATGTTATCACAATTTTTACACCACCAAAAGTTATAGGCCTACAGAATAGAAAATTCTTTGAATTGAGTGGTCAAACTACAGGGCAGTTCTCGAAACCTGCGCTTTGCAATTTTTTTTACTAAACCAGCAGGACTTGTTGGTTTAGAAAGTGTTTCAAAGACGTTGAGATATCCAGAGTTTTAAATATTCCTACACCGCTTCATGTGATCTGGGTTTTCGTCAAATTCAGATTTATCCAACTATACAGTACCACTATACAGTGAACAGCTGTCCTTTACATTTTAGAATATTTTATATTCCCATCTATCGCTATAATGTCGACACACCGATGTTGATTACATTTAAGATATAACATGATGTAAAGATAATAACACAGTCATCCTGAAGTTATGAAAGTAACTGGTAACAACTGTAGATGTTCTGACCCAGATAATGACCGGTTAAAACACCTTCCACTATAGTATTCCTTGCATTCAACGTCGGGCTCTCACTGCAACAACTCGGAAGTGGTTTTTTCAAATAGTTTTAGGGACAAACAGTCTCACCAAACTGGAAAGTGTTTGTAACAAGTGAAAGTGTATTATGTTGTGTTTATGAAATTATTTTTCGCCAGAATTATTTGAACCGCTCGACAAAGTGACTAATGCGAATTGTATTATAGGTTGATGGACACAGTATAGTAATAGTGAACATAATTATTTTGTTATTAGTTTGTAAGATTAGAGTTATCTGTTTTGTGTTGACTATGTTTTTAAAAACACAGATTCAAAAAATACAATTTAAATATAAATGCTAACTTATTTAAAAAAAATCTGCTCTAATTATTAAATATTGAAAATTTTGTACTGGTTTAAATGGGCGAAACGAGTTCCATTAGACTATACATTTTAAATTATAAACTTCTGACAATGTTAAATTTCTATACAGTTTAAAAATAAGAACACCACAAATTACCTATTTATTTATCAAGGTTATTTTTCACATGGGGAATACTATCTTTTTATTTTATAAATTTTATTTTTAATTTGTTCAACAGCTATGTCCTGGTTTAATACGATACAGTTTGAACACACATAAACTAAAACACATACACTATGCAATCATTATGAGTAACAATAAATTAGTATTTAATTTTGTCGAATGCTTTAACTAGGTAATGCAGGCTACAAGGTTACAAAATTTAAATTTTAAACTTAAGAAATATTCTAGTTTCTGTACAGTTTAAAAATTAGAACACCACAAACTATCTATTTATTTATCCAGTTTATTCTTTCTATGGGGTCAAATTTCTTTTATTTAATAAAATTTAGTAATTAAATTTTAAAAATTTAAGATAAATTTCAGTTATTTCTCGAAATATATGAGATGATTTAATTACACCTATTATAAAACGATTTTCAGTAACTATAATTTAGTATTTTTGAATGGTTAAAATGAAGCGAAATGTAGGATACGTTATGGATATAAAATTTACAGATTATATATTAACTTTTACCTTAATTAACTACTTAAAAGTTAAAAGTTTAATTAAGTTAAAAATAAAAGTTAATTTTAAAAGTTAAAATTACTAAAAACATACTAGTTTTTGTAACCTAATTCTTACTTATGCACAGTCGGCAATTTTTTTATTTGATTTTCTTATTTACAATAATAATGTGTAATTTAACATTGTACGAACATAATGTTAACCTTCAATGTAATTGCGTTTTTTTAACTAGAATGAACAATGGAGAGATTTTTATTGTTGAAGTGAGAGGTACCGTGCATACAAGCTGTATGTTTTTAACAATAGCTTTATGAAAGAATACCGAGATTGCTTTTTATATTAGCTTAACTAGAATACTTCCTGAAATGAAATTCACATTCAAACAGGAGCAATAAATCCGCAAGATAATTAAACGATAAGAGAGAAATACTTAGCCAATTTATTAGATTAAAATCAATAAACAAATCATTTAGCAAACGGTGTTGTCCTCTTTTGATTTTGTTTCACAAATCTCTACCAGTATTTTCAGGTATTGTTTCAATGTAAAAAAAATTCACAATATTAATTATTAAAATGTCCAACAAAATAATTCATACATAATTACTTAATTCAAAATGGCGGACGTTTGGAATCTTTAATGTTATTATCTCCCAAACTTTACGAAAAAGTGACGAGGTTTTAAAAGATTTTGTTTAATGGCAAACAACGCAACACAGCCTAAGGCTGAAATATATGTTTGTCAATAACTAGGTTGTACTTTGACAAACGGTGAAATTGCTTTGTTTGACATAAAAAAACCACAACGGTTTCAAATAATGAATCCTTTTCCAACCACTCATTTCAAAATGGCGGCTGATTAAAATGTTAGAATGTATGTAAACTTATGTACGTATGCATATGAATCCGTTTTCGAGGTCAAAATTAACAATCGAAAAACAAAATGGCGGCTTTGTAAAAAAGATCGGCTTTTGGACATTTTAATGATGATATTGTGATTTTTTTTTGCGCAGAGACAATACCTACAAATAATTGTAGAGAGTTCTGATACACTTTATATTTTAAACCAAAGTAGTTGGTTTAAGTATTTAAAGGAAAACAAAACAATATCAACACAAAGAAAAATTACAGCGCACTTTTACAACAAATAAACAGTGAAATTAATACAAAAAATTAAAAATTAAATAATTTAGTCACAAAGGGTGAGCTACTTTTGAGGCTGCATAAGTTTAGTTTTTTACGTAGTGTACACAAAATAAAAACAAAAATCTAGGAGAGCAGTTGTAAATTTACTAAATGCATGCATTGAAACAATTTTACAGATAGTAGATTCGGTTAAACGTTCTGGTAAGGTTAGAATTACATCTTTATTTAGATTCATACTGAAAGCAAATGTATATAATAATTAGTTATACAGTACACATATTTGTATAACAAACATATCTCAGAGAACGTAATATATCCTTACACTAACTCTCTTACAAACGCACATACATAGCTACAAAACTCACATATTCAAAGAGACATACATACAACAACATCCTGTCAACTTATCTCATCTTTTACATCACTCTTACCATACATCTAAAAAATATTATAATAACGTACTCCATTCTATAACACCATCTCTAACACCAACAACGCCTGAAATCGAGTTTTTATATTTTTTCAAGCTTTAATATCCTCTTAAATTAAATTACAAGTGAAAAAACGTAGAACAAGACCGGGAGTTGAACCAGGGACCTTCACGTTTCCGTAGTGATGCTCTGCCAACTGATATCGTCAGATATTGGTCGATGTTATCTTACTTGTACGAGTGAGTAAAACCGTACAAGTGAGATAACATCGATCAATATCAGGGTAGCTCAGTTGGCAGACCATCACGACGGAAACGTGAAGGTCCCGGGTTCAACTCCCGGTCTTGGTCTATGTTTTTTCACTTGCAATTTAATTAAATATCACTTGCTGAGGAATTGTGTAAGCAGAAAAAAAATATCCCCCCTTAAAGTTGATCATAACTTTTAGTCGCGATTACAGAATGCTGTTTCGAACAGATGATCATTTTATCTCTTTGTACGAACGATTTGTTTCTATGTCTAACTAAATAATCGGAGGAAATTACATCAGGTTTTATATATTTTAAACTCAAAATGCTCATTCATTCTTTTGAGTTTGTCGATATTACTCTTTCATTCTGCTATACGAGACAAAGCTGTTGCAAAGCACTGATGTTTGAATCATTAGATAGGAAGAAATATTGAGAAAAATGTAAATATGTTTTGTTTTTTATGGTTTTATGAATTTGAACGTAACGTAAGTGGGCTAAAGGTACTTAATTTTTGCGTTTATTTTATGTTATTCCGTATTTCGTAATCAAATCTTTCAAGTGGGTAGAGTACAGGATCCACACAACCGGTGGAAATATTACAAGGTTCTGGTGTATGGAAAACATTTACCACTAGCAACATTTTGAAGTTATTTTCGTAGTTTGCTTTCCGGTTATTGGTTGCAAAAGAAAGTGAATCATTACGCAACAAGTGGTTCGGTCACCACACCTAGGTTGCTCATGAGTAGCGGTTGTGGTTCAAGCCGGCTTTCACTGAGATATTGCGGGAGGTCAAATATGTAACGAAAACAGCTGTTACTCAATACGAATAACGCAAACAGCTGACGGGTATTTTGAATGCAAGAAGTACCGGTAGATTTCTGGTGACAATATAGGGTATTTGAATCTTTGTTGGTTGCAATGTTTTGAAAATACTGCGATATTGAATGTAATGGAACTTTGGTTTAGAGTAATAATAATAACTTCTAATAACATTTTATAAATATGACTAGTTAGGCTATTATTAAAACTAGGTAAAAATAAACGGTCTGAACTGGCACATATTTTCTCACAGACATATTTAGATTACTAAACAGATTCACTGTGACTTCATAATTGTATTAAATTAGGAGAGATGATATATTAAAGTAGGAGAGCAACTAATAAATATTATTATTATTAGTTAGAGATAAAACTATTAGATCGATTTCGAACAAATTTGCAACAAACATTTCTATTAGACCTGTATGGATGCACGAAAAAGGTTTGGACATTTTTTTTAAAATAACCCCCTTTTTGGCCAAAAAACCCCCAAAATCAGTTATTATTATTAGCTAAAGCAGAATTTTTAGAAAGATGCGGTTTTTTGTATATGGTAAGGTACATTAAGGACTACAAATAAACCAAATTTTATCAAAACGTTAGAGCCTTTTTTTATTAAAAAAAACAACAGATTTTTTGGGGGTTTTTTGGCCAAAAAGGGGGTTATTTTTCAAAAATTTTCAAAACATCTTTTCGTGTATTAATTAACATGTTTGATTCAATTTGTTTGAAATCAATCGAAGAGTTTTCTCTCTAGATTTATATACATAAAGACATATAGACAGACATACAGATAGACATTTTGTAAAAACCACTTTTTTGGACTCAGGGGATCCCAAAAACGATTTTTTTGCGATCACTATGTTTTCAACTGTGTGATAAAACGCGATGTTTAGAACTAATAAAACAAAAGAAATCAAATAAATAATAGAAAAAGTGAGGGATGATGAAAGAGTGGTGTGTGAGAGGGGGAGGATGAGAGGGGGGAGTTGAGAGGGGAAGTTATACAGGGAGTTTTAAAACTCGCTACCAAGAAGTTAAGGTATTGTTTCTGGACAAAAGTCAATTCACAATAATATATCATTATTACTATTTCCTAAACTCCTCTAGTTTTCCACAGAAAATGGATTTCATTGTTTATTCGGACATTTTTATTTCAGAAACAGATTCATGTACAAAGTTTAAATGTGCTATAGAGATTTATAACATAAAGTCCAAACTGCAAACAAATTCAAAATGGCGGTTGTTTGAAATCTTTAATGTTGACATCTCCATAATTTTACTAGCAAACATGTTGGTTCATGTGTATACATTCAATATAGGCTGAAACCAAAATAGTTTTTTGTCCACAACAGAACTTTTCATATATTGTTAGTTTTCTTTTTAGAATAATGGTTTTCAAGATATTCTAAATTAATGAAAACAAACGGTCTAGATTTCAAATTGGATGCTTCGAAAATAATTATTATTTTTTACGCGGTAATTTATGCTAAAAAACTTGGTGTAAAATTCTTTTGGGCATTTTAAAATTAATAATATGAATCCTCTATGGCTTAAGATTTAAAAATATGTTTTATTATTAGTGGCAAATCAATTTTTTTCGAGTAATAAATTTTCTTATTTGCTTGGAACAAAACTATCAAATTTTTTCACGACAAAACGTTTTCGTGGTTTTGGATAGTACGATGACATGTTTGTACTCGAGGGCTCTATGCTGTAGCACTCAATGCCAAATGCTTTTGTACATTTTAATACTGGTACTGTGAATTCTCTTAAGTGCTTAACATCTTCAACAGCAAATAAATTTTTTTGTCTGTAATAAGCTCCACTTTGAACAAAAATATAACTTTTTGCCCATAAATTAACTTTTTTTTCACTTGATTTTTTTTAAGTAAATGGTTTTTGAGATATTTCATATGAAATATTTTAAACGGTTGAAATTTCAAATTTGGTGGTTGGAAAATATCGATTATGTTTTTTTACATCGACCTTCAAATAAAACTCAATACCAAATTCTTTCGAACGTTTTAATAGTGATTCTGAACGTTCTATTTGACTCTAAGCCATCAACTTTAGATAGTTTAATGTGTTATTGGTATATTAGATACTTAGGTATGCTATATATAATAGATTTAAAGATTTTTTATGGCAAATTATTTGGCTTTACTAATAAAATCATTAGCAACCAACGAAAAGAGTGTTTTAACCATAGCAAATTTGTACTTTGACCTACGGAAATTTTATGTTAGTTAATTAATGTAAACATAATATAATATGTTTTTACTAAACAAAATATTTATCGTTGTTTTTAAACCTAAACAAAACACAAAAATTTAAATTCGATATTAGAATGCATGTTATAATTTCCATGTATACATCAATTAACATTCTGTTGGTAGAAAAAACAGAACTGTAAAACTACTTAACGATTTTAAGAAAAGTATACCTTTGTTGACATGTAAAAGGATATGACGAAGTGACCCTTAAAAGTTTACAAAATCTCGATAATCAGCTGATTTGGAAAACTACTTATAAATGTTACTACTTTCACGAAAACAACCACATTATAAAATAACAGTAGAAAACGCAATTATTACAATTATCAAAGTAACAGCTAGCTTTAACGTTATTGCTTTTCATCCTGGACGTGATAGTTTGGTATTATAATCCCGAAGAAGAGAAACCGCCACAAATAACAGATTATGAAGATGTAATTACAGATGTACACGGAGTAAACCTCGCGGTTCACCTTGTCCCACAAATTTACTTTCGAGCATTAAAATTATTAAATTGCGAAACGGTCATATTTGCATTCTCGTTTTGGTAGAAAAGCTCATGGTGCGAACAAAATAACTCGATTAACCATAATAACACAAATGCACCATTGAAAGAGCTATGGTTATTGAAGTGGGTCATTGTTTAAAGCGAAGCGAACATTTTACTGTTTGGAACGTAAAATAGAGCAGAAAAATATTATTTGATTTTGGTTATAGAATTAGTTTAAACATATGGATTGATCATATTTTTAAAAATTTTTCGTCAGTTGTGTGTAATTAAAATAAAACACGACACAAATATTAGATCGGGAGACAACTTTTACAAACGAAAAAAAAATTGAAATCTTATATATAAAATTATACTACTATCGAATCACAAAAACTAGTGTAGAAATAATGCTATTTTGGTTGATTTTAACAAGAACTAAACGTAATAAAAAATGGATTTGAATTAGTTTTGTAAAATTTATAGATTTTATAGTTTTATAGATATTTAACGTCAAATTTTTTTAACTGCTGCAATTTTGAAACGGTTGTTGCAGGGAAATTTTTTGTAAAGTTTAATGTACACTCTGATTGAATGAAACCCCAAACAGCAAATATAAGGGCCAAAAAACAATTACAGAACAAGTTCATGAAAAGTTATGTTTAACAAGGGTAGTACAATAAATATAACTCGTCGTTAACTTGTTCTGTTACTGTTTTTTGTTCATCTATATGTGGTTCGGGTTTCCATTCAATCAGCGTGAATTTGTCGCCACAGTGTTCTCCGACCTTTGTAAATAGCGTGCACTATTTAGATCAATAGTCATACACAGTTTTATGATTATATTTTTTAAAAAGCTTCCGAGATATAAAGCTATTTGTAAAAATCACATACATACGGACATACGGAAAACATATCGCGATGGGACACATGCTTATTGTATTATTGCCTTGTTTTTGGCTGAAAAATAACCCTGTAAAGTTCAGACAGTCGAAGCTGGACACTCTTTATAATAATCTGAATTTGCTTTACCGGGATTCGTTAGAAAAGGTGACGAGAGAAGCGATCAGAGGGCGGAACAATCTATAAAAGCAGACAAATTGAGTGGTGTAAACATTGTTTTGAAAAACTATTACAGGAATAGAACAAAATAAATAATACTAGTTTATGGTATATATGTAATTTTGAATAGCTTTTTAAATAAATATAGTGTTTTAAATTTATTTTAAATAAATAAAACCTTAGTATGTAGTGCATGCTGGTTCTCCCTTGTATACGTTTAAAAAGCACGATTAGAAAATGTGATATTCATATTTCCTAATGTTATTAATTAATTATATTAATTTGTGTAGGTAAATCGTTAAAATGAAACAATATATTAGTAAAACATTACTTTATACACGCCAACAACACTCTCGCAAGTTATAGGTCTTCCGCTGTATTATTATTAATTTAGACACGCATTCCAACGTGTATTTTGTAAATGACTATGCTGACGTGTTATTTTGTTTGCTTACAGGTTCACGATGTCACGAGCGATTAGATGGCGGAGTCGGTTCTTGTTAGGCATTATCCTATTTCACACCATGCTAGCGTCGCCGGTGGTAAAGCGAGACGTCGTGCAGATGTTGACACAAGTCGAAGACAGTCCTAGTTCCTTAGCGGAGGTTAAACCGGTAAGTCGAAGGATACAAATGGAAGTTGTTGTTCTATGTATTAAACCTAGGTCTCGCCACCTTTTTTCGTTAACCCAAGGGGGTAAAAACTGTCCACAATTCGTTTGAACTAAAATATATAATGCAGTTACACTAACACGAAGCCAAAGATCAAACCGGTTGATACCTCTAAAAGGTTTTAGATATATAATTACAGATGTTTTTAAAACGATTAGTTACAGCAAGAAAACATTGATATAACATACCTAAATTTCAGTAAAAACCTGTATTTTCACGCCATATTCCTATTCTGAGTCTGTGAGTTCATCTTCAAAGAAATTCACGTTTTGGTATTTTTGTTATGCAGGCCACAAACATAATTATAGCATTTGCTGCAAACAATAGTGGTCTTACTAAGCTTTTGCTACGCTCTTCTTGAAGACGGATCAAGAGCTTTTCCTTTTGAAGCTTCGAAGACAAAAAAAAAACATATTACACTATCAAATATGTTTTTTTGTTAAATATGTGGTCAAACTTTTATCAAAGGCCTTTGATCAAATATCAAAGTTTTGTCAAAGAAAACATATTACACCTGTCCAATTTCTTTGATCTGTATACAGAGTGTTCATAAAGTCCCTTTTACCCCCCCCCCCCCACATTATTTTGGTTATTGAAAATAAGTTAACAAAACTTTGTATAAATCTTGTGTTTGCATAACAGGACACATTTTTTGACATATCTGACCCTTTGTAATTTTTGGGAGCAAGGGGTGTTATAAATTTCAAATATAAAGGTAGGTCATGTAACACATCATTGAAAAATCTTATTAAAAGAGAAACAGAATGGCTAAAACTAGAGCTTAATATATTGCTTCGTTTCAAAGTACAGTAATAGCCAATAAAAGTTCTGGAAAATAAGATACAACCTACTTATTCCTAATATTATCAAATTAATAACCTACTTTGATGCTATAATAACAACATCACTTTTCAGAACTTTGATTGTCCATTACTTTGAAACGAAGCTAGATACTAAGCTCTAGTTTGCTCCATTCTGTTTCTCTTTTAATAAGCTTTTCAAAGGCGTATTACATGACCTACCTTAATATTTGAAATTTTTAACCCCCCTAAGCCCTCCAAAATCATAAAGGTTCAGATATGTCAACAATTTTGTCCTGTTATGCAATACAAGATATATACAAAGTTTTGTTAACTTATTTTCAGTAACAAAAATAATAAAGTGGGTTAAAGGGACTTTAGTAGCACTCTGTATATATTTGGGTTATTAACTGGATATATATTTTGCTAATGTTTTATAGTATTCTTTTATTATTATTATTAGTTTTACTATCTATTATTAAAGAATTAGAGTTGCAAGATCGTGATTTATATGATAACAATTTTTAAGATTTCAAAAACGAATCATTTAAAACTTGCAAATATACTTTTACGATAAAGTAAACATACCAAAGTCACTGAAATGTTTTACAAAATATTTAAACACTGGCTATACTGCAACTCCAATATTACAGACTGCAAAACATTTTGTAATTTGTTCTAAATGTATTTGTTTGCCTTGCATTGATGTTTTTGAAGCATTAGTGTGAATTTTCCTGAAAAATGTTTCTTTTCATGTAAAATTAAAGTTTTTATATCTTCAACACTCCATGATAATTTCGCCATCGAATTACAAATATAAAAGGAAAGGAACAATAAGAATATATATGAAAATTGATAAAACAAATATTTTGAGGTTAGGAGACTACCTAGAAAGATCGTACTATATTAATATTTTAATACTTCAAACTTATTCTTTTTGAAAATCTTTGAAGTTTACAACATGAAGTTTAACAAGTTTGATAAAAGTTTGACGATTGAAATAGTTTATCAAAGAATCGTACTATTTATTTGAAGGTGAAGGAAAATCTTTATTTGATAGTGTAATATGTACCTCATTAAGTTTTCTGAATATAACGTGTTCCATTGAAATCACAATACCAGAACCAGAAATAATATTCTGGAGGCGCCTTTCAACATTCGGCTTTATCAGCTCAATAGAACATAACAACAGCACATTACTCAATGTCACCAATAGTCAACATACTTTGACTGATGGCATGTTTGCCAACATTCAATAACAAAATAACCCTTCACAACACAACATAAACTAAATAGATATAATAATGTCTCTTAGTGAGATTATACGTTTATTTGTTTTAGGATATGTAGGCCTATATTTAAAATTATATATCTCCCTTTTTTAAGTTCTCTTTTTCAATAAACTAATGAAAAATCTTATATAACTTAACGAAATTCTAATTTAAATAATAAGTTGTATTTTTTGTGAGATAATAATTAATTATTAAATTGAGCCAAAATAATAATAATTGTTCTTAGGGTTAGTCAAAAATGGTGTAAACAACTCAAAGACTTGAAAAAGGGGAAAATACACTATAAAGTTTGTTATCGAATTTCCATAGGAAAGACTGCAGTAACCCTAAGGTCAGATCTAAAAAATGTGCACTGACCATGGTCACCAGAACACGTTTTGCTGTGCCATTTAAATGTGTTTATACATATGTATATATGTGTTAGCACTCTAACGGCAGCATTTTAAGTCTGTTTAGTCAACATTTTTTACACACGTTGGTTGTCTAAAGTCGTTACCCACAAAGATAAAACAACCGGAATCACATTTTTTTGAACTGAAGTAACGATTTTTTTAGATTTGGTGTATTAGAATGAAACTTTTTTAGGGTGTTATCTAAATAAATAAATGTAAGATATTATTCTGCACATTTGTCTTTTTTACACGACCTTATAGCTCGCTTGGTTCCCCCAAAATTGATCAAAACGTAAAGTACCGTAAAC
>JAGFPH010001544.1:58256-73327 GCA_018207615.1 Philaenus spumarius
TTTAACCCCCCCCCCATGCCCCCTAAAATTTAGAATTTTTTGAAAACCTTTCTTAGAGAGTACCTATGGCCCTAGAGGAAGCTACATACCAAATTTCATTCCAATCCGTTCTTTGCTTTTCTTTTAGTAACTTTGACCTCCAAAACCCCCTAAAATGTCGAATTTTTTGAAAAACTTACTTACCGAGCACCTAGGGTCCTAGAGGAAGCTACATACTAAATTTCATTCCAATCTGTTCAGTGGTTTTGGAGAAATCGTGATTTAGTAACTTTGATCCCCCCAAATCCCCCCTAAAATTTCGAATTTTTTGTAAACCTTTCTTAATGAGCACACATGGTCTTAGAGGAAGGTACTTACCAAATTTCGTTTCAATCCATTCAGTAGTTTTTGAGAAATCGTGATCAGTGGGTCAGTGGATTTGGCTTTTATACATATAGATTGCAAAGTAATTTGTGCAAACATTAACTAAAAATAACACATTAAACTAAATAATAATGTTTTTGACAACACATTTACATTTAGGAATTTTGGAGCTACAGCCACAACACAAGTACATTAGATTGTAAGCTAGAATCCCCCACAATATACGCGCATTCACAAATAGGTTATTTGTTCGCTACAATGTTGATTAGTCAGAAAATATTATACAATTCCTTATCGAAACCAAAAATCTACTTTGTTATTGATCATAGTAACTGTTGGTTTTCATTTAATTAATATTTTCTTTTATTCAAAACGTTTTAATGTGGTAGGATTCCTATATATCATTATACTACTATATAACAATATAAGATATACAAATACGAAGTAAATATTGATAATTTAGTTGCATCGCTGACGTTGCCTTGAGTTGAGCAAATTTAACAGGTTCGCTACCGCCATACTAAAATTTTTCCATACGCATAGACTAGCGTCGCATATATGTGACGGCCGGTTTCTATCCACAGACTGCTGCCGCAAATGTGCGACGCCTGGTTTAATTGAAATAGACTGACGTCGCATATTTGCGGCAGTGTTATTTTGTTATTGAACTGCTGATTTTGAATTACTAGTGTATTTTAAAGACCTGATTTATTGGTATTCAGGTGGCGGACGGACAGACAAATATTAGTGAAAATGCCTTTAGGATAAGTTTTCCTTGATATTGAACACTAAAAAAAGTTAAATTGTACCTTAATCTCCTCATTGTATTAAATGCATCAATCAATTCCCCCGGTTCTTCCAACAATTGAACAATCCAACAATTGCAACAATGGTTTTTCCAGCGTACAACTTTTACATACAATTGTTTAATTTATTCTGTTTCCTTTTGTTCCAGGTTGTCCTCAGCGAAGACACTTTCGGACCTAACCTCGAGGAACGCGGCGACCGCGACAAACGCCTTCTAAAACTAAAAGCACTGGGCCTAGGTGCGCTCGGCATAAAGGCTGCTAAAGCTGTAGGCGCTAAAGTAGTCGGTATCGGCGCTAAAGCGGCAGCGGTGGGCGCTAAAGCGGTGGCGACCAAAGTGGTGAAAGCTGGTGTAGCTGCTAAAGCCGTAGCGGCCGGCGCTATAGGGCTCAAAGCTGCTGCTGTTGGCACTAAAGTAGTAGCGGCTGTGGCTGGACTTGGAATCAAAGCTTTCTTCTTAAAGCTAATCTTTGGGGTAATGTATCGACGTTTTGTATTTTTTTAAATATGTGCGAAGGTAAATGGTGCATGTGGTGGTGTTATTTTGTCATGTACATAGCTTTCCAGATATTGTTTAGTAACAATTGTTGATACTATAATAATATATTCTTAAAAATGTTGTTAACAACATCTACTTTTTAATGATACTTCTAGTTTTTTGTTTCTTGAAACTGCTGTTAATGTGGTGTTGTTTTTTTTTTTTTTTGTACATAGCTTTCCAGATATTGTTTTATAACGTTTATTTATATTGTTTGTTATTTTACGTATGTTTATTTATGTATTGTTCACAATTTTGTCAGCAATACTTTTCTTTTACTTAATAAACTTGTCCTTTTTATCTGTTTTTTCTTGGAACTGCTGTTAAAAACTTTATTGTACATTATCATTATTTTTATAACAATTTATTTAAAAAAAAAAAACTAACACGATTATATATTTAACCGTATTAAAAAAAATTAAACCGATTGCCAGTAACGATAAAAAAACATTTCCCCCTTCATTAATTGTAATTTTAAGCGTTTTCCAATTATTTAAAAGTATACTTATCTATGCAGGATTTAGTGGCGTATATTGAACGTAGACATTTTGTCTTCAACAGTAACCATACTATATACCCCACCTAAAGAAACTAAGGAAAATATTTGAATGAAATTACAAGTGAAAAAACATGGACCAAGACCGAGATTTGAACCCAGGACTTTAACTACTAATTCGTGGTAACACTCTACCAACTGAGCTACGCTGATCACTCCAGATATTGGTCGATGTTATCTCATTTGTACGGTTTTACTGCATTTACTGGGTTCAAATTCCGGTCTCGGTTCGTGTTTTTTCACTTGTAATTGAATTAAATTAACCCTTGCTGAGTAAGCGTGTAAGCAGGCAAATTATTACAAATTAAAAGCAATAAAAAATATTACGTCAACAACCCAGTGTCTCAAAGCATATTTTTCGGGGGAGATTTCGGTTTTCCATTACGCTTTCATTTTTTACAAAAAGTAGGCCATGCAAAACATATAAATATAATTTTGCTGTCATTTTAAAATGGTTGAATATATGACGAAACTTTTGATAAAATAAAATGTCAGCTTTAAAAGCTTTGAATTTGATATCCACCCCATTCACCCCATATTAAGCCCATAAACTTTGGGAAGGAGCCCAAGTTTGAACATTTTTTGAAAAGGTATATCGTAAGTAATGATTGGTAAAATTGGGAGCTCTGAGAATAAAAACGTTTACCGATAGTACGAAAATTAAAATTTTGTTTGGGTCGCCGTCTTGAAACGTGACAGAGTAAGCTAGAACTGTTTTCATCAAAATAATGTTTTTTGAAATAGGCTTTTACAGTTTCATCCCTCGACTTTAGTTTACACTTGGAGTTCCGTCGAAAACTCTTCCTGCCAACTCCTAATGTGTTTTTGAGGCAACTGGGATTTGAAGAAATATTTTCCCTAGATAGTTTAGGATCGAAGGAGAGGCGTTCAGTTGAAAAAAGAGTCTAAACTGATTCATTTGCTGGTTATACTTACAACAGTGTTGATCTAAGTACACTCTGACGCTGCAGGACTGGGTAGGAATATAATCTCAGCTGTTCATTTTGCAATTACTTCATATTTATCACAGCTTAAGAGAATTGTTTTAAAGAAAACATATCAAGACATTGCTTCAAATATGTTTTATTTAGTTACAAAAACGTTGTATTTCGTTTATAAAATAATCAGTATTTTCTCAATATCAAATGCTAGTAATACTCAGAATACTTTATTAGAGAACAAATTAAAAATTTAACAATTATAAATTATTACGCAAAAATATTGCATTAATACAAACCAAGTTAGATTTTTCGTGTTACTGCTAGTTGTTTCACAATTTCTGTGTGACCACAACTGTTTTCGGTTTCTTTGCAATGTAGTTTATTATTTTTGCCACGTAACATGATACTTTCATTAGTTCCTTTTTATACAACCGAGAGTAGAAGTGGTTCGGTAGGTCCTGGTATTTTTCAACACAAATACCGGATTTTCATAACACGTTTGAAAGTGAAACTTTAACTTGTTATGGATATTTAAAAGTAGTGATTCTTTAAAAAAAACATTTAAAAGAAGTTTGAAGCAAATACCACTTTTGTGTACAGTGTGGTTCTGTAATACTGTTTGCATACCTTCGGACTTAAATGAAATAATTATAGAAGTAGCAGAGGTTACGGGAAGATATTTTATATTTCAATACTGTCTTATACTACTTATAGAAATAAGACTTTTAGTTTTCAATAAAATCAATTTCACTCCACGAATTAACAATTATTAATGAAGTGGGTTGCAATTTTGATTTCTAGAGGAAATTACTTACGGGGTGGTGAAATGTTTTAAAACGTGTTCATATTTCGGCATCTAACAAAAATAGAAAAATTTCTGACGCCTCATTTTAAAGAAACGTCTATTTTATAAAGCTTGGTTGTTTTAAAATTATTATAACATTAGCCTTTTCCCCAGTATGGCAGTCAACTTTAAAATTTCCGATGAAAACCCCTATTTAATGTTTAGTTGTCGGATTTTATACACAATTGTTTTACTTTGTTATTCTATTTGCTTTTCATCTTAATCTTTTAAACACTTAAAATTTGGATATTTAGTTTTTTGAAGAGCTTCTTGAGTTAGGATATAAAACAATAACACCATTTTAAAAGATATACTTGAAATAGGGGGTTTCACTATAAATTTTAAAGTTGGCTGCCATATTGGGAAAAAGGCTTTCAAATTTTAAAACGAACAAGTTAGGACGAAATGTACATTGTTTTAAAAGGGGAGGTTACATATTTTTATTTCTTTGTTAGAAGATGAAAAGTCCAGAAGTTTTTATTAAGCTTTTTATTCAGCCTGTATTTACATAGTTTCATGCACCCCTTAAACACATTAAAATTGCATTTAACATTTTAGGTTTTACCCATATGACTTCATTATTATAGGTTTACAGTAAATGCATTACAATATATGTGATAACAACTACATTTAATTGTTATTGTTTTCTTAATGTTTGTCATTGTTGTAAATATGTTGCATGTCTTATCTGTTTGCTAAATTAAATTTACTTTAAAATCACACTATTAATATTAGAATTACTTGATTTGGTGGCAGCGGTGGTGGTTTTGTCAAAAAAATAAAATTGTGTTAACCTATAAAATACTGCGGAGGATTAAAATTTATGGAAAATAGTAAATATTCTGTCGTTGATTAATATTACATTCAAATACATAAAGTTTGATTATTAAGAAAGCACACTTGGTGTTATCCAATTGCCACCATCTAGCGTATAAAGAATTGAAGGATATTTTTAATCTGGGTGATCCAAGAGGCATAATTCGGGAAGGGGAAAGGTTTTTGAAGAAATTTCAAATGTAAAAATAGACCGAGTGTTACATTATTTGAAGGCTGTTTAAGAGGTTTAAAACAAAATCTAAAAACAAGGAAGAATGTAAATTGACAAGTAGAGCATTATTTTGTTCTATATTCATGAATAATTATTATTTACTGATTATAAAGTATTTATTGAATTTAATAAGTAGCACAAATATATTCCTTTTCATTTCAACAATCGCAAAGTAAAATTTCTCCATTTTGAGATTTTGTAGACAGACCAAAATTTGAATACAAAAACTTTTCATCATAGATCCTTAAAGGATTCAACCAATTTTCTCATTTGGCGTGTTTCGGATATGGGTTTTCCGTTTTCCCGAAATTCTAACTTTTTAATTGTTGGGAATTTGTAAATATATAAAAAAAAAACTATTTTAGTATATAAAAATACTTTAAAAAACAATTAGTATAAATACTATATAAAAAACAACAATTGTTATATATAGTATAGTAACAATTAGAACACTCATTTTTTTCTCAACTGTCAAAAATGAGTTTATAGAAAATAAAAAACCAACGATTAGTATTAAAAAAAAATAAAAGAAATGAGTTTATACAAAATAAAAACCAAAATTTTACTAAGCTATATAAAAAAAACCATACATAAAACTAGAATTTTGGTATATAAAAATTCCAAAAATCTAATTTTTAATATACACAAATTTAAAAATACAAATTTTAAGTATATAAAAATATAAAAAATTTTAATATACCATCACAACTTTAAAACTTCACCAAGTTTAAGGAAAATGTCTTTTGAAATGTATGCAATTAAATTATTTTAAAATGTTGTACTCGACCTATTTTATATTTTTAATTACTTGAAAAAAATATCCCACCTATCCATAACTATGCTTTTTGGGTCACTGGGTTTGAAATAAATGTCCCTTATATTCTTTAGTTCAGTTACACCAAACTATGAAAATAAAATGATATAAAAATGATGAATGTTAAAATGATATACAATGAATTGATTGTTATAAATACAGAACGGTTGGTCTGCTATATCCGATACAGTAGGCCTAATTAAAAGTAGCTAAATATATTCACTTAAGAGATAAATAATACACAAATTTAAAAACAATTCTTTGCTGTTTATCTGTAATATCTGTAATTCTATTTAATTTGAATATATAACATTCAATTGCGTATATAATCCAGAAACTATCTCGTTGTATATCAATGACAATATTACTGTTGAGTAGAAATCTAAATTTAAAAAGTTATCAAAACTAATGGTGAAAAACTAACAATACATACATTCAAACCCAATTTAAAATCCAATATATCCACTGAAAAATGTATCTTAAATTTAGCACACTACAAAAATGTAATTTTTAATTTAATTGGTCTCAAAGCTATCAGTTTGAATAAAGAAAAGTCCGATCGGACTTGTTACAGAAAGTCAATCAGCTTTTGTCCTACAAAGAGAGATTACTGAAGCAGTTCGAAGCCAAGAACAGGCAACAGAATGTTGCTTTCAATGCACAGGTGTTTGGAGTAAAGCACGCTGTGGCTCCAGCCGTTCCGGAATCAGGGGTAAGAAACTACTTAGGGCTTAGGCAGTTTAGCAATCGCATTTTGTTTGAGTATACCCTTACAAAATAGTGAAAAGAGTTTTTTTTTTGTAGAAGTTCAAAACTGATAATATCCTTACACTAAATTTTATGACAAACTCTACTTTTTTTTAATTCAATGTAACATTTAAATTCCATGACAGTTAAAAATTAAATGCAATATTATATAAGTACTTTTATGTGTTTCAAAAAGAATCATCCGATTTTACAGGTTTATATTTTCAAAACTCATCATATGAAAAAGAGGTAACTTTTTTTACTAAACTATAACTAAGACAGATTTTTTTACATACATTTACAGTTGTTCAATATGGCCCCCTCCAGATGGACATCATATGTCTATGTGGTATTCAAATTCATCCCAAACCTTTGCAAGCGTGTCTTGAGTGGTTGACTCGACGGCTGCTGTAATGCGGTCCTTCAGTTCAACCATTGTCGTTTGTGGAGGAATTACATAAACAGTGTCTTTTACAACCCCCCAGAAAAAAAACACAAACTGTAGGTCCGGTGACCTTGGACGCCAGTGATGTAGCACCGAGTCGTTATGTCCAGTACGACCGACCCATCTTTCAGGAAGCCTATAATTTAAAAACTCTCGAACCAGAAGGTTCCAGTAAGGTGGGGCACCGTCCTGCTGGTATATGAAGTACTGTAAATCTGTTTCCAACTGAGGGAAGAGATGTTATTTCCGTACAGTTTTCTCTGTAAAGAAAAAGGGTGATCACTGTACACCTTATCCCGAGAGATTGCACAAACAACATTGAGTTTTGGAGAGACCCTTTCATACTAAACAATTTCTTGTGGTTGCTCTGTGCCACATATGCTCACGTTGTGGCGGTTAACCTTGCCATTCAAATGGAAAGTTGCCTCGTTACTAAAAACAATGCGTGATACAAAATCTCCATTTACATTTTCCAGTTCATCCCCGTCTACCATTTTGCTAAGGATAAACTCACAAAGCTCAACACGTGGTTGTTTGTCACCTTCATGGTAAGCTTGTAGTAATTGTATCCTGTATGGTTTCATACACAAACGTCGTCGCAAAACACGCCAGACAAATGTTGAAGGAATGTTTAGTTCCCTACTAGCACGGCGAGTTGATTTTTGAGGGCTGCGGGTAAAATCTTACGGATGCGTTCGACATGTTCATTGGACACACGGGGACGACTGATGATTTGCCTTTACATAGACAACCTGTATCACTAAATTGCTTATATCAACTTCTTATCCTCTGGGCAGTAGGAGGATCGACACCATGTGTGGTACGAAATTTACGTTGCACTGAAATCAGACTAGCGTCTAGAAAAACGTAGAACACAAAACGCTTTCTGTTGTACTGACGCCATTTTGACAACTACTGAGCTGGACGTTGACAGAAGCGCGCTGCTGCGGCCTATCGGAAACCATATGAAACTTCAGAGTTCCCTCCTAATAGTACATTGTTCGATCACATCGGATTCACAGCTGAATAACTTAGATTTTTTTTGAAATCGGATGATTTTTTTTGAAACACCCAGTATTATCAATGGAATTCTTGTTTTACTCAGGAAGCGACACAGCGCTGTTTCGCCGATCATTGTCGACTTCATCAGGTGTATGACTGTACTTGAATACAATAGGCCTGCAGTAAGACGCCAAAGATACATGTAAAACACAAAATAAACAATTCTTATTTATTTCTAAAAGTACGAGTGTAGCCATTTTTCTCATTAAAAAAACACGACAATAGTGTAGTTTACAAAAGCACTTGTAATGATTGCGCCAAATTAATAATATTCAGGAAAAACCAGTAGACCTAGATCTTTTGCCGAAATCACCATCCCATAAAACAATCACTTTCACCAAACATACACAGTGGACATCTAATAAATACAAACCACTCATATAAACATCTACCTACTCGTCATGCATAAAGCAAACAAAGAAAGTTGTCCCGACGTATTGGATGAATTCTAATTCAGTTTTTGAGTAAATTCGGAACTTCTCTGTCCACTTAAGTAAAAAATGTCACATCTCTAGGCGTACTTTCTACATAAAATATTGGCTACGTGGGAGTAGGATCCCATTTCACGTGTTATGCGCAAGTAATCTTAATTCAATTGGAGTTTCTTTTCTATAAATAACTGTAGAATGTTATGAACCTTCATGTCTCTAGCTTCGTGGGAAGCGTAAGAACCATTATTTACTGGGTAAGAGTATTTATCTGATTTCATCTATCATTCACAAGAAATAAAAATGCAAGTGTTTTTACTTTCCTGTTCATCACTTAAGAATAATTTTTTGCGATTTTAAGTTCTATAGTTTCGTGTGTAAGTAACGTAGGTTATTTTTATCGTACAGGGAATGTGTTCTCATCTTTACCCCTTAGTCTGAAGAAAAATGCAAGTGGGGTGTCATTTTTCTATACATCATTAAAGAATTAAATGTCCTAAATTTCATCTATCTAGTTTTAAAAATGTATAATAATTATTGTTTTAGAGGCTGTTTCCTTATTTTAATTCCTTAAAAGCAAGACATCTAAATTTGTATTTAAATTTATTTATACAATTACAACTAGTCAAGGACGATCTAGCAATATTTTTCTGACATTACAGGCTGTGTGGTGGAAATACGTACCGTGCCGCACTTCACAATACAATATACACTCTGAGCATGTGTAGTTCTTATATAATTTACACTAAGTCATTTGGTTTCGCTCTTTTCAACCTTCGCACTACGTTGCCAAGCAAATGTGCTACCTCGACCATGGAGTCTGCTTGCATGTTTTATAGCAAACCTTTGTACCTCTTCAGCTGCTAACGGCACCTTCAATTCCCGATGGATACCTACATTGCGCATATACCATGGTGCTCAAATACTGCGAAGCACTTTGTTCTGTGATGTCTGTACTACTTGGATGTAAATTTTTTCGCGCATTCCCACAACTGAATGCCATATGTCCACACGGGTTTTAATACTTGCTTATACAGCAGCAGTTTATTATGCACGGGCAATTCCAAGTTCCTTCCAAGAAGCCAGTGCATTTGTCTGCACTTCAGTCCAAGTTGTTCACGTTTCGTTTTCACAAGTGCCTTCCAACTAAGTTTTGCATCCAGGTTCATCCCTAGGTACTTTGCCCCATTAGCGTGTGGAACAATTTGATGATTAATTATCACGGGTTGATGCACATACTTTTTCGTAAAGTTGACATGAGCAGACTTGTCTTCATTCAGCAATGCGTCATTTCCTGGTCCAGCTGTTAACACTATTCACAGCTGATTGTAATTTGTCAGTGGCTGTCTGTATGTCGTGTTCTGTAGCAGCAAGTAGATCATTGTCGTCAGCGGACGAAGCTGTCAAAACCCCATCATGTTTTGCAATATCACTGGTGTTATAGCACATAGGGAATGTCCCAAGGACCATTAATAATTATATTTTTTTCTCATTTTCATCCCTTAGAAGCTAGAAATCTAATTTAATAATGTATTACCCTTCAAATTCATAATTTAAGAGAAGAATGTGACAAGGGACAGCTTTCTCTACCTTTATAGGTACTGTAACAACTTATTTTTATTGAATGAGAGTAGTTAAAGTGATTAAAATGAGGGGTTTAAATATTCTACATATATTTGGAGAAAGAATTGTATTCAGTATTATCCGTCGAGCTTCAAAGAAAGTAAGACAATTAATGTTTTGATTTAGGAGTTGTTAGTCCATTTTCATATCTTAAATATAATTCAATATGCAAGAGCTACGCTTGTTTTATGACTCACATATGAAGCAAATACGAACTTTTAGCTCTTTCTTCTCAAGAGAAGTAAGTGAATTAAGTGTTTATTGTGTTACGGTTAGGTTAAACCACCAATTTTCACCCCTTGGACGCAAATAAACGAAATAATGTTTATTGTTGTTGGCTTATCTTTTGCCAAGTAATAACCATGCCAAATACGTTAAACGGTCTGGGCGCACATAATGAATACACGTACTAATTAAATCATACACACACAAATACTTTCTTCTTTTTTTTTATTTATATACATTGAGTTTTACCTTATAAAACCGACAGTGGTCGGTCAAAGAGTGGCATATTGTTTCCTGCATAAAATATTAACTAATATACTCTTATATTAAGAATTCCAAAGCAATTTTATTAAAAAATACGTATTGTTCTGCCTGAGAATATAACCTGGTTGGAAATAACTTGTAAAATAAGTACTAATACAGAATTAAAAATATGCTTTGTGATAAATTAGATCTTTTAATAACTGTTAAATAACAAAATTAAATAGTCCATCGTCATAAATATATAATTAATAAACAATGAGCACCTACTTCTCCCACTACTCAGAATGACATTTATACAGGATGTTCAAAAACAGGGTTCCAAGAATTCAGGGCGTGATTCCACATCGAAATAAAATGGAAAGTTCCAATAAACATAGGTCCAAAAATGCTCAGTTTTCTGTCTTTTTTTCCAAAATAATTCACATCTAGAGAAATGTTTGACTGATCGAGTTCGAACTTGGCATGAAGTTTAACTCAACAATGATCTATATATATATCAAGAAAAATAAGCGATTATACCCAATCATGCGTTCCAAAAAGGCGGCTGTTTGAAAATTTCAAACCTAAATTATTCAAAAACCGTACATTTTAACAAAAAATGTCAAGAAAATTTGTTTGTGCCCTTTTGATTCCCTATCGGGATGGTCTCTGTCAAAAAAAAATCGAATGAAGGATAGTAAAGTTATGGGTAATAATTGGTTTGTTCAATCCTATACCAACACAGTAAACACAACAATATTGTATGTACATTTGCTGTTATTAATATTAACTTAGCTAAAATCCTTCATCCGATTGTTTTGAATGATACACCATCCGATAGGGAGGTAAAAGGTTCCTCGACATTTTTTCTTAAAATGTATTGTTTTTTTAGTAATATAGGTTTGAAATTTTCAAACAGCCTCCATTTTTAAACGCATGATTAGATATAATCGGTTATTTTTCTTGAGATGGATCATTGTTACGTTAACCTTCATGCCAAGTTTGAACTGAATAAGTCTAACCTTTCTCTAGATATGAATAACTGTGTAAAAACCAAACAAAATGGCCGTTAGACAGAAAACGGAGCATTTTTGGCCCTATGTTTATTGGAACTTTTCTCTTATGTGAGGAATCGCGCCCTGAATTCTTGGAACCATTTTTCTGAACAGCCTGATAAATACATACATTTTTCACTTGTAGAAGAGATGAAATTTCATGACAGTTATGACTTATTATTTCTTGACTTCTAGAAAATAACAGATTTTCCAAAGTTACTATTTATTCGCAAGAGGAAATCTCGGCTAGCTTAAAGTCATTTGAAAACCTATTATTGGTTTGACAAGGGTTAAAGTTACACCGACAGTTTGCCTAAATAATGGAGTAAATTAATTTATAGATTCTTATCTCTATGTAAATACTCTGTATATATAGTTCTAAGTATTTGTTAAAATATTTATATGTGCTATTTTCTACTGGATTGAATTACTAAAGCAAAGATGGTGTGAATGTTATTTTGAATGTTTTGTTGTACATACATTAGTTAAACCAAACTTATTAATGTTTATTTTTTTATAAATTGTATATCAACAAAGTAAATACACCTTTATGTTACGCGTTTCGGAACGTATGTTCTTTCTTCAGAATAGCTTGCTAGGAAAAGATCGTTAAAATTAAAAATAATTGGACCTCGCAGCTGAACCGCTGACGTGAGTTGATCAAATTTAAAAAAATTAGTTTATAGCCCTATGTTTTAGGGTTTCAACCAACTATTTCTGAAATAGATCTATTCACGACGGTGCTGAATAGCTGCAAAATGGTTCGCACGCCATTCCGAATATTGGGAGAATAACATCCTACATTTATATTTGTAGAAAAAACGCAAAAACAAATTTATTCTCGTAGGAAAAATACCAAAACATTTTTACTTCTAGACAAAAAACGTGCTTACGATTGTTGGATTCTTTTGTTAACGAACTCGTCCGAGCGACGTAGACAACCAACGTGTGTACCAAATTTGAACCATATCAGACTCAAAATGCGGCCGCTAGAGTGGGAACACATATATACATAAATATATATGTATGATTTTTAATGACACCGCAAAACGTGTTCTGGGGACCATGATCGGTGCTCATTTGCTCCTCCCGATTTCAACACGTTTACGGCAGCCATTTTGTTTTGGGTGGTCCGATTTTTATATTCTTTATGTCATTTTCCTAGTCTTAAATAGACCTTTAAAATGAGGTATCACATGACCGTACTTCCCATTTAAAAATTTTTAGTTGCCCCAAAATCCCTCATTTTTAGGGGACACTAAAAATTTCCGATTGCTTCAAAAGATACTTTGGGTTAAGTCAGTATCGTTCCCCTTAGGATATTTGTTTGTTTCAACAATCACAAAAGTTAAAGTGGGGGGGAGTGTCTTTATAACCACCCTGTATAGAATTAAATATCCAATCTTATTTTTGTTGTGTCGTCACTTAACGGGCAATACAAATAACACACAGCTTTTCTTACCAACTGCCAACCTAACATACATAACGTAATGGCAGATACACAGGCGCCATTGATGATTCAAAATGTATAGAATTCAAAAAGGATAAGCACTATTTTTTAAACGATAAACTTAATTTCCAATCAAATTCATTGTACGAAAATGTGTTGAGGGTTCAAGGTAAGCTGGGATGGAAAACTCTTAGCCCTGGTGCGCGCCTTCTGCATGTCTCGCGGAAGCGATTCTTTCTGAAGATGGAACATACGAACCGAAACGCGTAACATAAAGTTAAAGACGGAGTAATACACTAAAATACAAACTTTGATTCTAATACTTTGAAGTGAGCATTGACTTTAATACATATACTTTGAATTGAGGGGAGAAGCGGAGTGGCCGAGAGAGTAAAGGCGCTAGTTCAGTCTGACACAGTTTTAAATTACATCACAGGTTCGAACCTGGTTACTGGCTATAGATTTATTTGCTGCTACTTGTTGATCATTAGGCATAAAGTAAAAACTTAAAGAAAATAATAATAATAAAAATAATAAACATATTTTGCGAACATATAACGGTACAATCGTTAAAATATTCTTAATTCAACTTTTAATAGGTTTGGTTGTTGTTTTGCTTGTGAGTACGTGAGTGAATTCAAATTATTAGAAAACAACTGTTTAGTCAAATTATCTGTGTGTGCAGTTTTGCTTAATTGTTCGCATGAAATATATTTGTGTTGTAAATACTTTATTGTCTTGCATGTGTTTTTAAGCATGTTTATAACATCTGTTCTTTGTACTTAATTCCTTTTAGCCGTATTATTATCGAAGACGTCGTTGATCGACTCGGAGGTGAAAAGGAGTTGGCGGTGTCAAAATCAAAATGGTGTCCTTACGAGAACTGCGGTTTTAAATAACGTTGTATATATCATAGGTTAAACATAGAGTTAATGTAATTTAGTTTATTTTTTGCAAATTGAATCTGTACAGTGTTTGTAATTTATCTGTTTGTATCTGCTGTCGTTCAAGTCATTCATGTTTGTGTAATTTTATATGAAACTTCATCTAGAATAAGAATGTATTAAATTGTTTTTGTAACTGAAGTGTTTTGTATGTGCATCTAATCCTGCCATGTAAACCAAATATTTTAGAACATTTTGTGTTATGTTTAAATATAATTAGTTTTATAACAGGCAAACGTTTATATTAGTAAAATGGGAAGTCACTTTAATAGTCCAGAACCGTCTTGTACATTCAAGAACATTCTTGAACCTTCGTGAAGATTCCATAGCAGTTATGAACCTTCTACAACATTCGCGAACACTCGCGAACCTTCTGGGAGTTTCTGTAGCATTCTGGTACATTCTTTAACATTCGCGAATTTCTCAAACAATCTTGAAACTTCTGGAAGATTCTATAACTTTATGGAACATTCTGCAACATTCTTTAACCTTCTGGAATATTCTATAGCATTGTGAAACATTCAAAAACATTCTTGAACCTTTTGGAATATTCTACAGCATTTTGGAACATTCTGCAACATTATTGAACATTCTTTAGTATTTTTGAACATTATACAACATTCTTTAACCTTATGAAATATTCTATAGCATTCTGGAACATTCTAAATTATTAAACCTTTCGGAAGATTCTATAGCATTCTGGAATATTGGACAACATTTCTAGAAGATTCTATAGCATTCTGAAACATTCTACAACATTATTGAACATTATACAACATTCTTTAACCTTATGAAATATTCTATAGCATTCTGGAACATTCTGCAACATTATTGAACATTATACAACATTCTTTAACCTTATGAAATATTCTATAGCATTCTGGAACATTCTAAATTATTAAACCTTCCGGAAGATTCTATAGCATTCTGGAATATTG
>JAGFPH010001544.1:73337-94949 GCA_018207615.1 Philaenus spumarius
TAAATTATTAAACCTTCCGGAAGATTCTATAGCATTCTGGAATATTGGACAACATTTCTAGAAGATTCTATAGAATTCTGAAACATTCTACAACATTCTTGAACCTTGTGGAAGATTCTATAGCGATCTTGAAAATTCTAAAACATTATCGAACATTCTAGAACATTCAGTCTGGAATATTCTACATACTGGGAATATTCTGGAAGCTTCTAGAACATTCGAAATCGTTGTGACCATTCTCGGCCACTTTGGCAAACGGTCAGCTGATTCGACGACTTTTCATGACATGTCGATTGGGGCGAGGCGCTTTTTTGACACCAAATCCTACAGTTCCAAACTGGTTGAATCGGATGGAACCTCTTCTTCATGGATAGGGGTTGGAGTACTACCATTCCATATAACTTGGGTTGTGAATTTATAGCGGTACGCATAAATTATATTTATTATATATATATTGATTGAACACGTTAAAATTATAAGGCTGTTCGACAGAATTTAATACAAATTGCGTTAACAAAGAACAAGTCATATAAAATCTACTTACATAAAAAAA
Organism: Philaenus spumarius; assembly: GCA_018207615.1. Taxonomy (NCBI): domain Eukaryota; kingdom Metazoa; phylum Arthropoda; class Insecta; order Hemiptera; family Aphrophoridae; genus Philaenus; species Philaenus spumarius. The sequence goes on from JAGFPH010001544.1 coordinate 73,891, forward strand.
ATTTAATCATCTACCTGTTTGTTAGTTCTTCAAACTGTATTGTATTCTATAATAATCAGAAAGTTCTATTCAATACAAATAAGACATTTTGAAGTTTACAATTTCATTTTTTACACAATGGAGCAACCGGCGCGGCGTTCCATATTTAAACAGAGAAAGTTTCAATAAATGCAAATTGATGGACACGATTTTTAATACGGTTATAGCGGCTAATTGACGTTGATTTTAGGATGAAAGGAAAGATCTGTCAGCTGTTAAATGCAATTTGAAAGCGTGATTCATTATGGACTTGATTAATAGATCGACCATTACCAGTTCGATTGTGTGTGATACATTTGATAGAAAATTAGAAATTTGCGTGCTTTCGTGTATTTACACTTTGCATCTAGATCACTATCTTCTTATTATTCCGTGTACAATATTGTCTTGTTATGTACGCACAAATAACACTTTGACTGCACATTTCCCCTTATGAGTTCCACTTTACAATCAGTTATAATTTGTGTTCAAATTATTAAAACTCATTTTTAATTGTATCCAATTCACAGATTTTAATCCAAGTTTTTGACTCAATCTTGTGACTATTTGCAACATAAGTCACTCGTTTCAGAACGTAGTTCCGTCTTCAGACGCTCGTGAGAGGTCGTTAAAAACATTAACGTTCGTTCCCGAACCGTTAGTGCATACTGTCGTGTATCTGCATTGTAATTGTTTGCGATGTGTAAGTATTGCAGTGTTTTAATGTTTTAAAAGATAACGATTTGTTAGTTGTAGTTAATGTATCACTGAAGATGACGACTCTGTAAATGAAACGCGTTTGATTATTAAACGTATGCGTGAGAATTAGTATTACTAGCTGACCCGTGCGAATATCTCGCAAGTTAGGAGTAGGCCTACACTTACCCGATTTAATAAGTTGATTTAATTCAGTTAATTACGTTTAACTATTTTCGTTTGTTTATAAATAATAGTTTATAAAAAAATGTATAACGCTTTAAATTGATTTAATTCGATTGATTTGCGTGATAGATTACGCTTGCATATAGAATGCAAACAATCTAACTAACAGCTGTCATGTTAGTTAAAAATATTGTTAATACATGGCACCTTTCATTAGGAACCATATAAAGTATAATATAAACTTTTTTTCATATAAATGTTTGTAACGAAAACATTATTTTTAAGCTGTTTGACTATTTTTCGTCAATAACGGAGTACATAAGTTTTAAAATGATGCTTCTACAATATTCATGTTGATGAAGAATTAAGGGAGATATCGCTCAGCGACAAAAAACACCTTTGAGAAATAAATAATATATTATAAGGACTAGCTGACCCGTACGGCGTTGCCCGTGGTGGTTGGTATTTTCAGTCTTTTTAACGTAATTGTATTCTTTTTAAGATTCAGTCACTGAGTGGTATTTGGCTTTTATATGTATGCTTAAATAATAAAAGCACTATCGTCATAACAATAAAAGATCTGAAATTATGATTTTAGTAACTTTGATCCCCCAAACCCCTCCTAAAATTTCGAAATTTTTCATACCCTTTCTTAGTGAGCACCTATGGCCCTAGAGGAAGCTACATACCAAATTTCATTCCAATCCGTTCGGTAGTTTTGAAGAAATCGTGATTTAATAACTTTGATCCCCTCAAACCCCCTCTAAAATTTTGAATTTGTTCAAACATTTTCTTAGTGACCACCTATGGCCCTAGAGGAAGCTACATACCAAATTTCATTTCAATCCGTTCGCTAGTTTTTGAGTAATCGTGATGAGTGAGTCAGTGAGTGAGTGAGTGAATGGTATTTCGCTTTTATATATATAGATTATTTTTAAATATTTATTCTGTGTTTATTTTAAATAAATGCTAAAAATTTCAACTGACTAACACTTGCAAAATATTTATGTATTAAAAAAATATCTCCGTTAGTTTTTATTTAATTTTGGTCGCTACTGTAGTTACTTCAAAACTTAAAATTGTTACAATTTTCAGAAATACCGTTAAATTTATTGAAAGCTAGCATGTAAAGGCCTATTCACGAGAAGTTAAACATTACGTAATGTGTTTAGATACACACGATTTGTTCGGTAATACTAACTTAGCACTATAATTACTTAAATTTCCAAACAAGTCTTCCAACAAATAATAACTCCTCGTGCGAAAGTCATAGGTTGTAAATGTCACGCAATTACGCAACGTCACGATGTACGGCCCTTGTCCTCCAGTGTGTTTGACAGTTTTAAAAGTTGTAAGAGCCAACTAGTTGGTCCGCTAAACCCACATCTTAATGTCCATGTGGAAACTGCTTCTTGACTTAATGTCAATGACTGGACTAGTTTGGTCGCCCAGACTCGGTGAAAGTGGTTTGACTTGACTTTATGCAAGTTATGGCGACGAAAGAAATCCAGTTTTGATCTCGACCGGTATGCGCGGGTTGGGTGCGTTAATGGCTGTGCGTATTTTTCCTGGTATTTTACGGGCACCGTTATGCGCGTATTACTCGCTCCACTCGCCAACCCCCACCCCACTTCTGATCGCTTCGCTTTATGTTTTCGACTTGAATTTGACTTCATGAATTTGTGCGCCTGGAAGTTATGCAATGGTCACCGCTACGCAATACCCGTATTTAACCTATTCTTATTACTTTATAATTATGAGAAGAAGAAGTAGAAAAAGTGCTTTATATAATAGAGAGATTAATTTTTCTTCTTACTGACTCAACAGGGTCTTCTTTCCCCGCTAATTTTTCCAAGCCCGTTCCCTTAGCAGTGGTTTCGCTAGATGGTAGCTATTCTTATTACTTTATAATTATGAGAAGAAGAAGTAGAAAAACTTTTTTATATAATAGAGCAAACTTTTTTTCCTCCTGACTTTCTCTACTGTACGCGTAAACTGATAAGCACCACTTTTCATGTACTGATAGGATAGCAATACGTCCCTCATTTTGTTCCTGATATTTATTGCGATAGCTCTCAGTTTTGCCTTTTTACAAAGGAATCGCTCAAATGAAGACAAGGTTGAAATGATTTTTTTACGTACAAGCTTTAAGAAACTTCTCACGAGCAATGCGTTTATTCGATGAATCATTATATCATTTACCAGAATTTTGATACGAAGTAAGATATTAAGCTCTAGTTTGCCCCATTCTGTTTCTCTTTTAATAAGCTTTTCAATGGTGTATTACATGACCTATCTTTATATTTGAAATTGTTAACCTCCTTACTTCCCTAAGTCCCAATAATCATAGAGGGTCAGATATGTCAAAAATGTGTATTGTAATTTAACACAAGATATGTACAGCTTTTGGTACAGATCATCTGTTTTGTGTAATGTGTAACAACAGATGTTTGAAGTCCCGTTAACTTATTATCAGTAAGAAAATAATGTCGGGATAAAGGGACTTTATGAACACCCTGTATACCAGTCACCTGAAACCCAGGTAAATACAGCTGATTCAGTCACCATTTAGGCCAGTCGGTAGAGGTAAATTTAGACCAAAAGTTCCAGTAATTTGCAATACGGCTGAATTTTTTTTATAAGTACATTAAAGTATGTAGATTAACATAAAAAAAAGTTTACCAGTCTATCGATTTCCCAAAGTCGAAAACAAATCGATTATCATTTTTTTTTTATTATTCTTAATATTTTAAGCTGGAATGAAGATAGAGGAAAATAAAAAATACCATCGTGTAGGGGAGGTATTTTTCAACAAAAAAGGCTGTATGTATTTATTTCGTCCGAGCAATTTTTTGTCTGTAAAAAATTCGAAAATGCAGGTATGTATTTTGCAGCAGGGGAAATCACTAAAAGGGGACATCTTATTCATATATGAAGCGTTTTCTCATTCAAAATCGGCCGAATTTTAATATATCGAATAGAAACTTGACATAGGAGTTAAAATATATATTTTAAACATTTATGCTGAGTCTCAGCTTGTTATCTTGAAAATTACCCCATCTAGAGCCACTTGACTTATTAATGGGTTTCTCGATTTTAGGAGTACCGGACCCACCAATTCATTTTAAACAGCTCCAGTTTAGAAAATTTTCAAAATATCAACCTGTAAGTTTTTTTACAAGTTAAATATATAGATTCAAACAAGATCAAGGAGTATAAACCTTTTTATTATTTACTTTTCAAAGCACAAGTAACTTAAAAAAGTATAATTTTAGACCTTTTTAGATTTTTCATCAAAACGCTTGGCTGCAGATTAGTCAATTTTTTAAATATAGTTTTTAAAATAAGTATAGCAAAAAACCATTGTGTTTTTAACTTCTGTACCAATTTTTAAATCGATATGTTAAAAAATGTCGAAAATTGAGTCGTTGAATCCAAAGGTGTTATAGTTAAAACGAGATAGGTAAAACAGAAGACCATTTTCAAGCGCCTCGTTTTTAAAAATAACATGAAAAAATCGTTCATACTTACTAAGAATATTTATACTGGTGTACTCAACTTGTAAAACAAATTTGATGTTGATATTCCAAAAATTGACGAAACTGGAATAGATTGAAATTAGTTCGTGAGTCCGGTACTCCTAAAATCGATAATCGAAATCGACTCCTAGATCGGGTCATTTTCAAGATAACAAACTGAGACAAAGCATAAACGTTTAAAATATATATTTTAACTCCTATGTCAAGTTTCAATTCGATATATTAAAATTCGGCCAATTTAGAATGAGCCAACGCTTCATATATGAATAAGATGTCCCCTTTTAGTGATTTCCCCGGCTGCAAAATACATACCTGAATTATCGAATTTTTCCAGACAAACCATTACTCGGACGAAATAAATACATATGACCTTTTTTGTTGAAAAATACCTCCCCTACACGGTGGTATTTTTATTTTCCTCTATCTTCATCCCAGCTCGAAATATTAAGGATAATCGAAAAAAAAATGATAATTAATTTTTTTTCGACTTTGGGAAATTGATAGACTGGTAAACTTTTTTTTATGTTAATCTACATACTTTAATGTACTTATAAAAAAAAAAATTCAGCCGTATTGCAAATTACTGGTAGTTGAAACCTATACCGACTGGGCTAATTAACCTATTAAACTAATCGGATTATGTGTATGTAATCTGTTTTCATTTGCTTCGCCGCGAGTCGTCGAGAGGGTTGCAGTGGTGGGGCCGCTAGTTTTTATTTATAGAGATAGATATTTAATTGTATTATTTTTGTAATTTTAGTGAGTTTAGTACGATGTTAAATATGAAATTTTATATTTGTTACATTTTAACTGCCATGTATTTGTGTGAAATTATTATGTATTTGTTGTGAAGTCGGTACACGGTGTCCGAAAGCAAAATAAATCAATATTTTCGATTAAACACATTATTTTGTTACCAAGTAGTTGTAAAACGACTAGTATCAATAAAACAAAAATATACAATTTCCTAATTAAATATAACAACTTTATACTTCTGAATATTCAAATCACAAAGGAGTTATAAAAATATTTCGGTCTCATTTAAATACTAGTACATATTGCAAACGAGGACCAGTATGTGCACCGCCTTGCCCTGATTTCGCAAGATTCGTAGGAACCCCAATAGAGGTCGCTTTAGAATAACGTGTTTCTCCACGCGATAAAGCAATGTGGGAGTAGTCTCAAATATCTGTTTAGTACGTCCTTAAAACACATCTATTATATTTTGAACTGTCTCAATTATTATACTTAAAATTCATAAAATGTGTTACTCCTATTACGTTATAGTTACTCATAATATTTTCTACAAGATAAAAGTAAAATTTAGTTTCAAACTATTTCAACTCTATTTCAGATGTAACGTTAAAATATATGACTAAGATTTAATTTCTTGAACGCAAAATCATTTTGTTTTTAATTATTCTGCTTTAAATTACATTTTACAATACAAGCCCAACAAACAATACATAATTTATCATTGATAAATAAAATACAAACATAAAATTACCTTCTAACTGTATTATTTAAAAAAGAGTGTACTATACGTACATCTTAAAAAATAAATAACTATAAACGAATATGCTGCCTGAAGAACAGAAATTTCAACAAAAACTTTAGGAAAGAAAAGAAGACAAAAAGGATGTAACATAAAAACATTGTTTGTCAAACTAACATCAATTATATTGGCAGAACTAATTATGCACCCCTTATCAAAGCAATTATTACTGATATTCTTAAAAACAGTATGTCACATTAATTGATATTGTTCAAAACAGATTCCATTAGCCAAAAACAACTGTTTGTTTTATTTAATTGGCAGTTGCAGTTAAATCAATGTTTGAAAGCGTAGAAAAAGCTAGTAGTTTTGTAAATCCTATTTCTGAAGTTCGATTTTACTGATTTTAGTAAATATTTACTTTCTCCACCCTATACGTAGTATATGGAGAAAGTATTGTTTTCGTAAAACTGTTCGAATTTGAATTTTCAGTTGAATTACAAAAAAAATTGTTTAGTGCAGTTATCTGTGTTGGTGCTCCCTGAACCCAAAAATATTTTTAGTGGAATTTTTTGTTTCGGTGCTCCCTGAACCCAAAAAAGTGTTTTTAGAGTGGTGTCTGTCTGTCAGTCTGTCTGTATGTATACACGACCAGAGAGGACACTATTGGTCCGATTTTCATGAAATTTGGTATGTAGGCCCTAATATCTCCAGGCGTTTTTTTTCATTTTTTGGAATTTTTAATTTTTAAGGGTAATGTACCCCTAAAAACCAATAAAAAACGACAAAAATGCAAATTTCTCAAAAACGGTTCTAACGATTTTGATCAAATTTTCAGTATTTATAGTGGTTAAGATGCCAAACAAAATGACACCACCCGCTTTTATCAAAACTTCGGCGTTTTATAATTATGGGGAAATGTTTAAAAATAAACAAGTTTGTGTTGTCAATCTAGCATCGCGGCAGCGGCCGCACGGGGTAGCACCACGGTAGCGAGCACGGCCAGTAATTCAAAGGTCGCGCGATCGAATCCCGCCTGGGACAATAATATTTTTATACGATTGACGTAGGTAGAATATTATTTTTTTGTTTTGTTCTTAAAAGTAGTAAATAAAATGATTAAAAACAATATTATTTTGACTACAGTAAGTTGGGAGAAAGTTTGTGTCAGTTAACTGATACCGTTTATTTTGTTATACAACCAATTAAAAATATGTTCATCTTTGAAATGTAGATATACACTATACACATACACAGGCACTCGGACTTGGCATACATACTTGCAAGGATACAACTCCTGAATATATCATCAAAACGTAACATTCGAGATATTACATTAAAATAAGAATGTACATCTTCAAGTTTTAGCAAAATTATACGCAGCAAACTGGAGAACTAATGTCTGTTCGAACATATAATTCTTTCTGGAATACAATTAAAAAAAATTATTTGCTAGATATGCACCATACTTCATATAAATAGTGAAATTTGGCTTAGGTACAAAACATTTGATCTATTCCTCAATGTCAAAGCTCTTGACCCTAGAGTGCCACCTCTATCCCCGCTTCTGTCAAAAAAAGGTTCTCAATAGTTTATAGATAAACAGGTTTTCAAAAGGTAATATATTCAGTTTTTAGGAAAGTGGTGCACTGTGTTCGGTTTTGGGTTTGTGCGATAAGATGCGAACAAATTTTTCTGCAGCATAATTATTGGTTTTAATGTTGTAACGTAAGTCCCTCCCCCAATTGCGAGACAATATTCTAACTCAGGACTCACCAGTGCAAAGTAGATCGTTTTCAATACTTTCGCGTTACATACTGCCACGCACCGCACACGCGCCTACTACCTTTTACTATTTTTCGAGCTCGCAGGGTCTTCGCCCCACGTTCGGACGTCACTTGTCACGCCGCACCCGCTCACACTTATTCAATTTCGGGATCACAAGGTCTTCGACCCGCGTGCTCCCCTCTCTATTTTTTATTCAATTTGCCCTTAACCAAATTTTGAGCTCATACGTGGGCAAGAATAGGAAATACGCTTACTTTTCTAATTCTTAAAAGTTGTTTGTAATTAATACACTTTATTTTAGGTTACTAGCTCTAGTCAGACTCCTTCTCCGGGCCGTGCCGTTTGGAGTTATTTTGTCACACCCAAGAATTAATATAACCTTATATTCTAACTTAACTTTAGAGCACTGGTTAATTTTTGGTATTGGATATTTAACTTAGAAATGAAAGAAATTAAGATGTGCAAATAAAATCTTTTTTATTTTAAAAAACAAATTAATTTTGTTTTCGCAACTGCTAAAACTTTTCCAACAAATATAAAATTGATATTTATAATTATGGTACTATTTACATTTATTTTTAAACACTTTTATACCATTGTGAGAATAGGGAATATTCCAGAATGATTCTACTTTTATACTTTCCCCTGAATTTACTATTACTTTAAATTTAATTTCAAAACTTTATCTATGGATTGTATTTAACTTTAATATGTATATATATAGCTTGGTTATTTGCTACTCACAAATAATTATGATTTATCGCGGCTTTCCTCCTTGGTGGTTTAAGCCTTGGAATGAAGTCCTTGATCCTTTTCTTTCTTCCTGCCTTCTCTCCTCCTCGGACTTCTCCTCTTCTTTTGTAGAGCGATTTCTTACGGCCCGCTTATCTGTACCGGAGTTGGTGATTCTTGCCGACCTACTGCTGCTTCTGCAAACTTTTACGTGGTCCTCGTGTGGCTATCAAAACGCAACTAAAATTATTTTTTCTTCCCCCAATCTCGTACTGTCTAGTTTGGAGTAAAGAGACTTACTCTGCCTTTTTTGAGTAATTTTGTTTCTCTTGTGTTTTATCTGGATTTCTACATTGTAGAATTTTCCTTTAATTATTTAAATTAGGTCCCACGACTTTTTCTTCATTAATTCACTTTGATTTCGTCGATAATTGTGTATTTCCTTTGCAGAGCAATAAGTAATTGTATTGGCCTTGGTGGTGGTAGAATGACGTCATAGCTTCAGCCTCCCTTAGCTTTATTTACTCAAGCCATTCTGGTCCGTACAGGAATTTGATACTTTTTGTATTTAATTCTTTTGAAGTGCTCTAACTTCGTAACCCCTGTTCCGATTTTGGATTTCTTTGGCTCATTGGATTCTTGACCTTCTCCTGATTCCTTCCCCCTTTGAGTCGTTGTTCTAGGGTTCCTGGTTCACCAGTTATCGCCTTCGTTAGTTTTCTATTAATTTGAATTTTATTTTTTCCAAATTGGTCTAAATTGGAATTTTCTTGGTTCTATCCTCTTCTCCTATTTCCCAAACTTCCAAAACTGGTCTTCTTTTTTCTTTCTTCACTTTGGGCACGGTTCTGTGGCCTGTTTTGTGTGAATCGTCAAATTTTGGATTTGGCAACCCCCCGTTTTGGTTTATGCCCCCTTCTCATATGGTATTTTACATTCACATATTTATTACATATTATTTCATATATATTTACTTCTATATACCTTTATTTTCCTTTATTTAATTAGTTATTTTATTTTATCTATTTTTGAGCCTTTTCTTTCAAAAATATTTAATTAGGTTAATTTATTTTTTGTTAATTATTATTTATTTATTATTCTTTAATTTATCCCCAATTTAGGCCTTTGAATTATTTTAATTTGTGATTTTTAGCATTTTTCACCTAAGTCTTTGCTTTATAACTTCTTAATTATTTTTATTAAAACAATTCTGTTAATTAGATTCTTATTGGCTTCTTCTCCTCTATTCATTTTATTAGAAAGAATTTACAATTTTTATATCTTAAAATATTAACATGGTGTCTTATGGAGCATAGCAACAGTGCATTGATTTGCAGTACTGGACAAAACTCGACATGAATTATCCTGTCTGTTTCCCTTAGAATAATTCACTGAGCCTTGCTTCTATTGCGTTTAACATCGACTAGGCCTTCAATTTACAATATAATTATTTTAAATCACTTCATTTTACTTTACATATATTTTTCATTTTATAATTACTTACAATGTGTCATTTTATTTACTAGATACTTATCCTAATTTTGCATATTTAGGCCTTCTGGCTTCTATTTATAACTTTTTGTTTTAGGCCTAATTACGTTTGGTAATTAGTCCATTTGGGTCGGGTTTTTGCCCGGCTCAATACGTAGCTGAGAATATAAAATTGCTGTACTCGTATTATATTAATTTATTTTTAGATAGGTTGTGAGTTTCTTCCAAGTAAGCTTTTGATTGACAAACAGTTCCAAATACCGAATGTCTTGAACTTGTTCAATCGGGGGACATGAACATATATTTACATTACAATTTATCTCATGGTACTTTAGTGAAACAGAGAATCCTATATATTTTTGGTAATACTAAAAATAATATATTTAGATTTTGGGCTCATGACTATGTAATTTCTTTTAAACCACCAACGCATTGCACAGATATCACTTTGCATGTAAGTTCTCAATTGTTCCTCAGTGTCCGCTTTATAAAACAAAACCGTGTCATCTAATAAAATATTTCAAAATTGCGGACAAAAAAGTCATTTTTACCTTTTGTATGGCAACTTTTTATAGTTTTAAAAATAATATAAATATGGGCTTAACATTAACAGACAAGGTATTCAAGAAAGTAGCCTTTTTGATGTACTTTATTTTAAAACACTGAATGATGAATGAAAGGTTAATAAGAGATTAAACAAGAATATTACTGGTTCGTGCTAAACGTCCTTTCTTTATGCCCTTAATGCATTACGGAACAACCAAACCCCAGTAGCGACATATAAGACTACGCCCGAAACTTCGTATTGTAACTCAGAATTACGTCCTATACCAGCAATAAATTTAAATTTATTTATCGATTCTACAATAATTTAGGAGCGTAACTGTTGAAACAGAAATGAAATAAAAATAACCACAATTATACGTAATAAAGAAAGGAAATTAACGTCAATAAATAAATAACAAAATATTTGAAACATATATTTCTTTTAGAACTCGAGATGTGCATGGACACCAAACGTTGTCTACATTTGAAGAAAAATAATTCGACCACGCAGCTGAACCGCTGACGTGAGTTGAGCAAATTTCCAAAATTAAGTTTATAGGCCTATGTTTTAGGGTTTCAAAAAATAATTTGGGAAATAGGTCTATTCACGACGGTGCTGAATAGCTGCAAAATGCTTCGCACGCCATTCTGCAAATCGGGAGTACCTTCAATACACAAAGCATTGCGTGCTACGAACGCCATTCCAAAATTTGGGAGTATCTACAACACACGAAACATTGCGTGCTTCGCACGCCAACCCTCGTATTGAGAGTATCTTCAATACACATTCATACTTCTATGGTATTTTAAGTTTTGATCGATTTTGTGGGAACCAAGCGGGAGAACCAACCATGTGGAGAATAACATCCTACATTTATATTTGTAGAAAAAACTCAAAAGCAAATCCATTCTCGTAAAAAATATCTAAAAAATATTTACTTCCGGTCAAAAAACGTGCTTTCGGTTGTTGGATTTTTTTGGCTAACGAACTCGTCCGAGCGACGTAGACAAACAACATGTATACCAAATTTGAACCAAATCGGACTTAAAATGCGGCCGGTAGAGTGCGAACACATATATACATATATCTATACATATATATATGAATTTTAATGACACCCCAAAACGTGTTCTGGGGACCATGATCGGTGCTCATTTGCTACTCCCGACCTTGGGTCTTACCATAAGGGCCACTACAATAGCTCATTTTTCCTATGGAAATTCGCTAAAAATCCTGTTTAAAATGGGATTTAAATTTCTAACATGTCGTTTAGAAAAGCAAACACTTTCAAATTATGTATATGAACTAGATCGCTTTACGTAGAACATAGTGACCGGGTTAGTATTAATAGTTTTGTTGTTTTCAAACTTTTAAAAATAACGATTATATTAACCACTAAATGGCAGAAAAAATACTAACTTTAAAATAAAAACTTAAAATTATTTAATAAACTTGACAGAATTGATTTTTCCTCCAGCTTCTACTTTAAGAGAACTTTTCTGCCTCATCATTAATAAGGCAGAAAGAACGACTTATCATACGAGGGCGGAAAAGTACTGAAGTCGAGCTAGAAATTATACTCGATGCTTTTTTTATGGGCACTTTTCCGCCCGCTAAATCATTTGTTAGTAAAACAGCTGCTGAAACAACAATGCACCAATGAACTTCCGTGAACCTCAATTGTTTTTGTAAATATTAATGTCTAAACAAATTTAAAAATGCAATTTATTTACTAAAATTGTAGCTGGAGGGAAGTTGTGTGTGTCACGGGAAGAAAGTATCTTAGTCGCCCTCGCTGCGCTTTTGCCGTAACATTTCCTTTCGAGACGACAAAGTGATATTTTCCTCCCTTAAGACACAAATAACTGTTTTCACAACTCAACAAGTCCATGGAGAAAAACTTTTATAGGCACAGAAAGGACAAGAAATTTGTGCGAACAAGCTGTTTGGTATTTTTTTATTTCTAGTATTTATTTAAAATATTGCTTTTCAACTATAGTCCAGTCATGTTAAACAAATTACATAAACAAAATCTTATAAGCTAGGGATTTGGTATGTCTGTTGTATTTATCTACTAAAAGTCCTCCAAAAAAACCTGTGCTAAAGCCGCCGCCATCTTGGAAAATGGCGCCCAAAAACGCCCATAACTCAAAACTATTCATACTAGTAGTTCTGTGAACTGTAGACCTCGCTCGTTGAAATAACAAATGTGGTTTTGAGCTTAGCTTAAAAATAGTGTGCCAGTAAGTTTAGCCAGTGAAAAATTATTTTCTAATTTATTCGTGTTCGACTCTAAATACTGTGTGGTGCAACAAAGAAAAAAAAATGAATAAGAGAATGTAGTTGGTAAAGGACTACAACTCAGTAAATGAGACGCAACACCAATCGGGTTCCTTATCTAGGCTTCCCCTCCACAACTCACAGTTTCAGCGGCCACACTGATGTAGCGCAAGAAAGAGCAAGGCAGCAGGTAGCGCTCTCAATCTCACTCCCCATGAAATTATAAGGTTTTATGAAGATATCTAAAGAATAAACGTATAAAAACATGGTTAAAATAAAAAAACTTGGACGATTTTTAACAAATTTGAAGTTTGCGACCATTTTGTGAGCTTACCGTTAGAGATACGGAAATACATCAAGAAAACAATTTTGTAGAACATCAAATTTGCTACGGCGAAATGCTATTCTTTTTTCAATTCAACTTACGGTTAAGCCACAAACTGGCTTTGGAAAAAACTTACACCGAGAGAAACGGTGCGTCGCCATTTTTATTTAATTTAAGGAGTTAAAAATGAAAAATGGAAAAAACCGTATACATACATCGCTCGGCCTAGCAATAAGGAACATTCGTGCAAACAATCGTGACAATCGGTCAAGGTGAGAGACAGACACACAGACGAAATGCCGAACGGGCAAGCTAAAACGGAAGCCTCGCTTCTCTCGGTCAACTATAAAAAAAAGTTGTACATATAAAATGTTTGTCACAAAAAGCGCTACAACTTTTGTGTTTAGCGGTTTTCAATAAAATTAACCGTTTAGCCATAAAATGAAATAATTGATGGAAAACAATTTTGACAAGTTGTTAAAAAAAAAAAAAAAAAAAAACACTAATTACCTTTAAGGAAAGTTATAAAGACATTTAAAAAGAGTTTTTATTTAAAGATTGGAATTTCACTGCTGATGCCTTCGTTGCATTTCGCTTCCAAGCTTGGCTACCATAATAAACTTCTACTGAATTCACTATAGTACAAGCATAGTATCTGGTATGTATGTTGCATTTAAATACGGAAAAATACAATGAAAATCTTCGCAAACAACCTGTGATGTGGCAATGATCTTGAATAATTAATATAAAATTTTATAAGAATTACGAAATCAAATATAAAGAAATGGAAATAATTTAATATCATATAAAGTAAAAAGTAACCACCTTTAATACATTTGTTGCTAAATTCACACAGTTAAAATAACATAATATACTGGTATACAATTTCTACAACCTCATTCATCATCAGACTGCAGGTTTTGCTTGCCCAGAATTTCCGCATGACAGTCCCTGGCAGAGACGACACATGGCAGAACACTGAAACATATACTTACGACGGTAACACCAGGGGTTTACTGGTACCGGAACGCAGTCTTTTACCGAGGATTTACATTTCTGATAAATTCAATGACTATTAAGAGACATTTTGCCAAGTTTTTGCTTAAAAAAGTATGTGCCTCTAAAATTTGCTGTGCTATAGGCTATACAAGTACAAAAATAGTCACATATACATGTGTACTTTTCTTATAAAAGTAAGTATATTATCTGCACCCTTAAACTCGGCAAATATATGTAAAATAGGAGTTTTAGAAGTGAAAATTTCAAAAATTTTCCGGCAGAGTATTTTTGTTTAATTCCGGCAGCATTCCGGTACTGGAAAAATTACGAGTAAACTCCTGGGTAACTACAGTTGGACTTGTACTTTCAAGAAATAAGTGTTAATAGCTCCCTTGGTCATGAACATGGGAGTTAATGTACTTCCAAATTTTGCCCAACCTTAGTTAGTCAGAAGGTTCCATTTAATTTCCTTTCCACCCCTGGATTTGCAGGTACACAAGTTAAGAATGCTGAGTTGCTGCATCACTTGTTGGGGGTAAAGACGCCAGATTGAAAACCTTACCCAGTGTCTGCATGGAAACAATGTGGTTATATCTGAAGTACTTAATTCGTCTAACTGTGATCCGTTGTATAACCGAATTAAAAACGTCTCCCCTGCTGCGGATAAATTGTTTTAGTTTTTGGGCGCCATTTTCCAAGATGGCGGCCGTAGCACAGGTTGTTTTGCGAGAACTTTTAGTATGTTATTACAGTAGCTAAATACAACATGCCTACCAAATCCGTAGCTTATAAGAGTTTTTTTAAGGTAATGGGGTAATTTTGATTTAAAATGACTACACTGGTAGTATTCCTTTCTCTGATTACTGGCACCATCATTCGAAACAATAACAACAGTGAACCGAGATAACAGCAACCATCAGACGGCAAGACAAGGGAAACCATTTATAGAAGAACATATTACTAGTAGACCAGGGGAATTAGACAGTAAATCCTAAATATTTTTCTTCAGCACCGATCGAAAAACGGTTTTCGCATTGTGTTCTGAGAAGTCTAAGGAAAAATGTCTACATTACCTTGTTGGCAGACAAAAAGTGCATCTACCATGCATCATTTCCCATAATTTATAAAAATTGTTTGAATTCGTGAAAACTTATCAAAATTTGTATGCAGAGGTTTTTGGGGTCGCAGATTCCGAATCTGTCCTTGAAAAATATGTCCGACCACCCTGTAACCCCCCCCCCCCCCCCGGGGGGGGGGGGGGGGGGGCACTCCGGTAAATCATTTGAAGGCCCACTGATTTATTCTACTGCAATGAGAGTGCTTCACTTTGTTACTAGCCCTGATTTCCTGGTCTTACCATTCTTGTCCAACACGCGTACACTTAATTTTCAGAGATTGGGAATATAAGGGTGAAAAAAACAAGCAGGAATTCTATGAAGTGTAGAAATATCCTTCTTTATTAGACGTACTACTAAATTTATGAGAGATTCTACTACTATTAAGAGAACTCAAGTATAACGTGCAAGAATCTAGTAGTAATTTACATGCATGGCTTATAAGTGCCCCCCCCCCCTCTACTCCCATGGGGTCCCAGGGTGGTCGGATATATTTTTCAAGGGCAGATTTGGAATCTGCGACCCCAAAAATCCCTGCATACAAATTTTGATAAGTTTTCATGAATTCAAAAAACTTTCATAAATTATGGGAAATGATGCGCTTTTAGGTGCACTTTATGCATGCCCAAAATGCACTTTTTGTGTGCCGATAAGATATTATATGTAGACATTTTTCCTGCGACTCCGAATACAATGCCGAAAACCGCATCTCGATTGGTGCTGTAGAAAAATATTTAGTTATTTCTGGATGATTTTGGTATAATTTCCCTGTTCTGTATGTCCTATCTAGAACATCGTTGTAGGTTGAATTAGGACAAGACTTTTTTCCTTTAAAATAGCTCGCTATAATCCTAAACAAAACTAGAACAGTTTAATAATTGGCCGGTTGTAGTTGTATATGTATTATATCGTGCATGAACTTGAGTTGTTATAGCATCCGAACTACGTTTGCAGTTACTGCGGGATAAATAGCGTTCTGGAGTGCTTGAAAATAAATGCATCGAGTGGTTTTACTTGTCGGACATATCACACTTTTATTGCAGCAAAAACTATTTCAGAAGAAAAGCGCTTTGGCACTTCTAATACTGGTTTAACCAAAGTATTTCTATTATATTTAGTTCCAGAATTGATGTAAAAGCTCCATCCCGTTCTGTTATTCCGCGTATAGAAAGTGATTGACTAAGCAATATATTTTACATCATTTAGCTTGCCATCCAAGATGGCAGCCAAAATTCATCTACATAAATAAAAA
This sequence comes from Philaenus spumarius, assembly GCA_018207615.1. Taxonomy (NCBI): domain Eukaryota; kingdom Metazoa; phylum Arthropoda; class Insecta; order Hemiptera; family Aphrophoridae; genus Philaenus; species Philaenus spumarius. The sequence continues at coordinate 90,354 of JAGFPH010001544.1, forward strand.
TGTAAAATATGCGTCGGTTCAAAATCGATAATTTCTGAAAGGTGTTCACCGATTGCTTTGAAATTTTGACACAAACTTTCATTTGAATACAAGCGTGTTTTTATATAATTTTTGAAAAACTGCAGCATCCATTGAACATAAAAACAACAAAAAATATACTCATTATTTAACGAAAATGTAAGCACCATTACACATGTTTATAACAGTAGTCAGCTGTTTCCTATAATATTTCCATTAACAGCTGATTTCAAACTTAAAACGATTATTTGGATTTCTAACTTTTAAGATAGGTTTTTTTTTGTGAACAAAGCCATCTGTTGAAGTAAAAACAATACACACTATTTATACTAATATTATAAAGAGGTAAAATTTGTTTGTATGTAGGGGGTAATCCCGGGAACTACTGAACCAATTGAAAATTGGTTTTAATAAAAAGCTACACTATCCTTGAATAACGTAGGCTAGAATTCATATTGATTAAAATATTTTTTTATTTCAATATTTGTCAATTTAGTCGGAAAAGATTCACAGGATCAAGTTGGGCGTTAAACCCACGGCTGTAAAACCAAGAAATAAGCAACATCTGCAACATTATAAAAAACTAAAAAACGACAGTTGAAAAATGAAACTTATTCATTTAAAACGTACTGTGGAAAGATGTGCACAAAAACATAAATTATGTTGCCGCTAAGGCAGGTAAAATATATTGAACATATTTTAGGTTAGGCCTAGACTGGTTAACCAACACATAATAATTATATTTTTTGAATGAATTTTAAATTCATTACCATAGCAACCAATTGAATAAAATAACAGATAAAACGGTTGATTAGGAAGTAAAGCTTAGTGCAAAATAATATTATATAAGTTAGGCATAGTCTAACCAACACACATTTCAACCAAACCACACACACAAACCAATAAAAACTTGCGTTATGGAATTTATAAATAAAAAAAAACTATGTTACATCCTTATTAACAATAAATAAGACATATTAGTATTTAATAGTAGGCCTATTTATTGATCATGTACGGCAATTGATAGTGAGTAACCAATATAACAGCAGATTTCAAAATATGAAACAATTATTTGTATTTTTAACTTTTTGGTTAGGTTTTTGATTTAAGTGTAGAACTGAGCCTTACTGGTTGATTTAACCTTTATTATAACTGCTGTTATAAAATACAGGAAATAATTTGATTTGAACAGTTGACATTATTTACCACCTTAGTTTTGAGGTTATTTTTAATAACCTTTATTATAAATAAAACATAACATAATGTTTTTAGAAGGTTCCATCCGGGGTTGCGTGCGGAGCACGCAGGGGTCTCCCCTACTATTAAAATAAAATGTTGTAACGGAGAAGATTCCATTTTCCTTAATTTGACCTTTATTTTTGAAAATTAAGCTATTTAACCCACCAATAATATACAAACACATAAAAATTGCAAGTGTTTGAAGAAGCAGTAGGCCCTACTTTTGAAGTTTGAATATAAATCATACGGCAACATTTATTGCCCTTCGAAATGAAATAAACGGTACCAGGGACTGGCACATACTTTCTCAAAAACATATTTAAATTATTAAACAAATTCATTGTGACTTGATAATTGTAGGTGGGGTAGAAGAAGTGATACTAAAGTAGGAGATTACTAATAAATGTTATTATTATTAGCTAGAGAGAAAATTAAACAAATAAAAGAGCACTGTGGTGACAAAATCACAATGATTAAAATAAAAACCCGAGCCACAAAACAAGGAGCAAAAACTATAACTAAACAACTAAATTGTAAGTTAAGTTTAATACCTTACCCTTATGTGCATTTGGATGACATGGTCATCATCCTCAGAGGGTTTTAACACTACTCAAATGTGTTAACACTACAGAGGGTGTTAAAACCCTCTGAGGATGATGACCATGTCATCCAAATGTACATAAGGGTAAGGTATTAAACATAACTTACAATTTAGTTGTTTAGTTCTAGTTTTTGCTCCTTGTTTTGTGGTTCGGGTTTTTATTTAAATCAGTGTGGTAGAGAGAAAATTATTCTATCGATTTCGAACAAATTTGCACAAAACACGTCTATTAAGCCTGTATAGATGCACGAAAAAAAGTTTTGAAAAATGTTGAAAAACAACCCCCTTTTTGGCCAAACAACCCCCCAAAATCTGTTATTATTATTATTATTAATAGCTAAACAAGAATTTTTAGAAAGATACGATTTTCTGCATATGGTAGAGTACATTAAGGGCTACAAATAAGCAAAATTTGATCAAAATCGTTAGAGCCGTTTTTTATAAGAAAATAATAACTGATTTTTTGGGGGTTTTTTGGCCAAAAAGGGGATTTTTTCAAAATTTGTCAAAACCATTTTTCGTGCATTTATACAGGCCTACTTTACATGTCTGCTGAAATTGTGTTTGAAATCGATCGAATAGTTTTCACTCTAGCTTTGTATACATACATACAGACAGATATTTTGTAAAAAACACTTTTCTGGACTCAGGGGGTCCCAAAACGGATATTTCCACAAAAATCTCAACATCGATTTTTTTGCGATCACTATACTTTCTCTACACTATTATAGTATAGTGAGAAGTAATATCGTTCTTATATAGGCCTACTTATAATTTTGTGTTTGAAGATTTTATTATTTAATGTGTTTTAAAATACATGTTGTAGTAATAATTTAGCAACGGGGTCTAAGACTAGCTGTTATTAAGAGGAGTTGAACGTCTCTCGCGGTCCATAGTTAACCCTTTCAGGCCCAAATTATGTTAAACTGATGGGTAAAAAAGAGGTTGTACATATACTTTTATATGACTTAATATATACAAAAAAAAATTATTTTTTATTTTTGCTCACCTCTTTTTCCAAAAAATGAATGAAGCCATTTGGCGCCATTGGTCACTTAACGCAAAAACAATATTAGCTACTACATGGTGTATTTTTAATAATTTAACTACTATTTTGGAGTGTTTACAGTTTTCTACTAAACAAAATTGATTTGTTTATTATTTTACAAAAAAAGTATGAAAAATATATGTTATGTACACTTTGATTAGCAAAATAAAAGAAGTTATATTGAATAAAAATTGTTTCTTTATAAAAATATATCTAAGCTTTGTTATGAAAATTGTAAAAACAGTTTTTGTCTTTTGTGAAACACAACAAAACATTACATTTTTCACATTTTAGTCTGGCATATGCATTCACACAATGTTTGCATCCCTGTTTTGGTTCAATATGCACGGGCCAATGTCCTATTTGATCATATTGCACATCTACGTTTGGTCTAGGAGATTCGGAATGATGATTCAATTTGGAGTCACTGTTTTTTGAAAAAATATTTCACTTATACAAAAAGAAATTTTCGGTTTATATAATGTTGGTTAATTTCTTTTGACCTTATACTACACTATTATATAAGAAATTTAAATTTAAAACACTTTATTTAGATAGATAATAATTAAACAATCTAGGCACACATAACCATAACACAGTAAACGTGAACACCCGACCAGCTGAGAAGGAAAACTGCAATATCAATCAGTGACACCAACCTGTTTCGTGGCCAACATAACAAAATAAAAGTATAGTATAAGTTTAATATGCCAAACTGAATCATTGGACAGTTTTAGTGTAGTTTTACAAAGAATAAAGCTGACGACGCCATATGGCATCATTAGGTCTGAAAGGGTTAAACATACATTTTGCTACTCGTGCTTATGCACGCAGACAAAATCATTAAATGTAAGCGCGGTTTATCCATGCCTGCCGATATAACTCCGCAACCCGACCCACCAGCCACGTGGTGGTTATATTGTGTGGTAGCCAGCCGACCCTCATCCATGAGAAAGGTTACTGTTTGCATCTGCAGGGGTTTGGTTCGGTTATATGGGTGCGAAAAGAACGCATCGCACCAACAGAAGTCTTGTGAGAAATCGGCGAAGCTGTTGGTAATCGATTGCCGACGTATCCGAGACTGGCCAGAATGTTCTGGAAGCCTCCTGAATGTTTTGATTTTTCCAGAATGGGTTGGAATCTTTCAGAAGGTTCTAGAAACAGGAAACTAGAGACTTAAAACGTTGTACATATTACAATTAGGTTATATATAGGAGAAAAAAAAAACTAAATTTAATTTCGATAATTTGCGTGTAAGGTGTACAGCGTTGTTTGTAGAAAATACTTTAGGCAAAATGTGCCCACAGGTGTGAAATGGACACCAAACTCTGATCATGTATGTAAGGCTAATCAGCAATCGAATAACTGCCTGGAAGAATGTTGTAAAACACAAAATAATATTTGTATACAGCATTAAAAAACTTATTATGCTTCTACTTTTTCAAAATGTTTAACTTTTTGTTAAAACAATAAACATGATAACTTTAAAAAAAATTATTAGACTGTATTATTTTCTGTAAATAAACGTGCTTTTGAAATATCAAACTTTTCATGCTACCAAATGTGGAATAACGTTGTAAGGTACACAATAATAAAACGTTATAAGGCACAATATTTAAGATTTTATTATCTACTGTTCTAACAATATTATTACAAACCATTATACACTTTCTAAGCTTTTTAACAATGT
>JAGFPH010001544.1:94959-107581 GCA_018207615.1 Philaenus spumarius
ATTTTTTTAGTTTTAGAGGTGTTTTTAGGGGATGGTTTCAAATCTTAAAAACAAAAAGATAGATATTAATTTGCATATTTTATAAAGCCCATTGCAAAAAAGAAAAAAAATCAGAAGATTTCGTGCTATTTCTTAAATGTTCCAGGTTTGAGCCATTTTACTGTTAGGCTTACTGTACTATATATGTGATTTATTAAATCAGGTAACCCAAGCTGCACAAAATGCAGAAATTAGTAATTGCATAACTCTACAAAGGCGTTAAATCCAGTCAGTTAGTGAGCCATCTTGTGGAAACTTATAGCAAATCTTTATAATAAAATAAGACCTGCGCAAATTTACAAAGTAACGTTTTAAATGTGTTATTTCTTATGAGAGTTGTTAAGTGTTAAGTGGCAACCAGAAGCAAGGGCGCCTATATGATATTTTCTATGAGAGGCTAATCCGGGGTATTAAGGAATACCCTCCCCTCTTTCGACAAAAGAGGTCCATACACATTTTTACCTCCCCCGGAAAACTTTATAAATTTGGGAATCCAATTTGGCTTTTCAGGTGAAATATTGGCCCACACATCATTGAGTCTGTACCTTTACACCGTCAACGAATTCACAAAGCTATAACACGACTAGAGGCCGCGCCAAGTATTGACCCAGCAGCTCATGCTTGAACTCTTGTAAAAAATTAAATAATTACGTGTAAAATCAAACGGAACATAAAATTTGAAACATAATTTAGCGCTAATCTCTTAAAAGAAAAATACCTGACTATAATTTTAATGGTATACATATTTTCCTTTTCCTGTGAGCTACTGCCCTAAGGTATGGGCGCCCATGGCCTAAAGATGCCGTCTGTGAAACGACGAAACATGTCGCACTAAAGTCGTGCATTGCTAAGACGTACAAAGTATTAATAACCATTTATTCATGCATAAAGCAATGCGATAGGCTACAATTATTTTTATATTTATTTATAAACTTCTTTTAAGATGTAAAGTAGTTTTATTTGTATTGTAATTATTTTCAGTCGTAGTTGTTATAAAATTGTTTTCAATTAAATTTTACCATAATTTTCAAGTAGTTTTAGAAAAGTCCTTAGATTTGTTTTAAATATGTTTGTATTAATAAGATATTTTTGTCTTATATATCTTAAGAGCTTTTATGCTAAAGAAAATATTATATAGTAATAATAAATATTTAGTTTACGTAACAAAACTCAGTAAATGTTTTTTGATTTAAAATGTATATATATATTTTGTTGTAGTGCAAATTTTAAAATGTATTTCACTACAAATTAACGAAAACCCAAACTATAATATATACCTTTAATTTTACAGAGCTCATCTCCTTCTCAAGGAAAGAGGCCACAGAAACCCGAAAGTACGACTGATGACATCCCAGAATTCGACAGGAACAAGATCAATTTGGCAATTCCAGACGCTTTAATCTCGCCAGCTTTCGAATCCGTAAACGGAATCTCTACGATTATCGGCAGAGTGGTTCAGGTGAGAAAACAGTCGAGGTAATTAATAAAATAGGAATTCAAAGAGAAATAGGTATACAATTAAATGAAACTGCCGACATTACTAAATGGAAAAAAATGCCATCAAATGTGTAACCGTAAGTAGGATATGTATTTGTTACCATTTTGAAATGTGTTGATAACAAATTTGATTAAAAAAATAAAGCAGTCGTGGGACTGCCGAGAGAAGTGAAAACTTGTCATAAATATAGACGATCTTGTTTATGCTATTTCAATTTTTTTTAGATTTCAATTTTAAATGTGACAAGATAAAAATAACACAACATACGAAATGAGGAAGCATAATGTCCATTTTAGAGAGATTACCAATTAAACCAATTAAAAACAACTTACGAAATGAGGAAGCACAATGTCATTTCAGAGGTATCACCGAGTAAATTATTTGAACACAATTTACAAAATGAGGAAGCACAATATCCATTTCAGAAGTATTACCAATTAAACCATTTAAAAAAACTTACGAAATGAGGAATGACAAAGTCCATTTCAGAGGTATCACCAAGTAAATTATTTTAACACAACTTACAAAATGAGGAAGCACAATGTCCATTTCTGAGGTATCCCAAGTAAACTGTTTCAACACAATTTACAAAATGAGGAAGCACAATATCCATTTCAGAGGTATTACCAAGTAAACTATATGCTCTGATATATACACACGTATACCATACCGAGTGTTCATAAAGTCCCTTTAACCCCCTTTATTATTTTTGTTATTAAAAAAATAACAAAACTATATATATCTTGCGTTGCATAACAGATTTTTTTTTGACATATCTGAACCTTTATGATTTTGGGGGCTTGAAGGTAGGGTGGTAAGCAATAAAGATAGGTCGTGTAATACACCATTGAAAAGCTTATTAAAGAGAAACAGAACGGCGCAAACTAGAGCTGAGGCTAGTATCTTGCCTAGTTTCAAATTAACGGGCAATCGAAGTTCTGGAAAATGGCATTGTTACCAACACATCAAAGCAGGTTAATAATATGTTAATATTAGGAAGAAATACCGTAGGTTGTATGTTATTTTCCAGAACTTTGATTGTCCATTACTTTGAAACGAAGCGAGATATTAAGCTCTAGTTTGCGCCATTGTGTTTCTCTTGAAATTGTTAATATTTACGTTGTGAATGAGACAAAAAACCTCTTTCTATCAGTTCTGCTGGTGGGAAAAACAATCAAACCTTAATTTTGTAAGGCGAGACAAATGTTCGTATTCGCTATTGAGGTCCAACCAAAAGTTAATGAAAGGGGTTTCCTTGAAAACTGATTTCAAAATGTTGTCATTAGACATTTCAATCAGATACTCATTTATTACTGCAACGTACAATTGAGTTGATTAAACATTTTCGGAGAAACGATTTCTATTTCAGTTAAAGCGTTCTTTGACCAAGCGGCCTTTCTCGAGGAACTTCCTAAGTAGAAAGAATATCTGATTGTAACAGTGTTTGGTATTTATTCATAAATTCTATTTTATTGATAACTATTTACTAAACAATCAGAAAAAGAGTTATTACCAATATGTATTTAAATTCTTTATGTATTTTATTGTTTAAATAATTTATTTAAATACTTCAAATTATTTCAGTAATATTAGTGTAGTATTATTAAAATTGTTTTGCGCCTTCTGTTTCTTTGGTACGCTAGTTGTGTTACAGACAGACAGCCAATTTACAGTTTACGTTTTAGTGGGCTTACTTATAGTATGTAAACATGGTTGTTATTTACCTAAATCCCCTCTTAAATCGGGTGGGTGTTATTTGAAAAAACAAGTTTAATTTTGTTATTTTCCCTTTTACTTGTACTTGAAAACCTTTTCTTTTTTTCTTCAGTGAACCCAGCTAATTACTTTAAAATATTTTTATTTTATATTTTAACGGAGGGGAAAATTTGCATGGACACCCTTTCCCTTTGCAGGAGCACCCTATGTTAGGGGCATCCAGGAAAAATCTAATCGACGCTTTCAAGCCCTCTCTGTCTATGTATCACAAGAAAAAAGTGTTTGTTCTGCCAAGTTTTCCTCCCCACAGTAGACGCATGAGGGATCGCTTCTCTTTTTAAAACTATGAAGATATTCCCCGTAACTACCGATGCCCCTCGAGAACCTGATTAGTAAAGTAATTTAAATATCCAGATTTACTGGGTATCCAACGACTGTTATCTAGCATAAGATTTCTCGCCCATCTGTCTCTTCCATCGTCGATAGACCATCTCTCCTACCATTCTCTTATTGTCTTTTATCATAGGACACGACTATCAATCTCTCGCTCCTGAAACTTGTAAACTCTTTCTGTTAACACCAAATCAATGGAAGGTACCTCTGCAAGCGTAGCAGTTGCTTTGGAACTTGCCGTCCTATACGCACTAATTTAGCTGAGCGCAATTCTTCTTTACAGAGAGGTCAGCAGGCCTATATTTCGCATATTTCCGAGCTTCGCTTCACGTCGGAGCAGCGAGCAGAATGACTTATGCAGACGACATAAAAACATTCCGCTTACTTTCCCTAAGTCCACTATTTTATAACATTTACTCTCAACCGCACACACGTGGTCTGTCATACACATATTGTAATCAGAAAATGTATCAGGTTTCTTTCCGCCGATATTTTCAGATCTTCCACCTGTACCTCAATTCCCCGTAGAGTTCTAACCACCAGAAGTGTAACCTCCGTCTTCTGCGGCGCAATTTTAAGTCTTTTAGAACGTAGCCATTCATTTATAGTATTGATGCCAGTCATAACAGATGTCTCCAGGTCCAGTTTGGTTTTTGTGCTGCGCCAGCGAGATCATCTGCATTACTAACCACTTCTACTCCCTCCATCATCCACAAACTCATTACGTCATCATAGTAAATGTTCAATAGCAGCGGGCCCAGCACAGAGCACTGTGGCACACCACAGATCACACAGATTTCCTTTCTTTCTCCTACCAGAAACTTTCTCTCCAGGTAGCTCATGATAAGCCGCACTAGATACCAAGGCACCTTTCGTCTCTCCAGCTCCACCACTATGCCCTGCCAAGGTGGACAATAATAATAATAAAACTTTATTGTATAATGAAGGTTACAATCATTTCTTTTTTCGATCTTATTAGACAATGGTTTTTACCGTCTGTCGGTTGGAAGACTTTTAAACCTTCTTACTTTAACAAGGTGTCGTAACGTGTTCTAGCTCTATGTGTTACATGCAACAACGCTAACAAAACATTAAAAAGCAACAAGAAATAATTATCCTAAGCCTGACCCCTATACATAATTACATACATACACACGCACGCCCTAACACACACCCCCTCAGAAAATACTATTTACTAAAACGACAACTAAAAATGTATTACATATGAAAACTGGGCAAAGATTAAAACAATATAAAAATTAAGCAAAGATAGCCAACAACAGCACAAACATTAACAAATGATTGAGGGGGAGCAAAGACATGAAAACAAATGCAAATTCACAACGTTAATAATTAAATTTGCGGATTAATTCCCATCTGTATTGCCAAGCTTGTTGTACGTACCGAGCAAGATATTTCCAATTTTCCCCGTTGATGTTCAAGTAATTCCTCCCAACTCAACTCCAATTTCCCAAAATATTGTTTCCTAATTGTTCCCAGGATTGGACAAATCGCTAAAAAATGGAAACTATTTTCTTTAGCCTTCAAATTTCAGAGCGAACAGTTGTCATTTACCCCCTCCACCCAAGGCTTGCAGTTCAAATACAGCAGCTCTGCTTTAAATGTAATTACATTTCGTATTATCCAAACATCCTTATCTAGATTCGAGTTATTCAAATTGAAAGATTTATAAATGGTACGAAACGTAGAATCGAAACGAGCCTGAAGATTTTCTTGTTTATTTTGAATCCTTATCGCTTCCACAAATGCAAACATTTGTCTTTCCATTCTTTCGCTCCATTGAGTCCCTCGGTAGAAAATACAGAATATGTATTCGCCATTATGTTCCATTCTTTATACCAAAACAAATTTCAGTATAACTGAACGTTTACTAATCCTTATTTTGGTGATGTCTTACCTTTCTTCCGCAGTTTCGGGTATTCACCGATCATCAGGAATCATCATCATCAGGTAAGACATACTCATACGATCATCAGGAATCATCAGGTAAGACATTACCAAAATAAGGATTAGTAGACGTTTAGTTATACTGAAATTAATTTTATTAATCCGTGGGCTACCACAATCGAGTTCAAAACAAATTGCTAAGTTGCACAATTAAATGCTTAAAGACGCCAAATTTCAAATATCCTTGATGGGAAATGTTTCATATTATTGATGGGGGACTTAGCAATTTAATGTACATCATGTGGTGCTGTTCAACATTATACATTTCACAATGTTATCATACAGAGAGACTATTTTGAGAGGGGAGTAGTTCAGTCAATGAACGGCCCAGAAAGGAATTTAGAGTGCGTGACCAGGTACCTAAGCGATTTCTTCATAAACTTGTTCAATATGGTTAGGGAGTGAATATACACTAAAAGTTGTGACATCTAGGAGGTGAGGATGAACCATGCTTCGGGTACGCCAATTCGTCTGACCACTGCACTTTCGAGACTAGCTCCCTTTTTTAAAGTTTACAAAGGAACAATGCCAAGTTCCAATATCACGCGACGAACGCTTTTAATTTCTGTATGACTTATTCAAATTAAATTAAATAGTTCAGTCAGAGCAGAATATTATTATAAATAACATAGATGGGCTGGTGAATATCTATTTGGCAAGAAAACTCTTATGCTTACCGCGCAATTTTTCTACATATTTTAATAAACAACAAAAACATACCTACCTAAGGGATCTTCGAAATATATTGATACGATTGATTGAAAATTTATTGGATTGGAATGATTTTAAAGATAAGTTACTAAATATTCAAAAGACATTGTAAACATATTAGTAAACAATGTATTTAGAACGTCCTTAAAACTTTATTGAAAAGATATATTTTTCATATACGACAAAAAATATTTGTAAAACATATTTTAATATACATTCTCTGTTCGTTGTTTTAAAAATGTACTTCGGCTATGAATAAAAAATGTTTTTTTCGAAAAACATTATGGGCTATTTGGGAATACCTTTATATGCGTTATTCTTGAAGGGAATTCAATTCTTTACAACTTCCTCCAAAGGATTTGCTTTCTCAGATGAATCGTTTAGACGATACGAAGGAATGGTTGGGGATATTTTAGGTACATTTTTTTTTCTAAAATGTTCGCTTTGCCAGAGCGTGTAGCTCGAAAACGGCTGTGAATTCGATCGAGTATACGGTGTGAAAGCTGTAGAGAATCCCAAGAGCTTTCATTTGGTATAGGACAACGTGTTCGAAGTAAATTCGAAAATCCCAAAGGGGACCCTTTATGCGCCCCCTACGGCTCACCTGCTAGACTTCAAGACTTTTACTCTGTTCACTAACTAAGGACGTTGAACAAGTTTCCGAAGCAATCGCTTAGGGTCCCTACTCACGCACTCTGCACCTCCTTTATTGATTGAACTAGAAAGGTAAACACTCAAAGAATCTCTAAACGGTTTTGTCTCAAATGTAAATCTATAGTTCTATTATACTGCATAAAAATTGTCTTAAATAAACACTGCTTAATCCTCATTAAAATTAGCGAGTTCCACGTTTTCTGTACACGGAACAGCTCACGTTTTTGAACATTTTTTTAATCGATAAAACTTTTGTTTCAGAACACCGCCGAGAGATTCGCCAGATTAATAGAAAGCCTGAAACCAGTTCTCGGTCGAAAATTCGGTATTTCGATTACTTCGAACAAACGCTATGCCGAGAAACCGATTCCCGTGGATCTACCTTTGCAAGCAGAAGCCTCCTTCACGCCGGATCCTCAGGTGCAGCCTTTGACCTCCTTCACGCCAGACCCTCAGCTGCAGCCCTTCAGCTCCTTCACGCCCGACACACCTCTACTGGTCACTAACGAAAACATACCCGACTTTGTACCGTTACCCGATAACTTTCCGCAACAGTTCGACCAACAGAGTCCGATACGGTCGAGCTATATTGCCTTGAGTGAAAAAAGATAAGTTAAAAAAGCAGCTTTCCGGCATTCTTTAAAGAATCTAAAACGCTCAATAACTGTAGATACGGATATGTAGGCCTAATTGTTGGGAATTTCTACTGATAGGAATTTAGTCAAAATATTTATTGTATAAATTTGTAAAAATGTTGTGTTTTGTTTGTGTTTTTTATTGAATATTATTGTTGCGTAAAAAGAAATTAAAAATATTATAAATTAATAAATGAAACTTTTAGTACACACATTTATTAAAACGCAAGATATACAATACTAAAATGATGATACAACTTGTATATTGCCTATTATACGAATACTACATGTATTAAGTATCATCTGTGACTAAGATTTTTCCGATATTTACAATAGGTGTGCCCATAAATTCAATTAACTTCTTTTAAAGTCAACGCAGTTTGTAAAAGATCTGATTCATCGAGTCAAACTCAGCCAATTTGAGTTAAACCTGAAAATGTTAGTTTGAAAACTTAAAACCTTATTCGAAACAAACTTTCTCTTGACTTAAATAAATCCGGAACTCCAATTCGGTTTGTCTCTAATGTATTTTAAAGGCAATAGTTCTTTAAATAATCCTTACTGTATTTTTGTCTGTTCTACTTTTTCATAAAACAACTCTACGCTCGGTCCAATAACGTTAGTGATTTCAACTCTTCTAAGAATAAAGTCCTGGAACAGTACGTGCATTCGCCTACTACAATAAGACAATACTACAATAATATTATAAATTAAAAAAAAATCTACTCTCTGCTCAATAACGTTAGTGATTTTAACTCTTCTAAGAATAAAGTTCTGAAATAGTACGTATGTTTGCCTACTTAAATAAGACTAGTATCATACAAATAACAAACAGTGTTTTCGACTTAATATTTTATGCAATTTAAAAAGTAACTACTATGAAATACGACGCACTTTGCATATTATATGTTTACGTTGGATTCATTTTGTTTCAAGCGTTTGAAACGATTGCTTGAATCGTATTATTAATTGAAACGCATAATTTGAAAAAGTTTGTACGTTTTTACAAGGTATTTTATAAAAAAAGTCATTTGCATTTAAAGGAGTAGTTTATAGCTAAATCTAACTTTTAATAATGTAACTAATTAACTAAAATTATAATAAGTGTTTGTCCTTGTAAGCACACTTAAATTTAATGACTTAGAACTGAGATAAATTTATTATTTTTGGAAAATAAACGAAAGTATATTTCATTAAAGATTTGTCTACATATAAGTTTATTTTTTGAATTATGTATTGATTATATAAAAGAAACTAAATGTATTTAAATACTCGCGCTTCGTATAAAATAAAATGTAATTGAAATTAACAAAAAAAATTAAGTTAAATGTTTAGCTTTTAATTGATTTCAGTTGTATCGTCTTTATTTTATTTTCAAAATTATTATTTTTAATTTATATTTGTTATATCGTTTTTTTTTTTTTGTAATTTTTCATTCATAGAAGCAGGTTTCTCACAAAACCAAACACATTTAATATTTATATTACAAAATCCTTAATTTTATCTTGGAGTATTTTTTTAGATACTACAAAATCATAATTACATTGACGATCATCCAATAACTTCAAAATTATGTTAAATTGATCAATATATTATGATACTATAATTTACGTTATCTGGATATCGTGTAATCGTTCATTATCATTGTAAAATAACTTTTACCATTTTGTATTCTTGAATTAATTCGGTTTTATTTTATTCATTATTAAAAAAACTAAGTTCCATTTACACGGAACTTAATCCTCTCTAATTATTTTGAAAATAACAAAAACCATACCCGTAATCAGCAAAATAAACGTCACCTTTATAATATACTGTCACCGTTTACATTGTCACTTACACAACTAATTTTATCATAAAGCTGTTTTCTCCACTATCTTTATTATTTTGAGGATGTGTAACAGTTAATTATCCTTTGATGTAATTATCATTATCAAATAATTTATCACTGTATAATAATAAACGACAGCATATTTGTACAATAAATAGTTTAGCGACAATACGATGTCGTGTTTCTTACATTGAATACGAACCAGGTTACTTCTTATGAAAATAATTTTTCATACTCACATCACCATAATGGTAAAACAAAATACTTGCTCTGAAGAATTACAACAAAGGATGTTTGGTACCTTCAAGGATTTGCTTACTATTCAATTAATAAAAAACTTAAGCATATGCTCAATCATGTATAATATCATGTAGAGGGTAACCCTTGCTGCAAAACTCAACCTAATTAAAGATTTGAAAGATGTTAAAGTTATATTAGTCATCCCACTTATAAAATCACAAAAGGTAAACTAATAGTTGTTTATTTTATAAGAGTCAGAAGTTTTGAAAAACAATGGTCGGCATAATTTTTTGTCTACAAATGTAGCACGTTTCAGAGAATGTGGTTCTAGCTTTATTTTGTTTGAAATATTCTCCCAATTTTCACAAATCCAATAATCGGTACTTCAGTTCAAAACTGTGACGTAAAATAAATATCAACTGCTAACAGCCATAGTACAAAGGCTGTAAACGTAGGCTAGCATATGCTTGAAACATTTATTTATAATATCTAAAAGCATAACCTTCTTTTTTAAAGCAGATACTAAACATCATTTTTTTTTTTGACTAGTTCTTGCTTGGACAAGCATATCCTTAATTTATGTGTATCAGGGCCAGTTACGTTACTAATAATGAAAATTGGTGTTATATATTTCTTAAATAATTTGTCATAATCATTATTTTCATTTCAGTTTGTATATAATCATAATCGTCAATCATTAGACTCATTAATTTTTGTAACTGCAATCATAAACATTTTCATTTGCAATAATTTTGTTCTAATTTATGACGATCGTGATGATAGTAATATCACACAGTATAATAATTATCATAAAGTCCATTAAATTTAGATAAACAATTAAATAATATAATTTTTCATTTTCATTTACATCGAATCATCCCCAATATTTAAAAAATGATAATAATGCACCATGTTAATGTCATCTGAATCCACCACTATTCTGAACATTTTAAATAATTATGGCTCGATTGCTATAGCTATCACTATCATTTCATTATCATATAACTTGATCATATATTATACTCGATCACTTTTAAATTTACATCGAATCGTCATCAATATCGTAAAACTGAAATAGGCCTAGTATCACCTTTCGTATTACGATTAATATCATTTATATTAATTAAGACTCTCTTGAAATAACTATCACTATCATTACATTATCATATAATTATTATTATAATCTCCATTACATTTTTCTTACTTATTTACATCGAATCACCACTAATATCGTAAAAATGAAATAAGCCTAGTATCAAATTTAGAAAATATGATCACAAACAACATTTATAATAATTATGACCCCTTGCCATAACTATCACTATCATTATATTATCATATAAGTATCATTATAAACTCCATTACATTTAAATAAACAAACAAATAATCAATCAAAATTTTCATTCACATCGAATCATCACCATTATCTCAACTATTTTATGCTAACTTAACCTGTCATAGCTATCACCTGTTATCATGAGCATTTATAATACTTAATTACGACTCAATCGCCGTAGCTATCACTATCATATAACTGTCATTATAAATTAAATTAAATTTACATAAACAAATAATTAATCAACATTTTCATTCACTTCGAATTATCACCAATATCCAATAATTACTCCATGCTAACTTACCTGTCATAGCGATCACACACTATCTTGAGTATTTATATTATTAACTATTATATTAAGTAATTAAAACTCCATTGTTATAACTATAACTACATTATCATATAAGTATCAATATGAACCCTATTAAATTTGTATTAAAAAAATAATCAATAAAATGTAGTATTTTCATTTACATACAATCATCACTAATATCGTGAAAATGAAATATTATCCTATTTAGATTAAAATGCTTATTTAGCATTTATATTAATTAATTATAACTCCATTGTCATAGCTATCACTATCATTACATTGACATTTAAATATCATTACAAACTCCATTAAATTTTCATTATAATGTAGCATTTTCATTTACATCGAATCATAACCAATATCGTGGCATTTAAATAATGTCAAATACAATTTGAAATGTTTATTTAACCTGTCATCGCGATCACCCACTATCTTGAGAATTTATATTATTAATTACAACTCCCTTGTCATAACTATCACTATTATTTAATTATCATATAGTATCCATAATATGAACTCCTGTACATTTTCGTAAGGAAATGATCGATCAATTTGTTCATTTACATTGATTAATCACCAATATCGTAAAAATGAAGAAATATCATATTTAGATTGAAATTTTAATTCAGCCTGTCATCGCGATTGCCCAGTACCCTGAGTATTTATTTAATTTTTTTAAACTACCTTGGCATCACTAACACTATCATTACATTGTCATTTAAATATCATTACAAACTCCATTCCATTTCCATGAAGAAATAATCAATCAATTTGTCATTGTCATCGAAACATCATCAAAATCGTGAAAATCAATTAATATTATATTTACTTTGAAATTCTAACTAATCCTGTCACTGCGATCGCCCACTATCCTGATTAATTATATTAATTAATTAATTAATTTTAACTCCCTTGTCGTTTTATCACTATGATAAAATTATCATTTAAGTATCACTATAAAATCTATTACATTTTCATATAGAAATAATCAATACCATTTTTCATTTTCTTTTACATCGAATCATCACCAATATTGAAAAAATCAAATAATACCAAATTCAGTTTAAAATTCTTATTTAACCTTTCGTTGCGATCACCAACTATCCTGAACATTTATATTAATTAATCATAACTCCCTTGTCATAACTATCACTGTCATTACATTATCATATAAGTATCATTATGAAAGTTTATTCATTACGATCACCCATTATCCTGAAAATTTATATTAATTAATCATAACTTCCTTGTCATAGCTATCAATATCATTAACAAATTATAAGTATCA
>JAGFPH010001544.1:107591-144324 GCA_018207615.1 Philaenus spumarius
AGCATTTATATTAATTAATCATAACTCTCTTTTCATAACTATCAATATCATTATCATATAGTTATCATTATGAACTCCATTTCAATCTCATGAAGAAATAATCAATCTAAATTTAAATTTTTATTTACATCGAATCATCACTAATATCGTGAGAATGAAATAATATAAAATTCAGTTTAAAATGCTTATTTAACCTTTCGTTGCGATCACCAACTATCCTGAACATTTATATTAATTAATCATACTCCCTTGTCATAACTACCACTGTCATTACATATTATCATATAAGTATCAATATGAACACCATTTAATATTCATGTTATCGTTGTGTGGCATATCGTTTGAAAGCTAATTTAATACTGAATCCAAAAGGAAGACTAATTAGCATTAAAAGAAAACAAAATAGTACAGCAAAATGGGCAAAATGGGAAAACACGATTACGTTGTTTTTTGCCCGACATTTTTAATCGGTTAAACATATGGATGTGCAAATTTCACCGTTGCTTTTCTCTTGAAATTTTTCATCGAAATGATTTATCACATGACCACCTTCCCATTTAAAAAATGAAGTTCATTCCATGATGGCGGATCCAAGATGGTGCACACAAATTTCAAACTAACCAAAAAGCGGTTCTTTTATGGTTGTGAATAACTGCTTTTATTTCTATCTCATAAGACTCGTTTATTTTGAGGTATTAAGCTGTTTCAAAACTTTTCAAACACCCTGTTTATTTTAAATCGTACATGCCAGATGTTCCTGTAAATTCATAATCCTTTGATATACAACTATGTTATATTGAGGTTTTGATTTTATTATCATATACTTATCATTGTAAACAACACTACATCTTCATAAACTGTATGTTTTAAACTTAGTTTCAAATGAAAGAAATATGTTATATTGGACCGAAATAATCAAATTTCACCTTCGTGTGAAAGAAGTTATCTTACAAATCTTTCTGATTGTTGGTTGAGCTAAAACTTACACAAGAAACTCTATTACTACGTACCAATAACAAATTTATAAGCTTTTTAAAAAATAGATTTTTAAATAGAGTTTATATGCACTTACTGCGCTAAAGCCAATTTTACGGCTCTCATATTTTTTGGAAAAAATCCGAAAATATTTTTGATGCTTGTAATGGTGTAAAACGTATCTTTCGTTGGCTTTTAATGTCAATCTTTTTTAGTTTCCCTTTTAGCAACCAGGATGCAGTAAAATCATCTACTACAGATAACGACGTAAATTCATGTTGCACGTCAACACAGCCTATCTGCTAACATCTGCGTTTGTTTACAAGTTTTCAATTCTAAAGAAGTAAAGCTTGATTTTGTGTTTCTTGAAAGTGTTTTGAAAAAATAACAGTTTCACCCTGTATATTTTGTAGAAATTAATAATATTTTTTGTGCAATAAATATTGTTAAAATTTTTTAAAGTATAATAGTGGATATAGTTTTTGCATTGATTAGAAATTTATTAATTTCATTCAGTTTTATTTATAAAAAGCAGGATTTAGTGTGATTCGAATTAAATGATTTAAATGTAGTAAGAATCATGATGTAATCATAGTGATTTGAAAAAAACCCTGGAACATTCCCAGCTGAGAAATAGCCCAGGCTCGTACAGCACATCATGTTATGTGCTTTAAAGAAACAGCTATTTATAAAATGTGTCAACAAATTATGAAAAATATAAAAATTAAAAGAGTAAGGTTATATTTACGATACAAATGCACATCATTATTTTAAAATTGACTTTGCATTATCATGACCATCAAAATATCATTCACTTTCATCATGAACTGACAGTTTTAAATATCGTCTTCATCCATCTCCACAACTCCATGTAGCCCAGATACTTCTTATTGTTAATTTAATATACATGCACAATGATTTAAATGTATGATATCAATGTTTTATAATGTTTTTATTCTACCAAAACCTAAAATTCGGCGAATCTTTAACAATAAGTGTTGCTATATCTATATAAATACAAAAGTAAATGTTCATTTGTTCAAAATTTTAAATCTCTGACAAATTCAATATGTTTATTGTTTGTACAGAAATCAGATGTTTGTTAAAATATTTCCATTAACAGCTGTTTTCAGAATTTGAGACAATTATTTCTATTTCTATCTTTTGGGTAGAGTTTTGTTCAAGTGTAGACGTGAGCATTGCTGGTTTCTTAACCTTGATTATAACTGATGGTGTAAAATGTACGAAATCATTTGATTTGTTCATTTAACTTTAATTAATTGCCATCTTAGCTTTGAGATTATTATTAATTTTAACCTTTATTGTAAAGGAAACATCGCATATGTGTATAGAAGAGTCCAACGGGGTTGGCCTGATGAGCACGCAGGGATCTCCCCTAGTAATAAAATGAACACAGTTAAAAAAAAACGTTTAATAGTAAACGCGTTTCGATGGCCAAACCATCATCATCATCAGTGGCAGTACAGTTAAAAAGTTCTTTACCAAGTTAATCGTTTTTAACTGTAACCTCACTGTTGATAATGACTTGGTAATCGAAACGCGTACTTTTAAACGTATTTGTGGGAAACCGTGTGTTCATTTTGTTGTATATGTAGTAACACCTAGTGTTTTTAAAACTAGCAATATTTGTAGGGCGTCGAACATTACGATTTGGTACCGGAAAAGACCACTTAGAGTACTAGTGATAAAATATACTATTTGATTCTGCATGGGGTGACCAGAATGAGGCCGAATAACGAAAGATACATTACACCCTTTAGTTAAATAATGCAAATAAATTATCGGTGTTCGGTCACTTGTAAATCGTAACATACAAAATGCTTGTACCAAATTTGATTTCTATATCTTATCTATTTCTGGAGTTGCATTAAGTTTTTGTAAAAAACAAAATGGTGGATTGGGATTAACTTAACTAAGCCGAATTTGATAAAAAATTACTGAACATTTTTGTATTTATTTTAACGTATTCAATACGATCCTGTATACCCCACTAAGGTTTTTTGTGTTACCCTGTATAAACTAATAACTCGCGCTATCATTTTAAAACTAATTTCTTATAACAAAACAGTTATATAAATTTAAGGCATAACGAATGTTATTATACCATACCCACTACAAGGAATCTATTTTACTTCTGAATGTAATTTAATTTTACATATAACAAAAACGTAAAGATAAATAGTGTGGTAATTATATAACTACCGGGTATTTCATAAAGTGTAATTACTACAGTCTTAACAAAAATCGTGATACATTCATCTAGGTAAATTGAAATGAATATAATTACAAAAAAATAAAACACAAACTCCAATTAACTTAATTAAGAGATGTTACAAACCAAACAGTTAAAAATGTTACAATTTTGTACAGGGTATTTATTAAGTACTTCCTAACATCTTAAATTTTTTAATCAATTAAATAGAGCCACAATCTTTTGTCTTTGTTGACTAGATCATTTGAAATTAGGTTTTTAATAATATTTTGAGATTTTATTTGTCGAAAACAATACGAGGAAGTTACAATACTCTAAATTTACAAATCCAAAGTTCTACCGTGTGCTATCTCGAATTAAGCGCATGAAAAGGTAAAGATAGTGGTGTTCGTGACCTATTTATTGGACAAGATTAACAAAATGGCAGCTTGTTTGAAAAAAATATCTTATGTGTAATCTTAAACAGAGTCTAGTTAAGTAGTTACGTTTAGGTCACATGATGCGTTTTTAAAGATATTTTAGCACTTCGCCTCTCGTCCCAATAAAGGAAATTTTGGGTCACTAAAATGTTCATATCTGAACCACCATCTTGTTATACGTCAGATAAATTAGTGCTATTTGCGACACATTTGTTGAACAACATTAAATAAATTTGAGCGAGTCTTGAAAGGTACCTTTACTCAAAATGGACCAGCGGTGTAGGTCAAACCAGTATTTAAGCATTTTAGTAGAGTGAAGAGTTTATTTTTAAAAGCTTTAAATCAGTTTTTTTAGTTAAAAGGCTCCGATGTTTTGAAATACCTATAGATTTCACATAGGTACACATATTTCAAATGAAATACGGATAGTGCAACGTGTAAATAAAGAAAAATTTTCGCATAATTTAATATATTAATAGTAGCGCTTAATATTACGATTTTTCGAAATTTATAAAATTACTAAACTAAAGTCTACGCGAGTTTCAGTATTATTTTTAGTGTTTTTAAATATTTTGTCAAAGATCAAAGCAAATGCAGATTAGTTATTAAGGTTTTTAAATATTTGTAAAAATCAACGATTGTGCTAATGGGTTTTAGCGTTTAAAAATATTTCGTCAATGGTCAATGAAAATGCTGATTGATTTTAATGGTTTTAAATATTTTGTCAAAGATCAACGAAAATGCTGATTAGTTTTCAGTGTTTTAAAATATTTAGTCAAATATCAGCGAAAATTCTGATTGGGTTTTAGCGTTTTAAAATATTTTCGCCAAAGATCAAAGAAAATGCTAATTGGTTCTTAAGGTTTTTAAATATTTGTAAAAATTAACGATAATGCTCATTGGTTTTAGCGTTTTAAAACATTTCCTCAAAGATCAATTTAAATGTTGATTAATTTTACTGGTTTTAAATATTATGTCAAAGATCAACAAAAATGCTGATTAGTTTTCAGTGTTACTAAATATTTAGTCAAATATCAGCGAAAATTCTGATTGGTTTTTAGCGTTTTAAAATATTTTCGTCAAAGATCAAAGAAAATGCTAATTGGTTTTTAGGGTATTTAAATATTTTTCGAAAATCAATGAAAATGCTGATTAATTTTACTGGTTTTAAATATTTTGTCAAAGATCTACGAAAATGCTTATTGGTTTTTAGTGTTATTAAATATATAGTCAAAGATCAGCGAAAATACTGATTGGTTTTTAGCGTTTTAAAATATTTTGTCAAAGATCAAAGAAAATGCTAATTGTTTTTTGGGGTTTTAAATATTTGTAAAAATCAACGATAATGCTAATTGGTTTTAATGTTTTTCAATATTTTGACAAAGATCAAAGAAAATGCAGATTGGTTTTAGTGATTTTAAATATTTTGTCAAAGACCTACGAAAATGCTGTTTGTGTACTAAGTATTGAGCTATTTGACACAATATTGTTTTTGAGTAAATTCTGTTTGGAAATGCTTTGATCTATTGCATATTTTCGATATTGTTTATGATATTTGCTAATTGTTTAATTTGGACTTTGTATTTTATCTGTAAATGGTTACAAAATAATGACATACAAATTTTGATGTTATGAACTGACAGTACAGAATACCAATATTATAAACAATTTGTATATTGTCACTAATGCCTGGCTAGGGACCAGTATTTACCTAACTTTTATGGAATATTGCCAATACATCTTTCAGTTTAATTGTTAATTTAAACAAATCTGTAATTAATTTATCTAGTAATAATGTTTATTAGTTTTCATTGTATTACAGAATTAATTGCTAAGGTTCAGTTTCTATTACTTCATATTGGTAGTTGTTTGTATAAATGTTTAACATTGTTTAGTTATTAATAAGTTTTAGCATAGAATAGTTGTAAAATAATAAATACTGTTTTTGTAATTGTGTTATTTTAAATGTAAATTACTCCTAATTTATATATATATTGTGTCCCCGACCTCTCTGGTCCCTTTTTGTGGATTTGTTCTTGGGATCGAGACAAACATATTTCACAATATAAACATGGGTCCACGGTGCTTAATTTTTGTAATTATATATGTATGCGTGTTTTTTAAAACAGAATTCATATCTAGACAACGATATGTCCAATTGAGTTCGTTTAACCTAATAATGACTATTTTATGAAAAAACCATTATATCCAATCATCCGTTACAAAATGGCGGCTGTTTGGAAATTTCAAACCTGAATTACCCCAAAACAGTACATTTTAACAAAGAATGTCAAGACATATTTTTGGTATCCCTTTTAATTCCTTAACGGCAGGTGTAACTCTCTAAATAGTCGGATGAAGTAATTGTGTTGATAATTTTTGTTTCGTATTTAAGGATTAAAACTGCTTCGACGAACAATTTAAAATATGTATTACATTATTTGTTTTTCATAAAAACATACGTGCCCATCATTTTGTTAAGTCTACTGTGTTGGTTGAACAAACCAATTATTAGACATAAATTAACTACGTACTACCTTTCCGATTGTTTCGATAGTTACACCATGCGATACAGAATTGACAGGGCTACAAAAATGGTGTCTGGACATTTTGTGTAAAAATGTGCGTTTTTTGAGTAATTTAGGTCTGAAATATATAAACAGAAACCATTTTGAGACGCACGATTAGATATAATCACGTATTTTTCATAAAATAGGTCATTGTTGGAGAAACTTTCTTCTAAGACTAAACTCAATCGGTCTAACCGTTCTCTAGATAAGAATTATTTTGTAAACACACAAACAGACGAAAAATTAAGCACCGTAGACCCATGTTTATATTGTGAAATAAGTTTGTCTCGATCCCAGGAACTTAACCACAGCACAGAGTTCTGGGACACTCTGTATAAGCGGCTTTGTCCTGACCGACTGACTGACAATCAGTTGGAACAAAATACTAAGAAAACTATTTGCAAAAAACTAGATTTTAAATCGTGAACACGGCGAAATCCAAATATTCACTCCCAGCCCTGCAAACAGAAAAGACAGGTGATTCGTATAAAATCTTAACTCAATTTTATGTTACGTCTACACTCAACCCACACGTTTGTCGGATGCATTTAAATTCATTACCTTAGCAACCAACTTTATAAATAAATAATTAGTTTATTTTGTTCACAACCGAAAGCTTATTTTATGTAAAGTTAAGAAAATAAAAGCAAACAAAAATTTACAAGTCAAATTGCTTATTGCATTATAAATCTTAAGTAAGGCCAAAAGGGCTTAAGTCAGAAATCGTTAAATATATAGGAGAAGCACTCAAAGTTTTGACAAACCCATGGCTTGCATTGAAGTATACATTATACACGAGAAGAGAAGGGGCAATATGGTGGCACGTATCTCAAGTGCTGTTTTCTCAGTTCTTCTAGACAAACCATAGCAGAGTGGATAGCGTGTAATCTTCCTGATCAGAAGATCCCGGGTTCGAATCTCGGCTAGACCAGGTAACTTTTCATATTTGTGGTTTGAGGGTAGGAGGGCGGAAGTAAAGCAAACGGTGGTTGGCTCGCTTCCAAGCTGACGGGATATGACTAGTTACCTGGTCTCCGGCTTGGCACGTTTTGCATAATTTTAATAAGATATTTATGTATGTATATATATATTTATTTTTAAAAACACGAACATTTTGTATTTATTTTTTTAACTTCGATTTCTTTACTTTTTTACTATTGAAGTTTGACCGCGTAACCATTGAGATCACAAACAATATATATTTTATTCGTACAATAACAATTCGTTAACAATTTATGAATAAAGTCCTTTTGCACTAACTTGAAATAAATTCAAACAACTCCCAAACAGGTATTGCCACACATAGTAGAAGATAAGATAAGTAAAGTAGTCATTTCTGAAATGTATTTGTTTACAAGTCGAAAAACAATAATTTTCAGTTAAATTATAAAAAAAAAATCAGGTAATTTTGTCCTCAGGACTAATTTTGTCACTTATGATTCTTCAAAATCAACTGTTGTATGTATACGGTTAAAATAAAATCTAAGACCACTATTGCTAAATATTGAATTATTCATTTCAAATTAAATTCTTATCGTGTTTAAGCGTACTACTAACTCAATAGCAAACAGCCAGCCTTCTCAAAGCGTAATCCGTTTCCACACCACTGATAATATTATATTATTTTGTAGTTTGACAGTTGTAATTAGATTCAGGGCGGAAAGATGAAATCGAAAATTCTGGGATTAAATTATGAGTCGTCAAAAATACATCAAGAACCAACTTAAAACGTACAAAGACGAACACTTTATTTCCACTAAAGGTACCTGAAATTACATTACTTTGTTTGCGTTAGTAAAAAGTTAGTGTTAGCGAATTTGTAGTCGGTGATTCTTTACACAGAACTGAAAAACAACGACAGTTAATACAACGAACGGTTTTTTAGGTTGGATCTACAAACTAAAAGCAAACACAAAAACAAAAACTAAATAATCTCATTGTATTATAATTGAATCCAAACAGCTGTTGTTACAACACATTATAAAAAAAAAAGATGATATAAAACAAAAACAAAATGAACACTTTTATTTGCAACCAATTCGACAAAATTATAATCTTCAAAACTAACAGTTTGTTTAGATTAGGTATTATCCTTCATCCGAAAGGAAATTAAAAGTGCAACAAAAAAGGTATCTTGAAATATTTTCTTTAAATCTATGGGTTTTAGGTAAAATAGGATTTAAATTTTCAAACCCATTTTGAAACGCATGATTGGATATGATTGCTTATTTGTTTAAAAATAGGTACAAGGTTAATTATTTATATTACCTGTTTTTTCCGTCAAGTGATCCACTAGTATTAAAAACACTACCGCGGTTTCGGATGTATTCAATCGTCCATCTTCTGGTGTAAAAGTCGCTCACATGAGGTCGTCAAACATTAAAAAACTGTTACAACACATTGACATTACAACACATACACAAAAATATACAACAAACAACGCACAACATTTAGTTCGTAGTTGCCCGTACGGTTCGTAGTTGTAACAGTTTTTTAATGTTTGACGACCTCATGTGAGCGACTTTTACACCAGAAGATGGACGATTGAATACGTCCGAAACCGCGGTAGTGTTTTTAATACTAGTGGATCACTTGACGGAAAAAACAGGTAATATAAATTAACCTTGTATTAAGATAGTGATTCGGGGACCTTATCCAAAATGAAAATAAAAATAAGTCATTGTTAGTTCATGGCAAGTTTGAATTCAACCGGTCCAACCGTTCTCTAGATATGATTTTGTAAAAGAGAACATTCTAGATTTTCTCTTTATTCTGACCCGTAGAATCAGTTCCCGACGTTTGGCACTTTACTTACGGGACACTCTGTGTATTAGGGAATGAAATAAATATGTAACAAAATTGACGAACAATTTTTTTTATAGTCCTTGGACTTTGGGTTCCATACAAAATTACTCTTTGTTTATTTTTTTTATGTAAAAGTGTGTTTAAAGTGTTCGTTTATTTTAAGTTAATCCAAGTTAAATGCAGTCTATTTCAAAAGTTGTAGGCCTAAATGTGACATTTAAAATAAAAATGTAACACGTATAAAGTACTGAAAAGACCTGCGTGGCTATGACTTAACAAAAGCCGAACGGACTTAATAAAAAAAACATAGGAAGAGCAGGCTGAGGTAGACCTAGTTAAAATCAATATAGATACAAGCCAATAAGTCAAAACTATAAACTTTTGTAAATCTTCACGTTAATGTACTATTTTAATTATTAAATAAAATGCCATTTTCATTAATTATTTACACTATCACACCTAACATTTTATATTTACAAAATAATTAACTTAAACGTCTAAAACTAAAAATACTTTTTGGTAACTGAACGCACTGAACTAATACAACCACGTCGTCCACGTGTTGTTCCATTTCCTGGGATCGGCTCCGAAAGTGTCCACGGGTCTGTTACTCTGCGGCACTAGTGTCGACCGGTATTTCACCAGTTCTTCGTAAAGTTTTTGCGTGATCAGAGTGTTGTTGGCGGCAATGTCGACCCACTCGCAAGGATCCCTCTCCAGGTTGAACAGGCAGGGACGTTGATCGCACCGGGGTAACGTGCCAGGACCCGATGAACAGGTGATGGTCGCCTGACGACGTAGGGATCGCATCTGCGAGGGGTGCGCTGTGGGTATGTATAGGGTGGATAAGGCTCTGTTTACGTTGCTGGACACTACGTTGGTTACGTTGTAGACCGGGTTGCTGGGAGATCTGGAGTCACCGTAGTGCCCGTTGAAGAGGTTGTCCTTGAAAATACCTGAAAGTAAAAAAATTGTGCTCCATTAAATAATACAGTAAAATAACTTATAAAGGATTTTTTTACCTTTTTACATTTTATTTTTTTATAATGTTAATTCGTCCATCAAAGCTAATTTTTTCAAATAAAAAGACATCAAGTAAAAAAACATTCGGGGGCAAAGTTTGGTCCATTAAAAGTAATAATAACAGCACTAAAAGTTTGTTCGTTGTACTTAAAAAAACAAAACAAATAAACCCTATGTAATATTGAGCTTGAATTGTGAGAACATAAATATTGATAGAATAAAATTTGAAGAAGAATCTCACAACTATTAAGTTTATTAACTCAAATGCATTTCAACGACAAAGTCGCCATCTTCAGTGGTGCACGAATTACAATAGTCAAACTATAACTGATTATTTTTATAGTTTATCAGTTATAGTTTGGTTATTGTAGCTCGTGTATCACTGAAGATGGTGCATGTAGTTGAAACGCGTTTGAGTTATTATTATTTTTGAGATTCTGTGTTCAAGTTTTATTCTATAATTTGTAATTAAGTGAAAATACAAACAAATGAAACGTAAAACTGAATGAAAGGATGACTCAATAAGAAAGTACAGTTCCACAAAGATTGTAATATAATGAAACAAATGTTAAGGCTCGCCTTGTACAGTTTGAACTTGGATGCTTTTAGTTTTTATAAGTTAGAAAAAACATATTGTTTGTTTACCTTTAATTTCCATTGAAAAGCATTGAAATAAGTTCTAATTGTAAAATATCGCAATGGGAGGAGACTAATTGACTGCGAACAGGCACGCAAAGTCAGAACGATGTGTGTTACATCTTCGTCAAAAATGTAAATTGAAATTTGACAGTTGAAATTTAAATTTAATACATAATATTAGTGATTGACTTTGAAGAAAAAATATCCATTTTTATAGATTTTCTTTACATTTTCAGAATACGCGCCTTCAATTTCCGTGCTATTCATCTTAACATTTTTTTTATTTAAACAACCTTAGAGGTTTAATTTTGCATAACCATTTCTTAGCAATTGTCCAGGACCTTACAGGAAGCTGTGGGCCAGGTTTCATTTTAATCAGTTCTGTGGATTTGAAGAAACCGTGATGATTGAATGGTATTTGGATTAGGTAAATTTAAGTTATAAATTATTTAGTATTCATAGTGGTAGTAGACAAGTTTGTGAAAATTAAAATGACTAAGAAAAAACAAGAACATTTTTTTTCGAAGCACCTTACTTTTACTTCTACCATTATCATTGTTAAAAGGAAACAAATATTATTACTTTCATATGTGTTTGCTTTTAGAGTCAATACATGTTTTTATAATATCTTATCTAATAAATAGCTAAGATACTGTGCATCGGGTTTTTTTCGATAATTTAGAAGCGGTACTTTGCAAACAGAAAGGGAAGTTATTATTAGTTTTTGAGTGCAGTGTAGTTGTCAAGCAGTATCAGGAAATGCATACTCTAAAGACAGAAGGCGCTGTACTAGTTTCAGTAATACAATGTAAATCTCACTCGGACAAGATAAACAAAATTATAGCATTTCAAATACATTACTAAGCTGTTAACACTAATTAATTTTTAATCGCAGTTTATAAAATAGCTTCAAACCTCTTTCAAACGAACAGCGTTATAAAAATAATTATGAGGTACCAACTAAAGGTACCCGATATGAAAAATAAAACATGATTTCGGTTCTGCGTTTTGCAAATTATGCTCGTTAATTTGCTTTACCACTATATACCAGAGTGCCTTAAAACTTAAGAATTTGGTTTCATTTACACATTAAAATGTGACTAAATAAAATACTGTATGTGATTCAACAGACTAAAGTAATCAGTTTAGACAATTTCAATTCATGCGCACCAAAATAATCTAAGGAAAATATATTTTTACATCTAACCGTCCTAAACTATACAGGGTAATTAAGGAAGGAACTTGCAGGACGTGTTATAATAGTGAAAATAAACAAAAAAGTTCATATAAACAAAGGTTAGGAAATGCTTTGTTTTCCAGTTATCCACAAATTTCTTTGTTTTACAAAACACTTAATATCTTTTGATGCAGGAAATATATTGAACCCAAATTTTGGATACATATTTGGTATGACATCTTTTAAACATGTACAAAAAACCAAAATTTTTTCATATATTTTTTAAAATGGCGGTCGTTTAAAAATGTTTATGTAAAATATCTAGAAAAGCTCTAACTTTACACAGAAATTGTAGAAAAAAATATGTAAAAAATAACAGTTTTTATTACTTCTGTAAAAGACAACTGAGTTTTTGTCTAAAAAAACAATTAATAGCTGACATGAGTTGAGCGAATATCAAAACTTAAGTTTATTTATGTTGTAAGGTTTCAACCAAAACCAGCTTTATAGGAAATTATTGGTCTACACAAGTTTGCACTTCCAACTTGCAGCCTCAGACTGCCTCGGTCAGCTCTCAGCGAACAATTTCGGTTCGCGAGTTTACATTACAACAGTAGGCCTCAAGTCAGAACCTGCCGCTTGGTGAAATCGCCTCGTGTTTCAAGCCTGTAGTGTTATGGTATTTTTTGTTTTGATCGATTTTGGGCGACCCAGACGGGCTATAAGGTCGTCCAAAAAAGCAAAATGTGCAGAATAATGTCCTCCATTATTTATGTAGATAATCACCAAAAGCGCTTAATTGTATTGCGAGAAATCTACAACAAATTTTACTTCCTGTCAAAAATTTGCTTCTGGTTGATTTAAGTTAGTTTTTTCGGCCACCTAACTCGTCCGAACGACTTAGAAAACCATCGTGTGTACCATATTTGGACGAAATCAGACCTAAAATGTGGCCGATAGAGTGCGAACACATATTTGCATATAGGTATGTATTTTATGTATAAAACGTGTTCTGGAGACTATGATCGGTGCTCATGGCCTTAGGTCTTACTATAAGAGTAACTGCAATAGGTCATCTTTAATATGGAAATTCGCTAAAAATCTGTTAACGAGGGGAAGTGAAAAAGTTGGAAGGAAGTTTATTTATTGAAACTTTGTATCCATACAGAAATATTAAAATTTTAAAATTTAAGAACAGTAGCACAGAAAACTGTTTGCATTACTTTCAGATCATTTTTTAATTTACAAAAATGTAAATACAGTGGAACCTCAATAAATTAACCTTAATAATTCGAAATCCTTGATAAATCGAATATTTTTTATTCCCCTTGAAATTCGTTATCTTTTGCAATGTTAATTTTACCTCTACAAATCGAATCGTTCACGAGAAACACCTTGATTAATCGAAGTTTTACGGTACTTTCCATCGTTAAAGTACCTTTATAAATCGAAGTTTTAGCTCAAAAACGATAAATAGAAATCGTGCAACCGCCGCACCTCTACAAGTCGAAGTAAGGGCAAGAAACCCTCTATTAATCGAAGTTGTATGAAATTTGTAATGATTCAAAACATCGATACTGTATTTTACTGCATCGTATTTCGACAGGAAATACCAATCCTTTATTCTGTCCAACTCCCGCTCCCTGTGCGATCCTTCTCAATCTTGGGCCAGCAGTAGAGTAGGTTCAATAAAGAAGCAGTTTGAAATTAAAACTAACTAGTTCTTCCATTTTAAAGTACATGTTAATTTTATAATTGCATTATTAACCATTACAATATAGTACTAAAATTAATATTAATGCACAATGTACAAAACACCGTATTTTAGAAGGTAATCAATTCTCCTGGTATTTATTGCTTGCACTGAATTGAACCTCTATATATCGAAAATTGGGGAGGATGAACCTTGATAAATCGATCCTTTATTATTCGAAATACTCGATGTTTCGAAATTTCCCCGTGGGATTCGATTTATTGAGGTTATTTATAAATAACCTTTATTTATTTTAGGTTATTTTACTTTTTATTTTCTATAAAAATTTTTAACGCAAGATCGTAATTTTATCAAAGCACTGATTAATTTAGGATAAACGTGAATTAGAAATAAAATGTTCACAGATTCATTAACTATACCGATTTGAATTAAAACTTACCGTACACCAGCTTCCAAGTTTGTTTGTAGAAAGACTCGGAGGTCGCGACCAGAGCTGCGTTTCTGTCTTTTTCGTTGATATTCAGTAAGACTTGATTTCTACGTGACGGTAAGTTCCACACCAGAGAGTACCACTGGTCGACCCCGTCCAGATTGGCGGGTAGGCTTGCTGCGTTCCCTCCTGTTTTAGACAAGAATTATTTCTTTAGCATTAAACACAAACTAGAACGGCTATTGAACAGAAAATGTCAAGAAGAATTAACAACATTTGAATGTATAAATGTGTTGTCATTTAGGACACATTCCCGCACGGGGGGTGCGGACTAGCTGCACCTATTAAGAGGGGTTTGGCGTCCCTCGCGGTCCCGAGTAAAACATACGCATTACTACTTACAACACATAAATAAAACATGTACACATATTTATACACACGCCACATATTTAAAAACATGTCTTACGTTTTCACCTTTAATCTATATTAATAAAAATGAAATGCTGTTGGTAAGCGCATCTTTTGAGAACGGCTGTACCAATTTGGCTATTTTTTGTTTTAAAATGTTCGTAATAGTTCGAATTAGATTTTTATGGAAAGAAAAATGTGAAAAGTTTCACGGAAAAGTTTCAAATTTGGGAAAAACTGAACATCCTGTTTTGTATGAACTCAAGACCATGACTCACAAAAACATATGTTCGGACAAATGGCTTAGCTACTCATATGACCATAGAACCTTTACTTATCAAATTTATAATCAGTTTATTATTCTTCAAAACCAACATTTTTTTTAAAGTTAGATTAACAAACTCCTCTTCAAATTTAATAGAAATTTATCACTCATAAATAGGTTTTTTTATTTTCCAACAGGTTATTACAAATTCACAAAACGATCAAAAACTAAATTATTGAAATTTAGGCAGGACAGCTTCTGCCGGTTCAGCTATTAATTAAATATTTCTTAAAAAGCTAATTTAACAAATGTGTATGATTTAGAAAATATTTAAATTGAAAATTTCAGTCGACAAGGTGTAAATACAGTACATAAATGCTCACAACGTCGTCAATTTATTTAGGCATACATTTACAAGAATAAAATGAATGTAGAGTTGTGTCATGTATTTAATTGTAAAATACTTAATGTTTTAGCAATTTTATTGTACGTAAATAGAGTACAATGCTTAGGATGAACAAAATTTAAGTTAAAACAATGTAAACGAAACATCGACTTTTCAAAAACATACCTGGAGTTTAAAAAACTAATTGTTCACTGTCCACAGTTATATGGTCTCTACATACAAAATTGCGTTAAATGTAGAATATTTCTGTTTTACGCATTTTTCAAGACATTTTAATGTACTCTATACCTCTCTATATAAATATTAATGTTTTTTTCCCCCTATGGACTCAAAAACTATTTGACCTATTTCACTAAAAATTTCACAGTTTATCCTAAGTCTATCATTATCAGGATGTGTTTACCTTACAATTATTACAGTCTAAGGGGTTGAAATGGGGTAGCTACCCCTATACAATAAAAATAAATTGCACTAACTTCCTACAAACTATACTTTTAAATTTGTATAATATATTTTTCTTAAATGACATAAAAACCATTTCCAATAATTCAATTACTTAAGTCAAAATAATGAAATGGAACAACTACCTTTAAATTAAATCAAGCAATAGCGAAGCATTGCCGGGTTCACAAGAATGAAACAAATAGTTAAACTGCAATACCAATTTCTAATGTCCAAAGTAAAAACCTAGTAAACCCAGTTTATATTTATCAAATTTATATAGGAAAGATGAACTATTGCAGATACCCTTAGAATGGAAGTTTTTAAAGTTTTATATTATAAACAAATTAATGTGGGACATTACTTTGCACATTTTGATTTTTACAAGACCTTATAAATCTCCCGAAGTCGACCAAAACGTAAAATAAAATAAAAGTACCCGCTTCAAATCTACGTGGGGGATTTTACCATCTCCCGATCCGATACCCAATGGCTGAGTTTGTACGCTGCGAGCGAAGCGAAACAAACAAATTCTACTAATATATTTCGTACATGCTTGCAGCTATTTAGCGCCTTTCGTGGGTAGACCAATTTCCCAAATTGTTGGTTGAAACTCTAAGATATATAAATTACATTTTTGGAAATTCGCTAAACTTACGTGAGCGATTCAGCTGAGTGGTCGAATTATTTCACTTCTCGTCAAAAATTTTAATATTTATCTTCAAATAAGATAAATAGAAATAGGACTCATTCGGACTGTCCTAACTTTTAAAATTAAATATTTATAATAATAAAAATTGTTTGATCATTATCACTCCAGTTGTCTTGTTACACGTTTAACATTGCTCTTATGGGAGTTGAAATTCAAGATGGTGGCTGGGTCTGACGGGCCTCTAGAGATTATTGAAGCAGTTTGTTGTCCGTGGAGACCTATTTTATTTCGGAGTCCTTAGTATTGTAGTAATGCTCATTTTGGAATAGTTTTATATAAAATGATTTTTATTACTGGCTAGTTGGCCATTGCTGTTATTATTGTTAATTACTCCTTGTCGTTTAGTAAGTATAAAATTGTATGTTATCCTTATATATAATTCTGTAAGCAAAAGTTTAGATTCAAAATTGTGGGAATTTGGTAAATCGGAGGATGATGGGAGAGGTGTCAAATTAAAGGTATCGATTCAAGGAACGAGGGAAAAATATAAGTTTTTTCTAAAATTAAAAACTAAGGGGTTTTTGAGATCCCCGAAAAACGAAATATCCCCATAAGAAATACATGAGAATTTTAAAACATAAAACAGCTGTTCTGCAGTTTACATTAAAACATTTGGTATTAAATAAATACATTAAAAACATAAAACAGCTGTTCTGTAAAATAATATGACAGTTAAAGTAAATTATTTATTTAAATATAATCTGCTACTTATTAACCTATAAAAGATACACGTTGACATACACATAGAGAAACCTTATAAGTGTGATTTTTTGAAGGTTGTATGGCTGTTCTATTAACTCTTCATACATTTATACTAATATCATAAAAAGGTATTTGTTTGTTTGTATGTAGGAGGTAATCTCTGGCACTACTGAACCGATTGAAAAAATAGTTTTACTGATAAAAAGCTACACTTTACCTGAATAACATAGGCTATAATTCATTTCAATAAAAACCTTTTTTTATTTCAATATTTGTAAATTTAGTCGTAAAAAATTCTTAGGTTAGGCCTAGAATGATAAATCAACACATCTATTTACATTTATTACCATAACAATAAATTAAAAAAAGAACAGAAAATATAGCTGTTTGTTCCAATATTTCCATTAACAGCTGATTTCAAAATTTGAAGCAATTATTTTTGTATTTCTAGATTTTAGGTTAGGGTTTTAAAATGTAGACCTGAGCCTTGCTGGTTCTTTTAACTATTTTTATAACTGCTCTTATGAAATATAAGAAATAATTTGATTTGAACTTTTATCATTATTTATCATCTTAATTTTGAGGTTATTATTATTAATCATGCAACTTTATTATAAATAAAACATAACATTTGTTTTTAGAAGGTTCCATTGGGGGTTGGCGTGCGGAGCACGCAGGGGTCTCCCCTAGTTTATTTATATTAATGTAAAATTCTATTTTTGAAGTGTAAACTTCTATAAGCGTAACTCGAGACGCACTAAATATATATGAACTAGTAAGCCCCCGTAAAAAATCACAGGCTGATTAGATACACATCAGAAATACATCATTTAAAAAACAAACTTTAAAAAAACAACATTAAGGAATACTTATCTAAGCCTACTAACATAATTATAATGACGGAGATTTTTTACTCGGTAAATGTGTACAATAATAAGGATTATAAAACTGTAAACCTATTTTATTTACATAGTCTACGTTATTATACATTTAAAGAAAGATAAAAATACTGTCTTTTAAATGCTTTTTATGTAGCAATTTCACTACATATTATTATTATTATTATTAGCTAAACGAGAATTTTTTGAATGATGCAGTTTTTTACTTATGGTAGGGTACATTAAGGGCTACAAATAAGGCAAATTTCAAAATCGTTTAAGCAGTTTTTTTTATGAAAAAATAATAACTGATTTTTTGGGGGTGTAGGCCAAAAAGATGGTTGTTTTTCAAAGATTTTCTAAATCTTTTTTCGTGCATCTATACATGCCTAATTGACATGTTTTGGTGCAAATTTGTTCGAAATCGATATAATAGTTTTCTCTCTAGCTTTCTATACGTACAGACATACAGATAGACATACAGACAGACATACCAGACAGTCATTTTGTAAAAAACACTTTTTGGACTAAGGGTTTAACAAAACGGATATTTCCACAAACATCTCAAGATCGATTTTTTTGCGATCTCTATTCTTTCTCTATACTCTAGTATAGTGAAAAGTAATCTTTTTTGTAATTTTTTTGAAATTTTAAGTCAATGTGTTATGTTTTTAAATTTCAAAGGTTGTTAAGAAACAAGTATATAAACAATAGACGAACATAACGCCATACTTTGTCATCGCCAAGTTTGATTTTAAAATATGAAAACTTTCGGTGAAAGTGAACGTTTCAGAAATATAAATGTGTTTATTTAATCATGGTATCGATAGTCTAATGTCTTATAATTTTAGCAAAAGTAACCTCCAAAAAAAGTAAAACTCGACCTTAAAGTTTGCGAGTGAACTTCCTTTATTTGCCATTTAAATGGGACAATCATCTGTTTAAAGCGTGTCTGTTCCGTGGACAAATATCCGCATTCTTTATTTTAACAGGATTTGGCGCCAATAATTGCACGTCTTTGTGGTTGGCCATTGTACTGTAACAGGTTTGCGAAGTTCGATCGATTTGGCACAGTGCAGAAGCCTTCTCACGGGCATTTTACGACAACCTTAATTCCGTTTTGGGAGTCGGAAATTGTGAGCACTGTAAATGTTTTTGTGCAAACGTGTGGGTTTATATTTGTCCAGGGTTGACTTAAATGTACAAACTGAGGCATGGTACGGGGTGAACAGCTGAAAATAAGCACAGAAATTCAACGTATTGAAGTCAAAGTATTTCACTATATAGAGTGTCAGATTATAGGCCCGCGCACACCGAACGCGGGAAGCGGGAGCGACGCGAATTTTCTAATTCCTAGAAATTTAGTCGCGGGAACTGTTCGCGCGGGATCTTAGGTGGCGCACACACAACGCGGGAAGTTTCGCGGCGAACTCAGTCGGTAAGGTGACAGTGTTGTGGTCAGTTGTTCTTTGATTTATTCTCTCTACACTTTGTTATAGTAATATTTCATTTTTGGGAAAAGTAAATATTCCAAAATGTCGTTTCAAACGAGACCTAGTTTCGTTAGCCAACGTGTAGTTGAAACATATAAACTGGTGTTTTAAAAATAAGAAATTTGAAATTGATAAATGTTCTTATATAGTTCTATTTAGAACTAAATTGCGAAACTTTTTTTACGCTTACGAAAAAATTCCAAAAATTTTTTACAATTAGTTATGAAGGCCTAAAATTGAACGTTTTCCTTTTGTTACTGAACGTTTTTTTGTTTCTTGAGCTAATAACTTTTACAATTTTACATCAATATTTTTTTTAAATTGCATATATGAATTCTCTACAAAAAAAGGTACAGAACACTTTTGGATTGGAATAGAATTACTATTTTTGGCGAATTGTTAAAAATATGTACCAATGAGTAGCTGTGTACATTTAATTCATTGATCAAAACAATTAGAATTACAATCAAGAGTAAACACTTTCAATCTACAAAATACAAAAGCCCCATCACAGCACTGAACACATACTAAGGTGAATCCAAGGGATGTTAAAATGTAAATGTAACCAAAAGAAATAGATGTCAACACGTACTCACCAGGTACCTTCAACTCTTTCCCAATCTCGTCCCAAATCCGGTCTTTCTTCTTGATGTTTTTGTAATCTTTATTATTTAAGTCATAAAGGACTGGATACGTGTACACACACTCTAATAACATTTCTGTTAAACTACTCATAGTTACTCTAAACACACGTCTACACAATCAAAGCACAAAGCACTGCCTACCGAGTACGAGTAGACACCTGTTGTGCGACTAGTGACTGTACGGTTCCCGATCTATTCGCGCAGGAAAACGCTGCATGCAGCGAACCAGGCGGGACGACGCTGCGTAACGATCCCGCGACATGATCCCGCGCGAACGATTCGCGTTTGGTGTGCGCTCTCTCTCATATCCCGCCGTTGTTTTACAGTCCCGCGCGGGAACTTCCTAGAACTAAATTCGCGTCGCTCCCGCTTCCCGCGTTTGGTGTGCGCGGGCCTTTAGTCAGCTATTTTACTGTTCAATGTCGGAACATAAATTTGCACAGTTTTGGTACCGTTAATTTACGTGTAATATTGTATTTGGAAACATGGAAGCCCATACCTATGGGCAAAAGGAGTCCGAGTGTTGGCGTGCGAAGCATGCAATGCATTGTGTATTGAAAATACTCCCAGTACGTGGGTTGGCGTGCAAAGCATGCAAAGCATTGTGTATTGAAAATACGCCCAACACGGGGGTTGGCGTGCAATGCACTGTGCGTCGGCCACTTCTCATAGTCTTCAGTAACAAGCACACATGTGCGTCCTTAGCAGTGAACGTGTTACGCCCCATACTCCGATATAGCCCCCCTCCCCCTAGAAAATATCATATGGGCGCCAATGTTTAGAAACGCGTACTTCTGCACAGGAGCATGTATTTACTATTGAAAATATCAACTAATTTGGTCCTTACAAATATTGCAGACTATGCAGGACATTGGGGAGTCCAAGTCGAAAATTCTAAAAAAGCGTGTTTTATTTTTTTATTACTGCTTAAAATCTCCTCTTTAATTTTATGTAATTATATTTTCCGTAGCTCAACTAGAAGTATTTTTTTTTAAATATTTAACTGACCTCTAGTCTAGAGATTTACTAACAATAATACTTAACAGGTAAATTATTGTAGCCTCTGAATTGTTTTTCATTTTCTGAAAGTTAGGGTTTTTCGCTAGCTAGGTAATTTTTTTCAGTTTTGGTAAAACCCACAGCAACGAAACTTTTACTATGTATTTGTAATGCAATTAGCTAAATACTGATGGAAGGTTTTTTTAATAATGAATATAATGAACTAGAAGTATTGAAAAAAGTCAGACCTCTAGCTCATCTGGGGTTTGAGAAAAGTGACATTTAGTTAACATTATAAACTATAGGAGCTTGGACTCCCTAAACTGTTATACCGAAACTTATTAAGACATTTTGGGCAAATTGTCTCAGATAAAACATAATTCGACCACGCAGATGAACACCTAACGTTAGTTGAGCGAATTTTAAAAATTACATTTAAATTTTTTAGGATTTCAACCAACTATTTGGGGATGAATAGATGCTCGAGTTAAATTCACAAGAGGAGAAAACACAGCCTACCAAATTTGACAAAACTAAATAATGCAGGTACACGGACAAAATATGAACGATGAAAGGCGAAACACTCGACTAACAAAAACATCTATACACAATTGCACTTTCACTTCGCTCACATCCGTTGTGAAGTCTATTTTAAATACATACCAACACGGAAATGTAGAAAAAAGTTGATACAGTGTTCTTATAACTCTATTAAACTAATACCACGAAGTGGTTTGATACGACTCCCACCCAATATGACGTTTTACTCTAGTTTGTTATAAAGCAGGTACTGTGGCGGTCATATATTTTATGACATAATTAGAGGTTCATATAGATTAAGTTCCATTTTATCGTATTGAGATCAACACACAGGTCCACGAATATTACCATTTAATAAACTAATTAATTATTACTTTAACCTGATTCACCAGCCTTGATGATATAACTCAACACGTGGTCGTATAAACTTGTAATCTAAAGGACTCCATCGATCAAATTTAGCCATAATTATTACTTTATGGGCTAGACATAAATCACCTAACGGTCGCCCCGTGAGAACAGAATTAGCAGGAAAATATAATAATTTAATACACATTTAGAAAATCATTTATACCGAATCCCACTAAACATTTCATCACTTGGCTACAACTCAGTTCTGGCCCATTCGTTAAATCAAATGTTCACGATCCGGTTCAAGATTACTGCCATGTGCGCGTCACTATGGCAATCAAGATATTTTTTGTGGAAAGCAATTGGTTGTGCTTTTGCGTTATCTCGTTATCTACTACACGGGCATTTTCATTGAAGTAAAATGTCATCCAACATCTTACAGGACTTATCCTTTTGAGCTATGATATGAAATTTAAAAAATACAGTTCAAAAAAATCTTATTTTTCACATAATTGAACCCTATTTACAAATTTGTTCTCATCCCTTGATATATGTGGCTTTAGTCATAAATTAGTATTAGTTTCATTGCTTTTGGTATGCAATTCATTTAATATACTGAAATAAGATGCAGGAAATTAAAAAAAGGATTTTTCTCCTTATTTAATCTTTCAAATTAAGAAATTCTTGAAGATGAAATTGCGGTCTCGAGACGAGTCGTAAATATTACGGATCAAATCACAGTAAAAATACTTTTAGCAGTTTCACGTATCTCGTTTCATTTAATAATATATTGTCGTAAAATTACTAAATGAACCTAAAAATATTAAAATTACTCAAAAAACAAAAATAAATAGAAGAATAATTGACATTTATATAAGTGTACATTAATAACAAATAACTAACAATAAATAATTAATAACCATAACAAATAGCCACCAATTAAACTCATCTCATGATGTAAATTACAAAAAACTGTAATTGTGCGAATAAGACCACACGGGAAAAGTGTAAATATTTTAACACAACTTACGAAATGAGGAAGCACAACGTCCATTTCAGAGGTATTACTAATTAAAATGTACATTGTATTAACATTAACAGATTTAAGTCTATGATGTAGGACAATCTGTTACGCTTGTATACCCAATTCAAATATATTAAACTAGCAATGCGATTGTGGCCTAACTGACTAAGGCGCTAGTATATGGTGATGGACTCTGCTGGTTCGAATTTTGGGCAAGAGCAAAACGTTTTTCAAACAGATGGGAATGGAATAGAGCGTTTCAATTTAGGAGCGTTTCACAAAATGCATGGTGAAAAGAGTGTCGGTAAAATCCGATTCACCCCCAGAAACAAGAAAACTGTATCCTCTGCTACACATGTATAAAATTTTTTTGCACTTGGTGCGCCTATAGAAGTTTAAACTTCAAAAATAGTTTTCAAAACATTTACCCCAACTACGCCAGCAGCAACGCTTAAACATAATTAAATCACCCTAGAAAAGGAACAATTTCACGACTCTCTTAACACTTTCAGTGCTGAGCGCGGTTAAACACGCAAAACGTGTCCTTCCATGTGACTGGCCGCGGTTTTAACAGCACTTGTCAAGTTCACTTTACATTGGAAAAGAGGGAGTTTAGTCGTTGTCTAAATTTGTCAGCAATTTGTTTTACCTGAGTAGTTGGTAGGAACCCTTCTTCCAGTTCCAGTAGCCTAGGCAAATACAGGGCTCTAAAACAAGTGCTATTTGTTACCATTGTTATAAGTCATTGTTGGTGCTATAAGTCACCATTTTTCTCATGTACGGTGACCCAGTATCAATCGCCTATGACGTCACCACGCTGACACTACACCAGCTGGTAATATTTCAGTAATGTGCGCGCTGTCATTAACTTGCTGTTGTAACTCAAACAACTGTACTTCGGGAGTGGCGGCGCGGCACCCCCTCGCACTCATTTAAAAACGATTTCATAATGATGTAATCATTTTATCACAAATCGGTGAATTGAAAAGTTTATATCAATTTTATGCCTACAACTTTCCCGCTGGAAGTTTGTTTATAACCCAAAAATAAAAAAAATCCTCGCTTTTCCATGTCAGTCAGTGATAATTAATTCTCAAATATTTTAAACTATTAAAATTCGACACACCTGTTCAAATAAAAGTTTTTTATACTGTTAGAATCCGTACTTTATGTAGATTAAGAATATCTAAGTTTTATTTTACTGAAGCTTTACCGTCGAGTTACAACAGCGAGTAAACGACAGCGCGCACAAGGAGTCCGTTGCTGCAGTCTTCAGAGTTATCAGCACAGTGACGTCAGAGTGGGACTGGCGGCACAGTGCCGAGTTCAAAGAAACGGTTTAGCCCTTGTTATAGAGCTCTGGGTTAAACACGCAAAACGCGTCCTTCCCCGTGACTGGGTTTAACCGCACCTGTCCCATTCACTTTGCATTGGAAAAGAGGGAGTTTAGTAATTGTCTAAATTTGTCAGCAATTTGTTTTACCTGAGTAGTTGATAGGAACCCTTCTACGAGTCCAGTTCCAGTAGCCTAGGCAAATAG
The DNA here is from genome assembly GCA_018207615.1 of Philaenus spumarius. Taxonomy (NCBI): domain Eukaryota; kingdom Metazoa; phylum Arthropoda; class Insecta; order Hemiptera; family Aphrophoridae; genus Philaenus; species Philaenus spumarius. The sequence continues at coordinate 131,980 of JAGFPH010001544.1, forward strand.
CGACTGCTAAGCAACTTACGATCGTTCAAACTGGGCGCCTTCATGCTATTCATTTATAAGTGACCCTCCTATGGCTCCTATGCAATCGCACTGAAAGTTTTGATACAATTTTTTGCCGATGATTGCTTACTGCAACCAGTAGTGGGTTAAAAAATCATCACGCACAGTATATAATATAGTAAGCTCCTCTTTTTAACGAGTCTAGAACCATATATGAAAAAAAAACATTTACACTGACAATCGAAACGGCTATTTTTTTTATGAAAAACGGATAATGTTTTGTTAATTTAGGTTACGCTTTTTCGCGGCTCAAGAGTTCAAGGATCTGTATTTCCAAAACAAATTTCAGATGGTTTTAAGTTTAATATGTAATCTACAAATCTGTTAGAAGAGAACCTATCTTTTGCTTTCATAAATTATCTATACTACTTATTTCTCTTTGTGCTATGCACTCATACAATTTCGTTTAGTTGATTATTTCTCCATTCAAAATGAAAATTACCGAACGGGAGATGGGGGGGAAGCAGACAAGCTGTACACACATAAGATTGGTTTGACGGGCTTCACAGTCCCAAGTCACAAATACTAATAAGTTATGTCACCTAAACAACTAAAACAACAAGGTAGATTTTTAAAAGTACTAGTTATCAACTAAATTAAATCTATAAATGCGCTTTGCGTTATTTTATTTTGTGTTTTGTTGTAATGTTTTCTATATTGTATAATTTTATACCCGAAGTGTTTGGTTATTTATTGGTTTTCTGTTTGTGGTGTAGTCTGTTTTCATTGTTAACTCATTTTAAAATTTTCAATAGTTTTATTTTCATTGTAAACTGTTTACATTTGTAACAGCAATAAGTGGTTATTTGTTAAGCTTGTCGAAATTTTATGTTCGTTAATAGTGCCAATTGCCGTTATACTTTTTGTGTTTTATGTTAAGACAATGACGACCACACAGGTCATATGTTTATACCTGCTGCAGAATACAATGTAGGCAACCAATCTGTGATATGGAGAAGCTGAGTGGAGACGCGAGGGTTCGACTGGAACTGAGCTCCCCACAGAATTGTAGGACTTCGCACTCCTCCTTCCCAAAGTGTTTCTTTAGCCTACAAACATAGACAGATCTAATAATTAAATTACATTATTTTAAAACTCGATTCTATTCCTAATTAAAATAAATAAATGGTACCAGAAACTAGCACATACTTTCTCACAAAGATATTACATTTATTAAACAGACTCACTGTGACTTCATAATTGTAGGAGAGGGGATACTACAGTAGTAGAGTAACTTATAAATATTATATTTATTAGCTAGAGAAAAAACTATTCGATCTATTCGAACAAATATGCACCAAACATGTCAATTAGGCCTGTATAGATGCACGACAAAAGGTTTTGAACATTTTTGAAAACAACGCCCTTTTTGGAAAAAACAATTGAGGGCTACAAATAAGTCAAATTTTATCAAAATCATTAGAGCCGTTTTTTTATAAAAAAATTATAACAGATTTTTTGGCCAAAAACTGGGTTGTTTTTCAAAAATTTGCAAAACTTTTTTCCGTGCATCTTTACAGGCCTAATTGACATGTTTGGTGCAAATTTGTTCGAAATCGATCGAATAGTTTTCTCTCTAGCTTTGTATACATACAGACATACATACATACATATATACATACAGACAGACATTTTTTTAAAACCACTTTTTTGAACTCAGGGGTTCCCAAAATGGACATTTCCACAAAAATCTCAACATTTATTTTTTTTTTGCGATCACTATACTTTCTCTATACTATATAGTGAGAAAGTAAAAAGCTATGTTGAGTACCCGTGAGTATGCTTCGCTACGGTAAATACTTTGCAAATTAATAACTTAACTAAGATTTTTATAATCCTAACTGTGTCGTACAGCTATTTGTATGAGCATATTATTACACACATAAAAACTTGCATAGACTTCAAAAATTTGTTGTATGTTCTTTACACGCCAAACATGAGAATAAAAACAGACATGCAGTAATACCATATAACCAATATACAGTATTGATAAAATAGCCCGGAAAACCTTGAACGAATGTGGAATAAATATATCCTACAGGACGGACAATGGCCTGGGGAAAATGCTTAAACTAAAAATAACAAAATCCAATACCTTCACAAGAAGTGGGATTTACTAATTAAATTGCAGTGGTTGCAATAAGTTTTATATTGATCAGACAGGAAGATCTTTCCAACAAAGGTTTAAGGAACATATTCCCTACTCTAAAAAAACCAAACACAATAATAAAAGCTAATTTACCTGAACACCTAATAGACTACAACCATTCATACACTGACATACAGACACACATGGAAATATTGCATTTCTGTCACAAGAGCAAATACATGGACGTACAGGAACAATATGAAATCTACACGCACGGAGTTGATATACCGACAGACATTTTTCACGATAAACAGAATTTCCAATCAAACCTATTATTTGATCTTCTATCAAGATTAGAAGAAACAAATAAATAAGACAGTTCCATTTCAGCTCAATATCAAACGAAGCCGGAATAGTCAGAAAAATCTGACTGCCTAACTAAATAAATTAAAGTGAGTAAGTATATGTAAAATCAGTGTTATGAATGTTTGTTAAATGTTACTAAACTATTACTATTATTACTATATGACCTGCCTTTAAATAGATGTCTAATTTATCAAAAAAAGGATGTATAAAGATTGATCGATTGATGTTTCCACTTTGCAAACATATATAAGTTCGTAACGTCAAGTAAGTTGTTTTGTGTAACAGTACAAACATAAAAAAATAGCATGAAGTTCTAACTTGAAGTCTTTAGTCATAGTATGTGTACCTGCATTCAAAATTCAATAGTAGAATGTGTTTAGATTGGCAGCACTACAGTACTCTATTTCTTAAAAGAAAGGCAATCGGTAAAGTAAGGCTAAATAAAGTAGGCACAAATCGAGCCCATTCAAAATTGTTATGGATCTTTTAAATACATATACAAAAATATTTTCTGGAAATTTCCTAATAATTCATTGTTAGTAGCCTTAGAAATACATATATTTTACATATGATATTGATTTGTTGTCAACTGTAGTCTCTAGTTTTAATTTATCTTATTTATGTGGCTACATGTTTCACTGCTACAGGCAGCATCATCAGGCCAGCTAACTATGTCTACTAAAACACTTATACATACGCAACACTTAACATATATATGCGATTTATAAACACCGTAAAAGCAACCCAGAAAAAATCTTAAATGAAAAATTAAATTTTGCTTCTAAATTGCCTTTATGATTTGATATATTGCCAACGACATAGAATCAAAGAGACATAAGGAAATGTAATAGAGCACAATTTACAATCTGATAATAATTACCTGATAATTGACTCCCAAATTTTTTCAAATTTTGGGGTATATTCACTTTGACACCATTTTTGAATTTCTCTTCAAAACTTAGGATAGGAATGTCTGATAAAGTGAGGGGTTATTATTAAGGTGAAGGAGCTAGGTGGAAAAAACGCCCATTTACATAATGCACTTTATCTCATGAATGCCAAGTCGTAGAGAAGTGATATAGATATCGTTGGATAGGCAATCATAAGGGCTGTAAAATATCGAAAGGAGAAATTTTGTAAACTCCACCTAGTAATGAAAATTTGTATTAAAATTTTCAAATTCGTTATTCACAAAATATGGTCTTTACTGGCCCGTCGGCGTCCCACTTGTTGAACAGAGCTTCACAATTACCTTTCCAAATCAATCTTATAGGAAGTGACACACTAGAATGAGGTACCTCTCAAGTGTAAAGTTAAGTTATTATTGTTTTGACATATTATATTTGTGTGACGTGTACGACCAATGTACGAATAAATATATGTTAAGTGTTGTGTATGTACAAGTGTTTGAGTGGACATGGATAGCTGGCCTGATGATGCTGTCTGTGGCAGTGAAACATGTGGCCACATAAAAGGTAAAGTAAAACTAAAGACTACAGTTGACAACAAATAAATAATATATATATTTCCTTATATTAAACGAATAGCGTGATGGGAAATTACACGTTTTTTAATATTTATTTTATGGGAGTATTCGTTTGAAGTGAACTTCGACACTAGGCATACTTTGACTTACTCCTTTGAACGGGTAGTTTGAGCCCCAATTAGGAAATATTTTGATGGAAGGCATTGCGTTGTCCGTGGACGGAGCTCCATTGTCCGACATGAACAGTATGATGGTGTTGTCCAACATGTCTTTCTTCTGCAACGCGTCAACCACCCGACCAACGGACTCGTCAAGTTTGGACACCATTGCTGAAAATATATTACGGTTCATGAGCATTGGGTATTTCAAACTAGAAGTTTTGTTTACCAAGTACCTAATGTGTGGCGATATTTTAAGCAAAATATTGATCATAAATTGCCTAACAGTTATTTTTCTTTTCTAATAATATATAATCAACTCTTATAAAAGCGAGCGTACGTCCGTACTTACGTACGTGAGTAACAATTTAATATAACAGCACCAATCAACTATAATACTTACACAAAAAATAGAGTGGATTAAAGTTTAGGGTGGTGTTTACAACGATTTGATTTAAAAAATAAGATTTATAGAACTAATGATTTGAGATATAAACTTTTATCATCAATAATATTCATTTATACAAATTTAAAGAAGATATTTTTTCCATTCGTTTAACTTCGGAAACAGTCGTACATCTTCGTATAACATATAAACATATTTGATGATTAATTTCTTCATTATAATATTAATAACTTGTTAATCATGTGATATACTATCAATATTAAATGAACACAATTAAAAGATTATATTTGTATCTTTATTTTGATACATGTTATTGTGAATAAAATTAATTTAAAAATTTGCAAATAGGCCTAAAGTTTTATAAAATCATTCCTAAATTGTTACCGAGTTAAAATTCACCTTATCATGATAGATAGTGGTACATAAAGTTTGTTGTTTTAAAATAATTTTTTTTTAATGATGTATTTCTGATTCGTATTTTTACGTAATCATTAATCTGCCTGTGATTTTTCACAGCGGCTTATTCGAATACATATATAATTTAATTAGAAGTATTTGAAGAATATTTGAGATGTTTTGTACAATTTTCTCATCTAGATGTATTGTGGGCAGATGAATGAAAATTTTAAACAATTTTAAGCCATTTTGAAGTTATAGAATGTAAGGAGCATATTTTCATTTAAAAAATCCTAGAACCAAAATATTAATGGGTTGGTAATGTAAACATAGGCTGAGCGTTTAATTATTTTTAAAAACTTTTAAAAGAAATATTTTCGGAAAAAAGTTTTGACGTTGTTAACCCTTTGAGGAGTAGCTTATTTTACGCTTAAAGAGTAATCACGTCATACGACGTGATACTACGTTTTTACTCAAAAGAGTAACCACGTCATAAGACGTTCCTGGTTGCCATGGGTACGAGTTTCTATTACGACTCAAACAGTTGGTTATTTCACCACTAGAGTGCAGATATGTGCTGTAATATGTCTTTGTAGTAATAGTTGCTGCTTTATTCCGCTAGAATGAGCGGGCATGACTTGTGTACACGAAACTGCCACGTCGCTTTGTTTGCTTTTTTCTTCTGTCCCGCGGGTTTCTCACTTTTTTTGACAACTTTTTCATAACTGAATTTTTATAATAAATCAATACCTAAATTTTTCTAAGTGTTTATTTCTCATTGTTCCTAGTGTGTGCAAAACATCATGTTATATAATGTGATTACTTTTACAAAACCCTACCTCGATTAGAAATAGGGTATTATTTCAATAATTTTAAAGCAATACATGTGTTAAAAGTCATTTTAAAGTTGTAAATGTGTTAGTAAGCAATATTTTACAATTATGATTTAAAAAAATTCCTACTCTGGAAGCATGTCAAAATTTGAGATCTTCCAATCCTGTACCTAGCAAACAAAATCACGTCATATGACGTGATTACTCCTCAAATGATACCAGTTCCGTAATTCTATTCCAGATAAAATCCATTGTAAGCTGATAGACAGACTAGTGAACCTTAGAAGGGTTTAGTTTTCAATTTTTACACCAACTTAACTACCCATTTTTGGGAAAAAACTTCGTGTTTAACAATTTAGTTCAGGTAGGTGAATTTAGGTCGAAGCGATCATAGATGTAGTGTATCTCACATTACCTGCGTAGGTCCTCCTATTCGGATCGGGAATGTGACCGAATTTATCAATTTCCTCTTGAGGAGCCTCCAGGTACTTCCCTCTGTTCCCAGCGTGTACGGCTAAGTGCGCCAAGTAGAGGAAGAGAGGTTTGTCCGTCTCGTGGTTTTTGATGACGTCAACTGCCTCGTTCGTGAACACGTCTGTCGCGTACTGCCCTGCCATGTCGTAAGCTGGGGTGCCATCGCGTCTCAAGTCAAACCCACTGTACTCCACTCCGTTGTACTTGAAATTGTAAAACAAATACATATTTAAATAATTTCGTTTGGAACAAATTGTATTAACCTTATTGGACGGATTAAAAGCGTAAAATTTTCTTAAGACTTGTTTTGTTTAAAAAAAGATAAATATTTTAAAGTTGTTTTCATTACTAAAACAATTGTATGGACTATTTTAATTTATTTTTAATTTATGTAGAAAATGTATGTCATTATTTTTTATATTTTAATAACACGTATCGTAGTACATATATTATAATTTATTTATCAGTAAAACAATGATAGATAATATAACTCAGTAAAACATTTTAAACTGAGACCGCAATAGAGAGAAGTCGAGACAGAATTTATTGATCGCATTTTATTGTGTGCAGCAGTTGGTATTACTCGCATGAATATAAATACCACATTGAACACATGAATATAAAATAAATAGAGAAACTAAGACAGTAAAAGAGAGCGAGATATAGAGAATTGAATTGACTTTGTGTTTGGGGCTAGGTAAAGACTATTCAGTTATATATTTTCCTAACCGAAGTACAAGAAATTACAAAATGATTTCACCGCACGGGGGGTGTAGACTAGCTGCACCTATTATGAGGGGTTTGGCGTCCCTCGCGGTCCCGAGTCAAACACAAGGCCGTAGCCGGGGGAGGGGGGTCAAACCTCCTCTCCCCGAAATCACGAAATTTAGTGGTAAAAATTAATACTAGCTTTAAAAAGTGCAAATTAAATTATAAAATAGACAACAAAACGGAGGATAAAGCAACATATTTTACATCATTGTGCAATGCTTGATTAAACTACAACGTACAACACACATGGATGCAGTAGGTTACAGCCTTACTCTCTTGTGAGCTTGATCTTATCTATTAAATGAGAAAACTATGAAGGTTCAACAAAAATACTTTACTCCAACAAAACACGCAATGCATTGTGTATTGAAAATACTCCCAATACGGAGATAGGCGTGCGAAGCACGCAATACATTGTGTATTGAAAGTACTTTCAATATGGCGGCTGGCGTGCGAAGCACGCAATGGTCTGTGCATTGAAAATTCACTCAATACGGGGGCTGGCGTGCGAAGCACGCAATGCTATGTGAATTGAAAATCCTTCCAATACGAGGGTAGGCGTGCGAAGCACGCAATGCATTGTGTATTGAAAGTACTTCCAATATGGCGGTTGGCGTGCGAAGCACGCAATGCATTGTGTATTGAAAGTACTCCCAATACGAGGGTAGGCGTGCGAAGCACGTAATGCATTGTGTATTGATAATACTCCCAATGTAGGGTTGGCGTTCAATGCACTGTGCGTCGACCGCTTCTCATAGTGTTCAGTGTCAAGCTCACGTGACCTTAGCAGTGAACATGTTAAAAAGGGTTTAAATTCAAATTCCCGGTCTTGACCTGACCCACCCCTCCCCGAAAGGGTTTCCTTACTACGGCCTTGGTCAAACATACATATTTTTACTTACAACACCTGAACAAAACTTGTCCATACACATTTTCACACTCTTCACGTACATTTCTTATTCCGGATGACTTTTTTACCTACCACATCTTGCAGGATGTAATCGTAGTAGCTCGTGAAACCTGCGAACATGCCCAAGTGAGAATCGAAGCCACGATACAGCGGAGTGTAGCTTTGCCTGAAGTAACCCAGGTGCCACTTCCCTATTGCTCTGGTCGTGTAGCCAAGTTCCCTCATGTACTGCGGCAGAATCTTAAAGTTCAAAGGTAAACCGTTCGGTTCCGCTGCCAAGGTCGGCATACCTTGCATCCCTGAAACAGATTGTGTATTCATAGACCGGGGAAATTAGACAATAAGTCTTAAATAGTTTTCTACAGCACTAATCGAAATGCGGTTTTCGGCATTGTGTTCGGAGAAGTCTCAGGAAAAAAGTCTACCTTGTCGGCAGACAAAAAGTGCATTTTGGGCATGCATAAAGTGCTAGAAGTGCATCATTTCCCACAATTTATAACAATAACTGTTTGAATTCATGGAAACTTATCGAAATTTGTATACAGCGGTTTTGGGGGTCGCGTATTCCGAATCTGAACTTGAAAACTATGTCCGATCACCCTGGGGCAGGGGAGCACTTCGACAAAAATCAAAGGGTCAGTAAATCACTCGAAAATGTACACTCGGTGGTTATTGGGGTCGGTAATTCCGAATCTACACTTCAAAAATATTTCCGATCACATGGGGGTAGGAGGGGCACTGTGACCTCCAAAACCCCTTTATACAAATTTTGATAAGTTTTCATAAATTCAAACAATTTTTATAAATTATGGGAAATGATGCACTTCTAGATGCACTTTATGCATGCCCAAAATGCACTTTTTGTCTGACGACAAGGTATTATATGTAGACGTTTTTCCTGAGACTTCTCCGATTACAATGCCGAAAACCGCATCTCGATCGGTGCTGTAGAAAAATATTTAGTTATTCTGTATGATTTTGGTCTTCTTTTCCTCTGGTCTAGCTTTGAATGAAACGTAGTGTTAAGGCAATCCACAGGGAGAAAGCTTCTCGTATAAATTAGTTCAGTTACATTTAATATCTTTATGAAACTCCCCGCTCGGGATGTGTAGACTAGCTACAAAAATTAAGAGGGGCTACACGCCACTCGCGGTTATGGTTAATAAGGTCAAAAAATAAAGTATAAAAACTAACCCAAAGAAAGAGTGACTAAAAATAAATCTTAATGGATGGTTAAAAACAAACAAAATTACGTAAATTAGTCTGAAGTGCGTGTAACTTAAAAAACCCTATAATGCAACATTACATACAAAAATTGTATTAGTGGCATTCGAAAATAGTCGTTAAAAGTCGGCAATCTCCACCACGCATATTAATTGTAACTATTGTTTGACAATAAGTGCCAGGCTTATGAGTATCTTTAAAATTATTCAACATTTTTTTTTTAAATAATTTACAACAAAATATATATTTACACCTCATTTTAGACCGTTAACATGGGCATGGCTATTTTATAAAAGTAAATAAACCAACTAATGCAACAATTTTAAACATTATTAAGAATATACCTAACAAGTTAAACAAATAAATAGGAACTGACCATTAACAAAACTAATAAAATATACCAAAAATTACACATCGAAATTCACAATATTATAGTCTGTATACAGTAACTTGGCGTCAGTACCCTTGGCCACCTGCTACAGACCAGGGCTTTATAACAAGGGCTAAACCGTTTCTTTGATCTCGGCACTGTGCCGTCAGTTTCACTGTGACGTCACTGTGCTGATAACTGCAATTCTAGAGCAGTGGACTCCTTGTCCGCACTGTCGTTTACCCGCTGTTGTAACTCAACGGAAAAGTTTCAGTAAAATAAAACTTACATACTCTTAATCTACATAAAGTACGGATTCTAACAGTATAAAAAAACTTTTATTTTAACAGGCACTTCGAATTTTAATAATTGAAAATATTTTAAAACTATCACAGACTGACATGGAAAAGTTACTAAGCGAGGACATTTTTTGTTTTTGGGCTACAAACAAACTTCCAGCGGGAAAGTTGTAGCCAATGAGTTGACCTAAACTTTTCAATTCACCGATTTGTGATAAAATGATTACATCATTATGAAATCGTTTTTAAATGAGCGCGAGGAGGTGCCGCGCCGCCACTCCCGAAGTACAGTTGTTTGATACTGGAATATTTACATCCTTATCCATTAAGTTTATGTACATATTGTTATTTTAAGGTAATATAGTAAACCACTTGTCCCCAGCTAATTATGCCAGCTAGAAAAAAAGTAAGCATTTTATTAAACAAAAACTAATTATAATTTATAATTAAAATTTGATATTATTGAAGTGGACACAAAAAGTTAAGTTGGAGGTTAACGTTTAAAAAATAATATCATTATTACGTACATTCAAAGAAATAAAATAATAGATCAATGATGGAAAAATAAAATTGTTATTACGTAATAAAAATGAGTTACATACTTAATTAAAAGAATTACTTTATAACAAAGAATTATTCAGTCTTTTATTTAATTTGTTCATTGTTGTTTAATTTGCGGCGTTCTTAAATGTTTCTTTTGCTGAAGCCACTTTTTAACTTTTTTATCCCCGCTCCTTTTTGAAACTATAACTTTATTTACATGCCTAATTCTTGTTATAGAGCCCTGCTACAGACCCTTCCCGTCCCCTCTCACCTCCTTTCTCACACTTCTGTTTCAATAATAAGTTACCTACTGGGTTAACCACTGCACTATTTTAATTTTTTTTGTGACTCACAATTTCAAATTTGTGTAAGGATAATTGTAAAGTTTGGAAAAAAATAAGAAAAATGATACCAAACACGACGTTATTACGTTTGTAAAATCCATTTACGTTACCAAATGTTTATTCATTACTTCAGTCTTATTTAACTTTGTTAGGAAATTAAATATAAACAACAGAATTGTTTAGCATGCATTATTTATTTCAAAAAATTTTCTATCTAAAAACTTTTTTAGTGACACGTAATAGTTGTTTTCAATTAGCGGGAAGAGGTTTTTTTAAAAGTGTTCTACAAACTATATTATCTACCTGTGTGTATCGGGTAACGTCCAGTCATCAAAGCTGCTCTTGAAGGCGTGCATTGAGGCTGCACGTAATGACTGTTTAAAATAATACCATTGTAGGCTAAAGCGTCGATGTTGGGCGTGGGGATTTGATCCGATCCGTGGAAACTTAGATCATTCCAACCCTGAAAAAATCAGTTTACATTTAATATTATCTTTATCGTCGCTTAGTAAACAATATCGTCTAACTGATATTTAAAAAAAAAAATACTTTTTGGTTATAACGCATTTTGGCGGACGTTTCGCGCTGATTAATACAATGTTTACTGTAAAAACCCTAGAGGTAGCAGCACCTTTCCCATAATTTATAAATTTTTTTTTGAATGTAGGGGTTTTTGGGGGTCGCAGATTCCGAATCCGCCCTTGAAAAATATGTCCGACCACCCTGGGACCTCCATGGGGCCAGGGGTTGGGTCACTTCGGCAAAAAATCAAAGGGCTCAGTAAATCACTCGAAAATGTACATTCGGGGAACCTTGGAACCCTCATGGGGGCAGGGGGGAGGGCACTTCTTCAAAAAGTAAAAAAGTGAGGCATTCTCAGCTTAGAATCAATCAGTGGGCCTTCAAATGTTTTACCGAAGTGCCCTCCCATGGGGTCCCAGATTAGTCGGACATATCTTTTAAGGGCAGATTAGCAATCTGCGACCCCCAAGACCCCTGAATACAATTTTTGATAAGTTTTCATGAATTCAAACAATTTTTATAAATTATGGGAGAAGATGCACTTTTAGATGCACTTTTTGTCTGCCGACAAGGTATTATATGTAGACTTTTTTCCTGAGACTTCTCCGAATAAAATGCCGAAAACCGCATCTCGATCTGTGCTGTAGAAAAATATTTAGTTATTCTGGATGATTTTGTTGTAATTTTCCTGGTCTATTAATAGGTTACTGTTTGTTGCATTGCAGTACAAAAAAGCCTATGTAAAAGTTCTACTCAACATATTTTCATGAAATTGAATTTAAATTAAATCTAAAGCCCTATATAACATAATAAGCTAAAAAAAGTTTTAATTCTTTTTGCGCTAGAGGTCATCCTCCCCTTAAGCTTTTGATAAAAATCAGCTATTTTATGTATAATATGTAACAACAGATGTTATAATTAAACTATTATACACTACACATTTTTTGTTGATTTTTGTTTGTGTTAGCTTTTAGTTTGTTAATCTAACCTAAAAAATCTGTTAGTAGTTCGGTAGTTTTGAAGAAATCGTGATTTAATAACTTTGATCCCCCAAACCCCCCTAAAATTTCGAATTTTTTGAAACCCTTTCTTAG